>CM060430.1:194511777-195111777 GCA_030545235.1 Helianthus tuberosus
GGGGCCTTAAAAGCTTCGCACATAGTTATAGCGTCATACCAACAATTAGTTTGCAGTTAACTGTTTACGTTTATTTCGGCTCTCTATAAGAGATTTATATAAACAATCACATCCACATGTAACACACGTTCATTTCATGAGCACAAATGTAACTATACAAATATAAGGATCTAAAAATACTATTATGATGGAGAAGTATAGCGTTTCCCATGGAAATTTTTGCAACTAAAAATTATAAACAGCAAGTAAAAATTTCACCAAAATATATTTAATTTGCTACATATATATTTGCCACTTACAACTCAAATGAGTTATTTCCAGTACATAATAATACTCATGAGCTATTCCTCACTAGTAAATACAATTTTGTATATGTTTAATGTAACATGGTGGTACTAGAGGCCCGAAGTTACATTTATAAACTGAAAATAAAATAGAAAAAAAGTATATAGGTAGATATGTATCTTTGCTTTCTAAACGAACCCATGATCAGTTGTGAAGTGGGTTCGGTCCACAAGGGACAAGCCGACGTGACACCACGTGAGTTAGCCGAGTTTCTCCGAGCTTTGGATTGACATTAAAATGGCGCTTGAATGTTGAAATGAAGTTGGCTCGTATTTTTTCTTCACTAACTGACCGATCAATGATGTTTCTGCCACTTGACTCCTGCACCGACGCTAGAAGCAGGATCGTAAGCACAAGCATGACAGAAATTTGAATCTTCATATGTGTTATTAGATAAGGAGATAAAGAACAAAGAATGTTGAAGATCTTTGAAAATGGAATGTGGCTTCAGGTGGTTAAACAAGATTATTTATAGACAAATTTCATTTGTCAACGGTTACAAAAGATTAAAAATAGAATAATATAGTTGGCAACTAAAATATAGACGGCCAGCAATTATATAGAAACTTAACCTTAATTATATCCCAAGAGTTCAAACCTGTTAAGATTGTAAGTTTTTAACCACATCGGAGATTAATTTACATCTCCATTTCAGTCTTGTTTCCTCGGGGCTAACGAAAACCAACACTAACCGTAACAAACCACTATTCAAAACCAATAATTCAACCGTCTTGTAAATATGAAACCAACAACAACCCAGAGACCTATTGGTTTCATAGAACGTATAACCGAACTGTTCGGTTATGGTTTGGTTAAACAGTAAAATCATAGCTCATGCGTACCTTTAGCTGATATAACAACACTTTCTAAGGTTACAAATGGCTTTAATCAACATGACAACCTTTAGCTGATTTAAGAACACTTTCTAAGGCTGCAAATGGTTTTAATCAATATGACAACCCACAAAAATTATAAAATTTAGAATTTAACAATAATTATTTTAAATTTACTTCATAAGATAGAGGATTAATGTTAAGAAAATAGATTTCACTTGATTTACTTATCCGAATATATTATAACGACCTTCAAGATAAGTTATCTAGTTATTTACATCATTTTGTTTTCTTTTTATTATCACTAGAAGTGATGAGATCACAATAATCGATTTTCTTAACATAATTTGGTTTAAAATATGCTAAATCATTTTATAAGGTTGACATTGCTCATTATATTTTTATGTCCCATATAATTCGGTAGTTGACATTTATCTAGAAATATATTATTAATCCACATAAATCCAGATTCATGGAATGAGAGAATGTCATATGGAGTGGACTTTGTATATGGATTACGAAATCAATGTTGGTATATTACAATCATGGACACACGAAGGTCGATCTATGCTTTTAAAATATTAGAGTAAAAAGCTTGTTCACATTCTAACATAAACATGTGGAGGTTAAAAGCAGGCCTTCTCGTTCATATATTATATATTCATAGATTAAAGTATATTTATTTACAATTACGACCAATACAAGATATATTCAGACAAATATAACCCTTATAGGAAAAATGGGATCTAACGTCAGACAAAGCATGGTGCCTTGCTAAAAATTCAGGCTCTATCTTTTGTTTACATAAGTTTTATTTAATAATATATTAAGTATATATTTCTACAGTAATTATTTTAGATACAAAAACTATGGCTGTGATCCTCATGAACCAATCATGGTAAATTTTCTAAACACGCTATATATGGTTGTAATCGAGTTTCCTTTTGTTTTGCGGCTGGATCACTAGTATGGGTTTCTTTTCTTGTTTTATTAACGAATCTTTCGTATGTAGAATCTAATCGGAAAACCCAACGGTAATCTCTATGTAATAACTTAGACTATGGGGTATGGGGCTTGGGTTGGGGGAAAACGCCCAAGCCACCACCCCGGATGGGCTTGGGTTGGGGCATGGCCCTTGGGGCTTGGAATTCAAGCCGGGCGTGGGGCAGACTAGCGGTCCGATGTGGCGGCCTCCTATTCGCTTTGTTGGCCATGTCATAGCGGTCCGGTTTGAATTTTAAATTCTAACCGTTTGGCCAAGCCAAGCGGTTACCCCAACCCCCCAACATCCCCTATAAATGTAACCCCAACCCCACCGGCTACCCCATCCCAAACCATCGCTGTCCACCGCTACCCCATCCCAAACCATCGCTGTCCACCGCTATCCCAACCATAACCCACTTGATCCCACGAACCCGCTACCTCAACCCGAAGAAGATGGCCTCTTGGACCCACGAAGAAGAGTTAGCTCTCGTCACAAGCGTCGTTGACGCTATGAAGGGGCGACAACCCGGTCAAACCCGATATTGGCCGGAAGCCTTCGCAAGCTACCGACATAACGTCGGACACGACCGCCACAACTTAAACGCGTGCCAACATAAATGGCGCGACCTACGACCCAAGCTTGGTCGGTTCAAGGCCTACTACGAAGCCGTTCCGAGCGGTGAGTTAAGCCACGAGGACCGGGTGGTGGTGGCGAACATTGAGTTTCGGGGCAAGGAGCGAAGACCGATCGACAAACTCGCGCTTTTTGAAATTTACGCTCTAGGTTTTTTTTTTTTTTTTTTTTTTTGTAATCGTTTTTAGGTTTTTTTTAATTTTGTAATCGTTTTTAGTTTTTTTTTTATTTTATAATTAATAAAATTTTAGGTTTTTTTTTAATGTTGTGTGTATTTTTTTTTAATTTTTTGTAATTTTTTTTAATAAACTGCCAAGCCACGCCCCAACCCAAGCCCCGCCATACCTCACAGACACGTCACTCACCGGTGAGGGGGCTCCAACTCCACATGTCAACTCATGCCCCCAACCCAAGCCCCACCATACCCCACGGTCTTAATGTCATGTTGGTAATAAAGCAAAATCTGACAAATCCTTCACCAAATTCATAACGTCTCCCTAATTAAATATTAACAAAAAGATGAGCAAAATTTGATTGGTCAAGTGACATGGGCCCTACCAGATACAACCCTTCATGCCCGCTATCTCTTTGATGGAGTCCAAGAATAACAACTCCTTATAGCGCCCAGGAAATAGGAAAAGGGAGCCAAAGATGATGAGATGGCAAGTGATGCTAAGCCACACCACCCAACCTAAGTGTAAACTCAACATCACATCGCCAATCTCCTTACTCGTCTCAACCTATGTTGTTGCTTTACTTACTATTTTATTTAATATTTTAGTAAATAAATATTTATTATTTTAAATCAATTACTTACTAAGTAAAATCAAAATGTAAAAATAAATATATGATTAATACTTACTAAAAATTTAAAAATATTACATAATAAAAAAATACATCACTTAAATTTAAAGAGAAGTAAGCTTGATTCAAGAAATTCCTCTCCAATCTTCATTTCAAGAAATTCAAATCCTTGATTCGAAGAAATCTAAAAATGTCATTCCTCTCTAGTCTTCTTAACATAATCAAGAAATCTAAAAACTAAAAATATACAAAACTAAAAATTATAGAAATCAAATCAGAAGATGAAATTTCAAATTTGACTCATAGAGTCTCGAGAGTTCACCGAATTGTGAATTGATTTTGATTGGGAGTTTGTAAGGTACGAGAATACAAACGACTTAAATAAGTACCAATTGTCGACTGTGATCCTTCAATAAGAACTATAAAAAGAACAAAAGATATAAATAAATTTTATGATTGTGTTGCCGCTTAGGTTGTCATCGTTGCATTTGTCATTGAAGATACCTATCCGAAGCCGGACATGACACTTGGGACGAACCGGACCCACATGAACGGACATCTAAAATATGTACGTTCCCCATCAAGTACCTCCGGAGGCAAACCTCCATTTAAGTGCGTCTGGACGAATGACGTCATCCCAGTTGACTACTATAAATACCCCATCAAGTACAAAGCCAAGTACGATTTTCTGAACCTTCGTCCCTATTTTCTCTCTCTACTTTCTCACTCTACCAATACTTATCCTCACGCCGGAGGGTGGTCGCAGAGGGGCCCTCCCATCTCTGCGGCGAGCCTAACGGTTTTCTGTTTTGCAGGACTGTTCTCCAAGCACTCTCAACAAGATCCAAACCCTCGTTTACAGGTTCCGGCCTATACTCGATTCTTTGGTTCTTCAATTGGCACCATCCGATCTCAAAGCTCTTAGTCCTTCACTCCGGTGAATTTCTTGAGCAAAGAACTGACAAATGGCGGCCTCAGGTTCTGTGAATCTGGGATCCACGGCTGTTAGCACACAAACTACAGCACCAGCAAGCACTGTTTCCGCAATCTCAGCTGCTTTAAGCTCGGGACCGGGAACAACCTTGCCATTTATTCTGCTTCCTACTTCACAAACGTCAGAGTTTGACGCGGAGTTTCTCTCCAAAAATGCAAGTCTTCTGCGAAGGTTGAAAGCACAACAGGCTAGGGATGAACAGATCCTCAGTTTACGAACCAGGCCTTTTCATGATGAAACTCCGGTAAGGACTATGGGTCCTACAATGTTCACCCCTCCTACTTTCTCCACAGTTGTCACCTCGGAAACTTACGCTGGATATGTGCAGGGTTCGTCCGGACCATCTCCAGCAATGCCAGCACGAAATGAAGCGCAAATGGACGTAGTTAATGATTCGGAACTCACCAAGCCATACCACCCAGTTTCCATGACTGCTAAGTCCAAGTTCAGTGCTCGCATCACACATGCCAAGCTTCCTCCAAAACTTAAAATGCCAACTACAGTAAAGAAATATGATGGTACGACTGATCCAGATGATCATATGTTCGATTTCGACGGAGCTGCACGAGTAGAACAGTGGCCGATGCCGGCGTGGTGCTTCATGTTCGCACAAACACTAACTGGGGCTGCCCGGGTGTGGTTTGATGCATTGAACGAAGGAGAGATAAATGACTTCGAGGAATTCCGAAGATTATTCCTTCAGAATTTCAGCCAACAACGACACTACACCAAGGAAATCACCGAAGTTCACAACATCCGGAGAAAGGATGGGGAGTCTCTGGATAGTTTCATCGACCGTTTCAACCGGGAAAGCATGCAGATCAGTGGGGTAGTTGACCAGTTAAGGATCTCCGGATTCTGTCATGGTGTCCGGAACAACCAGCTGGTCGAAAAATTACACGAGAACCTTCCAAAAATGATGGAAGTACTCATGGAACGAGCCAGAGCTTTCGCTGGAGGAAAAAACGCATGTAATCCAACTCCGGAGTCAGATCATAAGATGTCTTCCTGGAAGAAAAATGGTGGGTCCGTATTCGACAAGACTCCGTCCGGCAACAGAGGACGACCGCACCCATACAATAGAAATGACAGACCTTCACGAGGAAGAAACTCCGGATCAAGGTTTTACAATTTATCGGACCTTTCCAAAACTCCTAGTGAAATTCTCAGTGCAGAAGGGGCAAGCTTCCCTGTCCCACCAAAGCTCCGAAATCCAGGAGATAAGAACTCCAAGAAATATTGTGATTACCACCATGCTCGGGGTCACAATACAGACGATTGCTGGTCTTTAAAGCAAGAAATAGAAAAAGCAGTACGGTCCGGTAAGCTATCACATCTGGTAAAAGAAGTGAAAGAGGGTAAATCTTCGGGAAATTCAGGGGATAATCCGAACAATCAACCTGCAATTTGCATGATCAGGAAGGTAGATAACCAAGGTATCAAGCGGTCCAGTCACCATATGGCCGCTTGGATGCAGCAACCCATCGCTTTCCCTCCCATTAATCCCGGAGAAATCAAGGATGGACCGATCATAATATCTGCGATAATAGCGGGTCATAAGGTCCGGAGGATTTACGTAGACAGCGGAAGTGCCACTGAGATCATGTACCAGCAGTGTTTTCAACAGCTGGCTCCGCAGACTAAGGCAAAATTGATACGAGTCTCAATGCCGTTGGTAAGTTTCTCCGGAGAAGTGGTGCAGCCTATAGGACAAATCACCGTGCCAACAACGTTGGGGGAAGGAAGTCTGATCCGAACCGTCAACCTAACGTATCTGGTGGTGGAAGCAAGGTCCGTTCACAATGTCATACTAGGGAGACCCGGTATGTGCACTTTCGGAATTATCAGCTCTACCATTCATGGATCGTTAAAATTTCCCACCGAAGCAGGAGTGGCAACTTTGCATTCCGAGTCAACAATCTGCGTAGCTGAAATACGACAAAGTAACGGTAATGTCAATCCTCCGAACCTATTTACAGAAGAATGGGCTATCCACCTGCATTTTCCGGAACAAAAAATTGCAGTCGGGGCCCAGCTCCCTGAACGTACCAAAAAGAAGTTATGGAAGCTCTTGTCTAATTCACTTGACGTATTTGCATGGCAAACCTCTGATATGGTTGGAGTCCCCCGATGTTTGGCCGAACATAAGCTGAAGGTATCGCATTCAGCAAAACCAGTGGCTCAAAGAAAAAGAAACATGGCTCCAGCCCGTAATAAAGCCATCTCCGAGGATGTACGAAAGTTGTTAAGTGCAGGAATCATCAGGGAGGTACGTTACCAGACCTGGGTCTCTAACCCGATGATGGTCACCAAGAAAGATAAAACCTGGAGAATGTGCGTAGATTTTTCCGATTTAAATAACGCATGTCCGAAGGATTGTTATCCCTTGCCAGAGATCGATCTAAAGATTGACTCTCTTTCCAGCTTCCGTCTTAAGTGCTTCTTGGATGCATATAAAGGCTATCATTAGATACAGATGGCATTAGAGGACGAAGATAAGACAGCGTTCGTAACCAATGAAGGGCTTTTTTGTTATACCAAAATTCCGTTTGGGTTGAAAAACGCCGGAGCTACGTACCAGAGGCTGATGGATAAGGCATTCAAGGACCAGATCGGAAGGAACTTGGAAATTTATGTGGATGACTTGGTCATAAAAAGTCAGGCCGAAGATAACATGATCGATGACATACTCGAAACCTTCACCAGGCTTCGGAGTATCAATCTCAAACTTAATCCCAAAAAATGTTCGTTCGGTTTAGAAGAGGGAAAATTTCTCGGCGTATGGATAACACAGTCCGGAATACAGGCACACCCGGATAAAATTAAGGCGGTAATCTCCATGCAGCCTCCAAAAACGGTCAAAGAAATTCAATCACTGAACGGCAAGCTCGTGGCTCTTCATCGTTTTATCTCAAAAGCGGCCGATCGCACTATTCCTTTCATGAATGTGCTGAGAAAACGAACGGGAAAAGGTCAGATAGAGTGGACACCAGAAGCTGATTCGGCATTTCAAGAATTAAAAGTCTGTCTTGGGTCTTTACCCATTCTAACCGCTCCAGTTACCGGAGAAACCGTCACAGTTTATCTCTCCGCCTCTCATTTCGCCATAAGTGCAGTACTTGTGGTGCACCGGAATTAAGCACAAATTCCAGTCTACTACGTAAGCCGCATTCTAAAAGATTATGAGACCCGGTACCCGATGATAGAGAAGTTGGCACTCGCATTGGTACATGCTTCCAGGCGCCTCCGAAGGTATTTTCAGGCTTTCAATATAGAAGTGCAAACTGATCTCCAGATCCAACAAATTCTCAGAAAGCCGGAGGTTTCCGGACGTTTAACCAAGTGGGCTATTGAACTCAGCGCTTTCGATATCACCTACCGAACCAGAGGTCCGGTGAAAGGTCAGGTTGTGGCCGATTTCCTCACGGAGGTACCGATCGGAGAAAACGTCAAAGAAAAGTCCGCACTTCCAAAGGTGTGGAACTTATACACAGATGGAGCCTCCAGCAAAGAAGGGTCAGGAGCAGGTTTAATTTTAATAGACCCGGAAGGGATAGAATACACTTATGCTCTGCGATTCGAGTTTAAAACTTCAAACAATGAGGCCGAATATGAGGCCCTCCTTGCAGGACTTCAAACCGCAGCAAAGGCCGGTGCAACCTCTGTACTAGCACATGTTGATTCGTTGTTAGTAGCTAATCAAGTCAGCGGAGAATACGAAGCACGAGAGGATAACATGGTTCGGTATCTCCAGCAAGTTAACAACTTAATCTCTTCATTTGACTCTTGTAAGGTTGTTCATATACCGCGAAGCAAGAACAAAAAAGCGGACGCTTTAAGTAAACTTGCTTCCGTAGCATTTTGTCATTTGTCCAAAGAGGTGTTAGTCGAAACCCTGCAAACTCCGGCTATCCATCAGACAGAATCCGTGATGTCAGTCTCCGTGCAGGAAAGATCTTGGATGACTCCGATCTTGGAATATTTGAAAAACGGCACACTACCGGAAGAAAAAGATCAGGCTCGGAAATTAAAGGTGAAGGCATTACAGTATCAAGTCCATGATGGACAACTTTACCGAAAAACCTTCCTGGGTCCGCTCCTAAAATGTTTAACTCCGGAAGAAGCTAGTTACATCATTAGGGAAATCCACTGGGGAATATGCGGCATTCATTCCGGACCTAGAATGGTCGTTGCCAAAGCTATGAATGCCGGATATTTTTGGCCAGGCATGCATCAAAGCGCCGTTAACGAGCTGCAAACATGTGAAGATTGTCAACGACACGCTCCTATTAGCCACCGAGCCAAAAACAATCTCGTCCCTGTGACTTCCGCGTGGCCATTTCAGAAATGGGGGATTGACATTGTCGGTCCTTTCCCTGCTTCCACCGAAGGGGCAAGGTTCTTGTTGGTTGCCATCGATTACTTCACAAAGTGGATCGAAGCTAAACCCCTCCGGACCATCACAGGGGATCAAGTACTAAGGTTTGTTTGGGAAAATATAGTGTGCAGATACGGAATGCCACTTTGTATAGTAAGTGATAACGGGAAGCAATTTGCAGAAAAACCGTTCAAGACATGGTGCCAAAGAATGCACATTGAGCAAAACTTTGCTTCGGTTGCCCATCCCCAGGCCAATGGGCAAGTAGAAAGAGCCAACCGCAGCATCGTGGAAGGCATTAAAAAGCGCCTGGGGAAGGAAGGCGTTTCATGGGCAGATGAACTCCCGCACGTCCTATGGGCTCACCGGACGATGCCGAAGACAAGCAATAGGGAAACTCCCTTCAGCTTGACATACGGTACCGAAGCGGTCATTCCTGCTGAAGTAGGGATACCCACCCCTCGAATACAACAGAATCAGGAAGAGAATGAACAAGAACTCCGTCTGAACCTCGACTTGGTCGAGGAACGAAGAGAACTTGCGGCCATCCGAGAAGCGAAATACAAAAAAGAGTTGGAAAAACACTACAACTCTAAAGTAAAGGAGGTCAGGTTTAAGATCGGAGACTATGTCATGCGGAGCAATGAAGCAAGCTTGGTTGAAGGTACCGGAAAGATGGCTCCGAAATGGGAAGGTCCTTACCTAATCAACACCGTAGGAAAGGACGGTGCATATACGCTCAAGAAGATGGACGGGACCCTCGTCCCGCGTACTTGGAACGGAGCGCATCTCAAAAAGTGCTTTCTTTAGAGAATCTTTTCCTGTTTTGAAAATAAAGTTGTAATACGGAAGCCACGGCTTCCGTCATATTTCCTATTCCTTGTAACGCGGATGGTTTTTGCCCACACTAAACAATATATAATCCAAAGAACCGTGGAGGGTTTTACCCACGGATTATCTAAAATGTTTTTATCATGTGTTAACCGGGGAAGTTTAACTCCGGATCAGATAAATAGATTAATGAAATTTTCTATCATTAACAAAGTTGCAACACAAGTATATTTTCGGCCGAACTAGGGATACTAACCCTAAAAGGTAAAGACGAACTGGTTCCGTTCGTGTTTTCCCTTCACTTAGAAATTATCCTAATAAAATGAAGCAAATCGGATCCATACCTAAAAAGAACGTTCAAATAATAAGAAAAAATGCAAACACTAAAAGCATGGACGCATGCACAAAAAAGTAATTGCATCAAAATTAACCGGATTTATAGATCCGGAAGTTACTAATTTACAAAGGATAATTGTTAGGCACAGGTAAGAACATCATTACATACGTTCCAAGTTCAAAACAGGGTGCACATCCCAAACAACCGGACGTGTCCACCCTAAAAAGTAATACAAACTAAAAACTTCCAAGGTGCATACCCCAAGGAGCCGGGCATGTCCACCTCATTCCTTCAGAGACTCCCCACTTGCAAAAAGAAGAGCGTCTTTGATTTTGGAAAGTGGCTCGTTGATAAGTTTCGGAAGGTCTTCCACCACCGGACACTTAAGAGTGTCAAAACAAACAACCGCGACTTTTAATTCCTCCGCTGCATTTCGGTTTAGCATTGGCACATCAGCATAAGGTGTTTTCTTCTTCAAGGCATGAAGGTAACCATTGTGAAGACCAGAATTAACACCCACAGAGCTCATTGCATTATTAACTGCGGCAACGGCTGCAGTCATCTCCGGGCCTTTATGAATGTTTTTTGCAAGAAGTCTCGCACCCTCCGAAAGCATCCAAGCTTTGGTCGCCTGAAGTTCCTCCACCTTAGCTTTTAAAGCTGCTTTCTCCGCTTCAATCTCTTCTTCACGTCCTTTCATCTCTTCAATTTGGTCCTTTAAATCGGCCTCCCCTGATTTAAGCGTATCCCGCTCTGGAAAAAGTGTTAGAAAGAAAAACGAGAAAAATAAAAAGCAACTAAACCAAGCAAAGAGCGTACCGGCCATCATGCTCTCATAAGCAAGATGAGCACTATTAAAAGATTCCTCCATCTTCGCCAGAACAGCCTTATGCTCTTCATCTTGTTTCCTCATCGATTCGGAGAACTTTTTAAACTCTGCAGAGATCTTGTCCCTGTCTTCAGCCGCCGAAGCCGCATCTGCTTGAGACGATTGACTCTGTGTGGTAAGTAATTTAACTTTCTCTTGTTGGGAATGAAGGTCATGAGTAAGCTGAGCAACTTTCTTCTCCATGTCCGGAGTCTTTAGAGCCTTCCGCTTCAGAGTACGGTTTTCTTTTTCCAAATTCTCTCTCACCGATTCTGCCTCTATCCACCTCCGGTAAACCTCCGTTACGAAAACATTTGATTGAGCCTGATTAATTAGAACAGCTGCAGCCAGATCTGGGCTCTTCATCTTCCGGCTCCTGGCATGATCCAATGGAGTATTAATATTAAAAAGCATGGTCCTCGCAACAAGCTCGTCCATCACCGTGTCCTTGTTTCGGATATCCCAATCTGGAATGAACTTTTCATCGGCCGTCGCCGGATCAATCTCCATCTCATCTGAAAAAGTATCTGCATAACGAAAAAAGGACATCAACTCGGGTCCGAACCAAGATGAGGGAAGAGAAGACACTTGATCTTCCTCATCATCTAAAAAACAGTCCGGACCCAAGGATAAGTCCAAGAGAGTACCTGAAAAGGTCACCACCTTCGGACCATCACGAGCTTTTCCCTTCTCCGTACCCTCCGGATTCTCTACCTCCATACTCTCCATGTAACACCCTTAAATTTTTACTTGAATATAAGACTAATTTTATACATTTTATATAAGTTTCATAAGTCAAGATTTCAAGTATGATAAACATTTGATAAACATTAGTCAACTAATGTTTAAGTTTAAAACATTCAAAAGTTGATTAATGTATTTTTTTACAACCCATGAACAAAGTTTAAATAAGATTAAGAACATAGCGGAAGCTTCAAAAGTCGTGTTCGGTTCTTCTACGTTGCTTGATCGCCATCCGTAAGGTCCATCTAGTCACCTAGGGTCAAAACCATTAAAAATATTAGTTTTGACTTAGACACATAAGACTTAATCATATGATCCAACATCATCTAAAAAAATAAAGGAAATTAGAAGATTTCAGGTTTCACCGTAAATTACGATGTTACCGTAATTTACGGTGAGTTCTGGAAGTTCTTGGTCCACCGTAAACCAGGGGAAAACCATCGTAAAACACATGACCTCTACCGTAAATTACGGTATTACCGTAATTTACGGTAGTTCCTGGAAATCTATGTTTTTGTTTGGTTTGTTCATCTTACTCAAACCAATTTCTCGGATTTCGCTTTTCTAAGAAACCATTACATCAAATTCTCATATTTCCAACATATTATACCTAAACCAATATCAAAGAGCAATTCATCATACTCCAAAACATTAACCATGCTTTACACGCTTATTCGACCCGTTGGCTCGTCTAGAAAATCCTCCCATATGACGACTACCAACGAGTTCCAACCGAGTTTGACCAATATTTTAATATAGCGACATCTCTACTTAATTAAAACCATTCTTGTTCTAAAATTCGAATACATATTATACAATCATCAAAATCTACTAAATGTAACGGGTCAAGTTACATACCTTAGTGTACGCCCTTCAACCGCAAATCACTACCGGCTTATCCACTTGACGTCCCGGTATCCTTTCCTTGTAATCCCCTTGCGATAGGGATCAAGATTCTAAGCTCGGATTTTCGTTTGGACCAGATTTGCTCCTTCAATTTGAGAATTTTAGTGAGATTCTTGGTTTTGAAGGTGGGTGTCGCCCCCTTTGATGTTCTGGTCGACCAGACCCCCACAATGGGGTGTTTGGTTGTGTTTTATTTGTTTAACAAACTAAAGTTTCAATTTTTAACAACCTACACCCCTCCACTATGATAATATGTAAATTGGTGGCTTTTTAACCTATTTTAGATTATTTCTAGACTATTAACCAACTAGGTTAAAATTCCTAGTTAGTAAATTCTTGTTTATTTATACTTTATAGTTTCAAATATAAAGTTTTATATTTTCGGGGTGTTACAATCCACTTAACTGTCCGGAGCAAAACCACTTGAATACACAGGAGTTGGTTTCGATCGAGCCAAAGCAGCTTCCTCCCTCGAAAACCTACCTCCGGTAAGATGCTCGTCCAGTTCGTCCATCACATTACCCTCGGAGTGAGAGTCTTTCTTTGTTTTCTTTGATTTCGGCAGTGGGAGGGGATCGGTAGAACGGATCTGGATCGGCTCATTTTTCCTCTTACGGGAGCGAACCTTCAAATCTACATCCGATACAACATTCTTGTTTTTCAAAGAAGTAGAAGAAGGTCGGTATTGAAGGGCCTCGTCTAAATCACGGATCTCCGGATCGTCATCAATATCATCCAAGATGGATCTTTTCTCAGCCTGAGATCCGGATGAACCAGCAGCATCCTTTGAAGGCGTCGGAATAGAAGAAGTAACCTCCACAGCAGCTTGATCATGAGTATCCAAAGGGACAGAAGAAGTGGCCTCCGCGACAGGCTGTCCAGATACATTCTGAGGAATCACCGGACGAACCTCCTGAGCTGAAGAAGCTACTTGCTTCATAAGAGGAACCTCGTCCTCGCCCTGATCCGCAAAATCAAAATCAAAAACGTCCATGCTTGGAACCTTCAGAGCATCCAGGAGAGACATTATGGCACCTACAATTTCGAAATCAAAAAGAAGATTAGTAAAAATAATAAAGTAATGGTGCCGAAGGGGATGTAAAAGGCCGGAACTTACGATCACGCTTTCGGCGAATAATCGGCCAATCCCTATCCCCTTGGGCCCAGGAAAAACTGACTCGACCTAACCAAAGGAAATGCTCCGGAAGGGGACGAATTGGGGACTTGTGCTCGATTAGGGCACGGGCAAGCTCTTGGTCAAAAACGAAGTTTTCGCCCAGATCAAAGGACATCGTCTGGTCCTTGAAACGCCACCTCATATCCTCCGGAAGGCAACGATCGTCCAGCCAGAAAAAAATGTCTTTCCAATTTTTTAAGCTAGACCGTTCGCCGGATGTCGGGGAAGGTATACCCTTCCGGTGTGCGAAGGTATACCAATCTCCGGCCGTGATAAACTCGTAAAAATATCGGAAAACATTCAGATCCGGTCTCCGATCCAAGGCTCGACAAGAAATTTCAAAGTGACTTATACGGCTAAGACCGAATGGGTTAACCTGACTGATATGAACCCTAAAAAACTGGAGAACCCTAATCAAAAAGCGAGAAAACGGGACCCTATAATTCGCGAAATTATAAACGCGAGTATAGAAGGGAAATTTCCCTTGACGGAAAGGGTAAATGATTTCGTTTTTTGAAGGCAGGACCGGATTCAAGTCTAGTGGGATCCTGTACTCACTAACAAACTTATCTAACTGACGTTGTGTGAGAACACTCACACTATCGGACAGGTTGTCCTTACCAGGAGCCATTTCATAAAATAAAAGAAGTGAAAAAGGACGCACCTTTGAAGAAGAAGAAGAAGAGACTAAAAGAGAAGAGGATAACAGTGGAAGAAAGAAAAGGAGAAGAAAAAAGTGAAAATGAAAAAGTAAAAGTTGAATTTATAGAGGTAATAAGTCGGTTTGGGAGAGTCAAATCAAACCATCGCTTCAACAAGTCCTCACGAATTCCAACAAAGGGGTTTCCAGCTGTCACAGGTGGGTGACTGACGGTCGAATCACAAAAGACACCAACGCCACATCATCACCATTCAAAACACGCCACGTCATTTGCTCGGACCACTCCAACAGCGACACGTCATCCGAATAAGACAAAAGTTTAAAGCAACAATTTGCTAAGTCTCTACCGAGACTTAACAAACTGGGGGACTTGAAGATACATATCCGAAGCCGGACATGACACTTGGGACGAACCGGACCCCACATGAACGGACATCTAAAATGTGTACGTTCCCCATCAAGTACCTCCGAAGGCGAACTTCCATTTAAGTGCGTCTGGACGAATGACGTCATCCCAGTTGACTACTATAAATATCCCATCAAGTACAAAGCCAAGTATGATTTTCTGAACCTTCGTCCCTATTTTCTCTCTCTACTTTCTCACTCTACCAATACTTATCCTCACGCCGGAGGGTGGTCGCAGAGGGGCCCTCCCATCTCTGCGGCGAGCCTAACGGTTTTCTGTTTTGCAGGACTGTTCTCCAAGCACTCTCAACAAGATCCAAACCCTCGTTTACAGGTTCCGGCCTATACTCGATTCTTTGGTTCTTCAGTCATGAACGCGTATTTTAGAATTGACAAAATCAAAAACTTGATTAACCGATAACTTCTAATTGCCTTACTACTTTACTAGTTACCACCTACCATAATACTCCAAAATCCAAATACTTAAATAGGGCCTTCGGCCCGTTAGAATTATGAACAATGGCCCAATATAAATTTTTGTATATAACTTTCTTTTCTAAACTTGGGGCCTCTTGAGTTTGGGTGGGCCTGCTCAAAGAAAGTTGGCCCTGATAAACAAATCAAATTATGAATCGAAATATTGAGAGAAAAAAAAAAAAAAAAAAACTAAAAAAAGGTGCATCTGATTACGAGACTAAAAATACTTTATTTAAAAACAATTTGATTTTTTTCTACAATTTATATTAGAATGTTAAGAAAAATAAATAAATAAATAGTATAGCTGGAATGGGGTATATTCACTACCAGCAAGCCCATGGGGTTCGTCAATGGTATCAAACAATTGGTGTGCAAGGGTGTGCGCATCAAAATGGCTCAAAAGACAAACGATTATATCAGAGGCGTCTCCGAGAATTCACGTACCCTGTTCGAGCTTGAAAAAAATGCCTTTCTGTAATGTTTTATTATTATTTAAAAAATAATAATCAAATTAGTATTGAGCTCAATAAACCTAATGCTAAGTGGGCTAAATTCTAAACTATAAAAAAATATTTGTAAATGTGCCTATATTGGAATTTGTATGTGTTTGCTGTTTAAAAAAAATAACATATAAATATCGGATTTCTTTTAAATCGCATGCCCCTCGAAATCACGGGCCTTGTGCGGAGGCCCTCCCCGCACACCATCAAAGCCGCCACTGGATTATATTCAAAAGAATTGGAACCGAATCATTCGATAATAAAGCTTAAGCTTACATCTTCTAGTTAATGAAAGATAACCAACCAACTAGCAAACAATTAAAACCCAAATTTTTATACAACACTTACAGATAACTAGGAAGCTAAATCATCAAAATAGAAGATAATGGTAATTAATCTTATAGATCTTCATTCTGATCCTCTAATCTGTAACCATTTGACCCAGGTTAGTTCCACCACGAGCCCAACCACGCGAACAAATTAATACCTGCACTAAACACAAAGGCTACACTTAAGCCCATGTATGCTCCTGCATCGTATCCCCTGGGTTGGAAAAAGACTCGTCCTCATGTCTTGCAATAGACCCAATCCGCGGCCCACACATTCCTTAGTCCACCACCATCTGTTCCATGCCGATATCACTAGCCCAATCCAAACCCAATGGCCCGAACTAGACTACCAAAATAACATAGTCTGCAACCCCAACGACAACTCCCGTTGTAACCCCAACGACTGTGATGAAATATATTTATGAGTTTATCCATCATGGTTTTCGCTAAGTTCCCGAATTTTTTTTTACAAGATCTTATATTAAAGTTGATTTTTTGATTTGTACTTCATGGTGCATAACTTTGTATCCAAGAAAGGCCGGAAACCTTTCAACCGATTACATTTTTATCTATTTTTTTATCAATATTTTGAAAGTTGCAGTTTCAAAGTCTTAATGGCTTTGTGTTCAACGTACAAGTAAAACTAATAATATACATGATGGTAACAGTGTAGCAGTCTAGTGATGTATTAAAACATGTGTACATAATTATTGTAATAACACATAACCGGATAGTGACACACACCTAGAGAATGAGAAGACTTTGATGTATACATCAAGTCAACTGTCATGGCATGATTAGAGTAGTTGATTTGAAAATATGAAGTGGCCGGTATAAAACTAATCAATTTTATCTTTACCAATTAAAACGTTACTGGTTGTTAAACTAGACATATTATCAAAAGTAAACTAAGACTGAACTGGTCAAAAGAAAGAAAGCAAGCATATTTTTTTACTCCGTCTGCTACATACATATTGTAGTAGATTAAGTATGATGATTACTATTACTATATATAGATTTAAGCATCTTATTATGTCATTACCTACCAAATCTCCATTTCTTTAATCTCAGTTAGGACTAAGCATGCGTTGCAAGGACCACGACTTAAGATCGAATTGCTGCATGTTTTTACAACTTGGCTCGTTCGTTTGTGTCATTTATTGTTACCTCAGCTAGTGAAGTAATATATGCACACATGTAATTGCATATACTACAAGTGTAAAAAAAGGTTCTACCAACTTCATCATTTAATAAGTTGAAATCATTAGGAGTATACTTATATATATCACACACATATAACCATAAGATCCATACATTGATCAGATTCTTATTTCACAATGAGGCCTGAATCTTCAGAAAAGGAAAGGATAAAGAACAAGAAGGGATTATGGTCGCCTGATGAAGATCAAAAGCTGAGAGACTACATTCTAAACAACGGTGTTGGCTGCTGGAGTTTTGTCGCTGTTCGTGCGGGTAAGTTTCATGCAGTTAACATGTGTTTTTGTTAGTTGGTTAATCCTTAGGTGCATTCATTGACTGACAGGTTTGCAACGGAATGGGAAGAGTTGCAGATTAAGATGGATTAATTATCTACGGCCAGGATTAAAGCGAGGAAAGTTCACATTACACGAGGAGGAGATCATAATGACTCTTCATGGCATGTTAGGAAATAAGTAAGCAATCATTATTGATTTTAATTCCGCGGATTCTTGATTTTGTTGTTTAATGCATGAAGTGATCACCATGTAACAATTCTAACGTCTTGCTTCTTTTGCTAAATCCGTTGCTAGCAATCATTAGCAACGGATTTTAGTTTGTTTACAATCAATGGGATTTAACGCGTGGTAATTGATGTGATGTCTACATGATCAGGTGGTCTCAGATGTCACGCCATTTGCCTGGAAGGACGGATAACGAGATAAAGAACCATTGGCATTCCTATCTGAAGAAGAAAGTACACAATTTGGATAACAAGAAATCTCAAGACACACAGTGTACAAGAACAGACTCAAGTCTTGAATCTTCAGAAGAAGCTTATGGTTCCAGAAATTTACCCAAGATTTTATTTGCTGATTGGATGTCACTTGATCAATTTCAGAAGTTTGACTTTTCAGGAAGTCAAACAACAGTTATGAATGGTGAACTAGTGAATGAAGGATCATTCAGTGGTAACATTCAAGAAGGATCAAGCTATGGTTTTGATGATCATCTGCATATGAAAAATGAGCATTCTGATTTTCTTGATTTACTATCTGAAGAGAATATTATGTGTCAAAACTTCAATGACAGTGATGTAATGTTGTATAGTTGTGAATTCTGATGATTTGTATTAATTTCAGCCATGTACAACAGATGTGTATAAGGCTTTCAAGTGAAGGTACATTATGTGCTACGATAATAAAACGCGGTGTCTCCTTTGTATCGAGTAGTCTTTTTCAAATGTCACTCAATATTGTTCAACTTAACTCTTCATTTAAAGTCTAAAATATGTACATATTGGGGTCTTATGGTACCGGATCAAAATTGGTATGCATACGATTACATCTAGTTAGTAGTGACATCAGACATCATGCCAGAGTTATATACATTAGGTTAGGTTGGATACCTCCAGACAGGAAAACACTTAATATTAAATTATGAATTTGGTTTAGGAAAGGGAATAGACATATGAACTAAAAAAAAGCCACTGACATTCCAACTCTACAAATAAATGAGTCTCTTTTCTTTTTAGCATTTCGTAGGAAAGATCTTCAATATAATATAATAACAACAATAATAATTGAACAAGTATTTAAAAGAATTCTTGTTTTATTACGTGGCTATACAGGAACTGCAGCATGTAATATCTTCGTTCCTAAAATATTGTTTAGTCTTGATATTCCATCATTTTTGTAGGATCTACCCTAATTAAGTACTCTCCTATTTGGACACCTCATCCTTCCATGATTCATACTCACAAACATCCACACACAACCTTCACCAGTTTGTCATGAACCAACGCGCGCACGCGCACACACCCATAAAAGAAACTACAATCAAGATCTTTGTTTTGTTGTTCAGATGCGCTATACACACTGTCTTTTGATCTTAAAATGATCAATGGAACTCAATTCATAAATTTCCATTCAAAAATCAAGAAGAGTGATCAAGATCTTTGTTTTGTTGTTCAGATGCCCTATACACACCGTCTTTTCATCTTAAAATGATCGATGGAACTCAATTCATAAAAAAAATCCATTCAAAAATCAAGAAGAGTGATCATATTTTTAGGCTCGCACTATTCCCACACCCCTAAAATCTTGTTTTCACACCCCTACAATACGGGCTGTATAGAAGAATCTTGCACAAAATAAAAAATGTCGGAGAATGATTTTTTGTCTCCATGTATACGAGCACTATAACATTATACGACCCGTATAATGTTATACGACCCAAACCTCATATAATGTTATATGATCCGTATAATGTTACACGGCCCGTACAAGATTTTATACGACTTAATATTTTCTCCATCTATACAAGCCGTATAACATTAAACGAGACGTATAGGATTATACGACCCAATATTTGTCATGTTAGATTATTTTATACAGGCCGTATAACCTTATACGACCCGTATAGAGGGTGTGAAAATAAGATTTGGAGTGTGGCTTTATTAACACCCTATTTTTATTGTCTCTTTCAAGATCTTGACAACACCATAGGCATCAATTACGTGTCTGTGTGGTTTACAAGGGTTAACGTCGTTCTTGTGTGTACTTGTCAAGAAATGACTATTATTTTTATTTTAAATTGCTTTTATAATAATAAGACAATTTATCTTAAGAGTAAGGAAAGGAAGATAATATCGGTGCATTATGATTGTTAACAAATCTAGTCAAACTTCAATAAAGAGTTTCTTTATTAAATTTAATAAGTCGATAGAGTACACCGTCACAATCTCTCAATAATAATTGTATCATATTTTCATCTCAATGATTTTGTAATAATCCTCAGATCGTTTAGGAACATGTGACCTGGTGGTGATTGACGACAAGGAAGTGTTACGAACCTAATCGTTAACCAATTGATCCAAGAACAAAGGTAGAAGCTTGAGAGAATTGATAGAATTTTGGAAGAGATTCAACTTATCATTTTTCATTCATAATCTTGATTAACTCAACAACGATACTTATAGAAACAAAATCAATAACTAACTACTAACCCAATAACCTAAAAATACGAGACATGGAAATTATGGAGCATCCTCCACCACTTCCTTTATTTGACCACATGACTATTTAAAATAACTAGAAATAAAACATATAAACTAAAATAAATAAACTGATAAATTGCATGGAATGCATGAAACATCCAAATCACCCTATTAATTCGTGCATGAATGAGCCATCATTAGCTAGGTACATAACATTCCACCTCACTCAAATTCACATTGTCCGCAAGGTGAAAGTTGGGATACCCTCGAACAAAACGCCCCACGGTGGGCGCCACTCAAATCTTCAATCCGCGTTGGGAGAAGTATTGGCTAACCGCCACGGTGGACGCCACTCACGCTGTTCAGTTAATCCCGCCTTATTGGCAATCGGTTCCAACTCTGAAGTGAAGTATCCCAAACGATGTCTGTTCCGGAAAATATTGGCAAAACAGATTTTGACTTTGTCAATGCAAGCAAAAGTGCGGAGTCCTTTGTGCAGGCAATTGACTTGGGAAACTATGAAAGAGGATTTTTTTAAAGAAGCCAACATGACGTTTTTTCCAAATTGGAAGCAATATGTTTTGACCCAAGCGATTTGATACATTCTGCCGATTTGACCAAAGAAGCAAGCAATTGTGGTGTTGAAATTGTTTGATTTATTTGAACCTCCGTGTTGCCGGAGTCGGCAGAGACAACAAAAGAGTATGAATGTGAAACATTGGATGATAGCCGGCAAAGCATGGGGTTTGTTTTCGGAACCGGAGAAGGTGGAGATGGTTTTTGTGTCAGTGTAGATGGGGCGGGTTTTGGTGGTGTGGCGGTAGAAGTAGGTGGTATGGGTGGTGCGGTGGCGGAAACGTGTGGTGGAAATGTAGGAGATTGGGCTTCCCACATGGTTCGGAATGATCGAAATTCGTTGATGACAATTTTCAACTGAGATTCGAGTCACAAGGGATTCATTCATCCATTGATAGAACTCGATTTCGGATAGAGTTTGAGCAGCCATTGGTCCAGGGGGATCACGACAGCTCTGATACCACTAATGTGGTTCCAACGGTTTCATTGGCCAAAAGAAAATAGAAAGAAGCTTAGAGAGAATTTGAGATAGAAACCAGATCAATATTTTTCATTCATAATCATCTCAACACAAATATGGCTTATATAGCCTTACATACGAAATGGAAATACAGAAGAAACATAACGAACCACTACCCCACTACTTTGAAAACAAACACATGCATGCAAAATAATTAAAGAAATAAAGGGAACATGCTAATAAAATTATGGAACATGGAGGAGATCGTGGGCACGTATCATTCCACCCGGCTCGAATTCGCCTTGTCCGCAAGGTGAAAATTTTGATAGGACTTGGTGACTCCACGGTGGGCGCCACTCGACTCTTCCAATAGCATTCAGAGTTGTTTTTGTGAAACGCCACGGTGGGCGCTGTTTTGGTCAGAAAATCTGTTGAGGATATTGCAACCAAACTCTTTGTTACGGGGTATGATGCTAATTATGTATATCAATAACAAGGATCACTTCAATGTAATTTGCACAAACAACACAAGGATTTATACGGGGAAAAAGCCCTTGATCAAGAGTCGATCTCCGGCACAAAAAACCCCGGGTGATGGAAACTACCGATCACCAAGCTCAAATAAATGAATAAATGTTTACAACTTCGGATAGTAACGAGCTAGGTACAAGGATCACTATCGTGAAATGTGTATATGGTGTATGAAATCGCTAAGTGTTTGAACGAGAGCTGGTATTAACGTTTGTATGAGTGTGTGTGTAACTCCCAAAATGACTAAGTGTTACTAACTAGCTCGTTACCCCTTTAAAAATAAGAAAACAACTAGCTAACAAACTTTCCGACTTTCGTGCCATGCCTCCACGTTCTCCACAACGTCTATTTTTGGCCAAGCACGTGCAGAATAGTTTGGGAATATTCTCCAGGAATGTCGCCAAGACTTGGTCAAGCTTGTTATACCTGCGAGATAGTACAAAACATAAGTAAACAATCGTCAGTACGAGGATCCTTAAAGTGATCCATGATCCTGATCCTGAAGCTCTTCTGAGGATCACCACCTGTCACAGAAGTAAGGATCACTAATTAGGATAACGAATAAGGATCACTAATTGTTAGAAAATCCTCCCCTAACAATTGCCCCCAAAATATAAGGAGTAATTTGTAAAATTAACGAGTTATGTTTTACTGATCTTATCCGCAACAAACTAACGGATATATAGCCGTTAGAATAGGACTAGCCGTTACGATCATGACATCATAGAAGTGACTACCCTGCAGAATCATAATTATAAATAGAGATATAGATAGGATCATTATGCATTCAAATTTGAAAGAAACTCCCTTTAAATTCTCAGTCGACGATCAATCAGGTATCTCTTTCTTCTCTTTTTCCTTTTCTTACTCTGTTTTTCTTTCTTTACCACCATCGCTCTAAGAATGATGCTCCGAAGCTCACCGGGCAAGGATCACAAGAAGGATAGCCCTTTGAAGAGTCAAAAAATCATCAAAGACTCAGCGAATGAGAGGTGTTGTTTTAACGATGCACAAGTAGATAAAATCCGTCACCGTTTTCCGGCGAATGCCTTTTTCAAACCCTTTGATCCCACTGTTCTTAGCGACTATGTTTCTGAAACATGGGTTGCCTTTCCAGCTACTCCATTCACTATAGGGTACACCTATCCTTTCCCAGAATTCACACAATCCTTCTTTTCCCTTACCGGCATTTCTTATATCCAAGCCATGCCGATGATTTGGAGGGTTTTGTATACCCTAGAGAGGATCATCGAGCAGGAAGGCGTTGATTTAGGAATGTCGGAATTGGCAGAACTGTATGATCTTACTACCTTTGGTTCCCATCGTTATTTGTTTAAGCGAAAACCCGGTGCAGAACATCCCCTTCTCAAAGTCACCAAGAATGACAAAGATTGGAAACGTCGCTTCTTCTTTGTAAGAAGGGATACCATTTTAAACGGAGAGGATCTACCAAAGACATGGTCCACCAATGGTAGGCCGGAGGATCATGAGAAGGATCACCAGGTAGTCTTGTTCATGTGATAGGATCACTAACCCTGTTTGTCTTGTATCATGCAGCTATCTCTTTTTCACATCTCCTCACAACATCCGCAACCAGGGAAAGGCTTGCTGCTTTCTGAAAACTCGATCCTGAAATTAGAACTTTCAAGACAACAACCCAAGATTCACAGGAGGTATCCTCAGGCTCTGTCACAATGTCAAGTAAGTATCCTTGTTTAAATAAATAGTAAAATATAAGTTAAGTGAAGATACTTATCTTGTTTTGGTTGTGTAGGTGCTGGAAAATCTGCCAAAGCTTCTTCAAGGTTCAGTGTCACCGATCTCACCACTGTCAAATCCTCTAAAAGAAAGGTTACTGCCAGCCCGACAGCCTCAATCCCCAAGGCACCCCTCAAAGGAAAGGGAATCAAGAAGAGAAAGGCCTCCGAGGCTGAGGATTTGCAGGGTCTGCCCCTTATCCGCCACCAATTCCTCGAGTATTTCAATGATGTAAGGATCACCAACTCTGCCTTGTTATCCTACTTGTAAGAGGATCACCTGATCTTGAACTACTTTATCTTTTTCTTTTGCAGAAATTTGCTGAAATTGAGGATTATGTGGGGAATGTCGAGGAGCTGGACAAAAAGATTGCTGACCTCCAACAGGTTGCCGTGCTCAAGGATCTTGCCCTTGCTGACCTTCGGAAGGAACTCCAGGATACCAAACAGGAGATGGATAAGGTGCTGGTTAATTTTGACTATGAAAGGCAAGAGATCACAGACGATGCCAAAGTCTCTGCCGCCATAGCAATGTACAAGACCAAGCTGCAAATGGCCTTGGAAGCTCAGGATCCTGCCTTCGACAAAAGCAACTGGGAAATTGAAGAATGGAAGGCAAGGCTGGCTGAATTGGGTGATGAAGAGGAGGCTGAAGAGATCCTGACAATTGAGGCTGGAAGCAAGGATGAAGCTGGTGAAGCAAGTGGAGCCGGAGGTGGTGATGCAGCAAAGGTTTAGGCTGCTTGATTGGGCGATGATGGACATTTCTAGACGTAGCCGGAGCCCAATTTTTAAATTTGGTAGTAGCTTTTTGTGGTTGTGATGTTGAACAATTTAATGGTTTGTACTTTGAACAATAGGTTTTAGGATTAAGGATCATGTATGATCCTTTGGACAATAGACATGATTGCAATTGGTGGAGGGATCCTCTGTTTGGGGGATGAAGCCATTGTGATCCTGCCGCCTTCATATTCCTGCACTACTTTTGAACTTATTATCATGGACACCCTTTACCTACCCCAGCGGACGGGCCACGTTTTGCTGGTGGATGCTTGGGTAGGTAATTTTGACAACCTTAAGGGGTTAGTTTTTTGTTAATAAATAAAATCTTAACTTTTGTCGCTTATCTTGTGTTGTTATCCTTGTTAATATCTTACTTTCCAACTGTTGTAATGTTCATTCTGTTTATACTTATCAAGCCTTGAAAAATTAAAATAGATATCCAAAAAGTTTAGGATATGATCAAGGATCACATATCCCATAACCGATAAGTTCTAAAAAGTGATATAGTTTAAGGATCACTAGTTCAGTTGTCAAGTATAAGGGTTATTCAAACAAATAATGAATAGAATTAAAAATAGTTAAGGATCATACCTGAGGGTCCAAGTTAGGATCCTAACCATAACAAGGATAACTATAAGATAAACCTTAGAGTAAAGTAAGGATCAAGGTTCCCTAGTTGCCTATCTTCAAGAACCTGAAATAGAGCATAACTTGGGACTAAGCCAACATAGGAAAAGAGTTAGCAAATGGGGACAAGCCCAAGGATAACTGGGGACAAGCCCAAGGATAACTGGGGACAAGCCCAAGGATAACTGGGGACAAGCCCAAGGATCGTATGTAAACTGGAGTATGGCCCTAACTGGCGACTATCCAAACTTAGTGACATGAAAATGCCAAAACCTTAGCTAACGTGAAAACGTTAGAAACCTTAGCTAACGTGAAAACGTTAGAAACCTTAGGAACAGATGTATGGTACGTCTACCATTATACGTAGGATCCTAAGCATAGCCAGAACAATGGAATTATCAGCCCCTAAAACGAGTACTGGTCCCAATGCCTTGAACTATACCAGGATCATCGTGCGCTACAGGCAGAACTGGGGTCAAGCCCAAATAACTGGGGTTAAACCCAAGGAACGGATTGCTTCAGCAGATAACCAATGTTATGCTAAGGATACCTGAACTTTCAAAACTTAAACTCACGTGAGAGATGGATAAAGGATACATGACCCTTATCCTTATATGAGGAAATAAAGAAATGAAATAGTTTAAGTTTAGGATATTACCTAAGTAAGGATCACCGATACTTTGAGGATCCTTTAAGGATATCCCTATCATGAGGATCATCTGTGCCACGAGGATCCTGCTCACATGAAATATTTCTTCAAGTGGACAGCATTCCAAGCTCTTGGTAGCAAATCACCTTCCATGGTTAGCAATCTATATGCCCCCTTTCCTGCTTCAGCTTCAATCAAATAAGGGCCTTCCCATTTTGGAGCTAACTTTCCATCAGTAGGATTGGTGGTATTCTGAAATGCTTTCCTTAATACCATATCTCCAACTTGAAACCTCCTGATCCTGACATTTTTGTTGTAAGCACCAGCCATTCTTTGCTGATAACTGGCCATCCTTATCCTAGCCATATCCCTGATTTCTTCAATAGTATCCAGGTCTTGAGCCAAGTTCTCATCATTCTCCTCAGGATCACGGGTACTTGTTCTTGCAGTTGGAACCACCATTTCTGTTGGGATCACTGATTCTGCCCCAAACACCAAGGAGAATGGTGTTTGACCAGTAGCATTCTTAGGGGTTGTCCTATCAGCCCAAAGCACATAGGGTAGTTCTTCTGCCCATTTCCCTTTCTTGGATCCAAGCTTCTTCTTCAAATTGTTGATGATGATCTTGTTGGATGATTCTGCCTGACCATTAGCTTGTGGGTGGACTGGTGTTGATGTTATCATCTTAATCCCCCAGCTGTCACAAAAGTTAGTGGTTCTGCCCCCAATAAATTGGGAACCATTATCACATATAATCTCAGAAGGAATTCCAAATCTAGTTATAATATTTCTTTTAATGAAGGATATAACTTCCTTTTCTCTGACTTGGGCAAAAGCTTCGGCCTCTATCCACTTGGAGAAGTAATCCGTCATAGCAAGCATGAATACTTTTCCACCAGGTGCCTTAGGGAGCTTACCAACTATATCCATACCCCATCTCATAAATGGCCAAGAGGAGGATATAGGATGCAATAATTCAGCTGGTTGATGAAGGATATTGCTGTGCCTCTGACAAGGATCACATCTTCTAGCATACTCCACAGCATCTTTCTTCATGGTTGGCCAGTAGTATCCTGTCCTCAGGATCCTTGAGAATAATGCCCTGCCCCCAGTGTGGTTTCCACAATCTCCTTCATGGAAGTCTTTTAAAACTTCTTGGATTTCAGGATCCTCAATGCATCTCAAGTATGGTCCTGCAAGAGATCGTCTATACAACATATTATTTAAAATTGTGAATTGAGATACCTTAGATTTGAAAGCCCTAGGGTTTTCTCCTGTAGGAATCTCTCCATGTTGTAAGTATCTCATAATTGGTGAGATCCATGATCCTGATCCTGAATGTGATCGAGTATCCTCACTAGGGATTATTGCAGAATCATTTCCTATTTCCATAGCCACATGATCCTCAATAGCCGGGGTCAGGATATGGATAATAGGAATCTTGATATCCTCCGGGATCTTCAAGGATGATCCTAAATTAGCCAATGCATCAGCTTCTGTATTTTCTTCCCTTGGTACCTGTGACAAACTAAAGGAAACAAAAGAGAGTGCCAAACTTTTGACTATCTCCAAATATTTGGTTAGCTTTTCACCTTTAACAGCATAGGATCCATTAAAGTGGTTTGTAATTAACAAAGAATCTACGTGTACCTCAAGATACCTGATTCCCATATGCTTAGCAATTTGCAAACCAGCAATTAAGGCTTCATATTCAGCCTCATTGTTGGTGGTTTGGAACTCATAAGCTATAGAATGGGGTATTATGTCCCCCTGTGGCGATTTTAGTAGTATTCCAAGCCCTGTGCCTTTGACATTTGAGGATCCATCAGTATAGAGTATCCAAGGATCCTTGGTCTCTTCTAGCTGCTGGACTTCTAGCTCAGCTTCTTCTTGTAAATCACTACTGAAATCAGTCACAAAGTCAGCTAATGCTTGGGATTTGATGGCTGTCCTAGGCTCATATCTTATATCATATGCACTCAGTTTCACTGCCCACTTAGCCATCCTTCCTGACATCTCTGGTTTCCTGAGGACATTCTTGATTGGAAAATTAGTTTTAACAATGATAACATGAGTTTCAAAATAATGTCTTAACTTAGTAGATGCCATAATTAATGCAAGAATAAGCTTTTCAAGGTGTGAGTACCTGGATTCGGCATCAAGTAAACTTTTACTTACATAATAGACAGGATGTTGTGTACCTTGATGATCCTTAACAAGGACCGCACTTACTGCTTTTGAGGATACTGCAAGATACAAGGATAACACATCGCCTTTTTCTGGTTTCATCAAAGTCGGGGCCGAGGATAGGTAATCTTTGAGGGCTTTTAAAGCATTTTCATGCTTCTCTGTCCACTCAAATTTCTTGTTCTTCCTTAGGATATCATAGAATTCTTTACACTTCTCAGAGGACTTGGATATAAATCTGTTCAAGGCTGCTATCCTTCCTGTTAGCCTTTGAACATCCTTAGCATTGGCCGGAGATTTGATGTTCACTATTGCTTTAATTTGTTCCGGGCTAGCTTCAATGCCTCTCTTTGTCACCATATATCCTAAGAATTTACCTGCTTTAACACCAAAATGACATTTTGAAGGATTAAGTTTCATGTTATATTTGTCAAGGATATCGAATGCTTCCTCCAAGTCTCTTAGGTGATCCTCAGCTTTTAAGGATTTTACCACCATATCATCTATGTAGACCTCCATAGTCTGTCCAATCTTATCCTTGAACATCATATTCACCAGCCTTTGATATGTTGCACCTGCATTTCTTAATCCGAACGGCATAGCAATATAGCAGTATATACCAGTTGGAGTCATGAAGGCTGTATCCTCTTGGTCGGATGGTTCCATTTGGATTTGTTGGAATCCAGATGAAGCGTCCATAAAAGTTAACAGTTCATGACCCGCAGTTGCATCCACCATGGAGTCAATGTGGGGTAAAGGGAAAGGATCCTTGGGACATGCCTTATTTAAATCGGTAAAATCGACACATACCCTCCACTTTCCGTTTTTCTTTTGAACAACAACCACATTGGCCAACCATCTTGGATACTTGACCTCTCTAATCATACCTGCCCAGAGCAATTTCTCTACCTCTTCTTGGATAATGGCATTCCTTTCCGGTGCAAATTTTCTTCTCCTTTGATGGATTGGTTTGAAGGATCTGTCAATGCCGAGTTTATGAGTGATAACATCTTTGGATATACCAGTCATGTCTTTGTGTTTCCATGCAAAGGTAGTCTTTCTCCTTTTGAGGAAGGATACGAGGTCTTCTTTTATTTCGCCAAGGATCCCTGATCCGATATAGATTTTGGATTCAGGATCATCAGGATCCATGAGGATTTCTACCACATCCTGCTCTCTGGCCTCTAAGACATTCCTTGGAGGATACCTTGATTGCTATTGCTCCCTTGACTTCGAAGCTGGTTTCATCGATGAAGTGTAGCAATTCCTAGCCTCCTGCTGATCACTATCAATCTTCACTATTCCCCAAGGACTAGGGAGCTTCACACATTGATGGTAAGTAGATGGGACTGCTTTCATATCGTGTATCCAAGGCCTGCCAAGGATAACATTACAACAAGATAAACAGTTAATAACACAAAATTTTTTATAAGAGTGTAGGCCTTCAATGTATATTGGGAGTTTGATGTCCCCCAGGGTATTCTTAGTTTCGCCACTAAATCCCACAAGCACGGAGGATCTTGGTATGATATCTGATTCAGGGATACCCATCTTCTTTAGAACATCAAGCTGGATAATGTTCACTGAACTTCCTCCGTCTATAAGGATCCTGCGGACAAAATGGTTAGAAATAAAAAGAGTAATAACTAAACCATCGTGATGAGGATCCTGGATATCAACACGATCATCCTCATCAAAGGTTATGACTTTTCCTTCGGAGACACTTGATGTTCGAACAGGTCTTTCTCCATTATCCATTTTAGTTTCCTTTGCATGCCTTTTAGCTGCTGAGAAGGATGTGCCGCAAATGTCTGATCCTCCAGAAATAAAGTTTATCACTTGTGCATCTGCTGGAGGGGCTGGAGCCTTCTCAGGGATCCTTTCAGGATCCTGAGTTCTTGACTTTTTTCTTCCCAACAATTCTTTTAGATGCCCCTTGCTCAACAAGTATCCAATTTCCTTTCTTAGTGCAATGCATTCTTCTGTGTGGTGCCCAAAATCTTCATGGTATGCACACCACTTTGATTTATCCTTAGTTGCAGCTGGCCTATCATTTTTTCTGGGCCATCTAGCTTTATCACCTAGACTCTGCATCGCAAGGATTAGTTCAATGTTATCAACACTAAAACAATATTCAGAAATTGGAGGATAATCCTCATCATCCTCTTCTTGATCAATAGAATGCACGTTCTGGTTATCAGATCTGTTGTAGGATCTGAACTTGTTGTTCCTGAATGAGGATCCTTGCTTATCCTGCTTTGAGGATCCTGCTAACCTCTCCTGGATCCTCTTGTCATCCTCCAGCCGAATGAACCTAAGTGCTCGGGTTCTTACCTCATCTAAGTTCCTGCATGGTGTCATAACAAGATCATCATAGAAAGACGAATCCCTAAGCAATCCCATTTTAAAGGCCTCAACAACCGTAGCTATATCTAAGTTGGGAATGTCTAAGGATTCTTTACTGAATTTGGTAATGTAATCCCTTAATGATTCATTATGACCCTGGGTTATCCTATATAAATCACTAGTTAATCGTTCAAATTTTCTACTACAAGAAAACTGATTATTAAACAAGTTAACTAGGTTAGCAAAAGAGGTAATAGAATAGGGGGAAGACTTAGCAGCCATTTGAGAGCTGATCCAGTAAGAGTGGATCCGAATCCCTTGCACAGGCATGCTTCCTTTAACCTTTCCGGGATTGGATTGATCTCCATCCTCTCCCTGTATTGTGCTATGTGTTCTTCAGGATCCGTCGAACCATCATACAGTTTCATTGTAGGCACATGGAACCTCTTGGGTATCTCAGCATCACAGATTGGTGGTGCAAAACGAGATATCTTGTGGCTCCCATCTGCAATCTCTGGGATAGGTTTGACTACTCCCGGAACACTTGATATCATATCCTTTAGCTTTTGCAATTCTCTAGCCATGGCATGATTGATACCTGGATCCTGCATAAGACCATGGTTAGTAGTATGAGAATTATTAAAAGTGTTACCTCCCATTGGATTCAAGTTAGGAAGAATGGATGTTAATCCATATTGTTGAGGCTCTGGAATGATCGAGGGACCAGTAGAAGCATTGGTCTGCATTGGAATAAAATCTCCCTGATGGACATCTGAACTTCCTGTTTGCAAACTCCTCAAGGATCCTGGCATCTGGAAGGATCCTTGATACTGGGACGATCCTGGGACGAAGGAGGATCCTTGAACCTGGGATGATCCTGGAACGAAGGAGGATCCTTGAACCTGGGATGATCCTAGAACGAAGGAGGATCCTTGAACCTGGGATGATCTTGGAACGAAGGAGGATCCTTGAACCTGGGATGATCCTGGAACGAAGGAGGATCCTTGAACCTGGGATGATCTTGGAACGAAGGAGGATCCTTGAACCTGGGATGATCCTGGAACGAAGGAGGATCCTTGAACCTGGGATGATCCTGGAACGAAGGAGGATCCTTGAACCTGGGATGATCTTGGAACGAAGGAGGATCCTTGAACCTGGGATGATCCTGGAACGAAGGAGGATCCTTGAACCTGGGATGATCCTGGAACGAAGGAGGATCCTTGAACCTGCTGCATTCCCGAATATCCTCCTGAATTCGTGAGGGATCCCATATGCTGAGGATAGGATCCCGCTGGCTGGAAATATGAACCTGATGCCTGAGTCATTGTTGTTGTTCCGTAGTGCACTCCTTTTGGTCCACCCACGTATTGAACATCTGGAGCCACTGATGGCTGAGAAGTAATCACCGGAGTATCAAAATTCAAGGATTTTGGCACCAGTGGGGAATGATCCTCTGCCGTTGTCTTTTGTTTCTTGAGATCTCCGATTTCTTTGAGAATCCTCTCATTGGTCTTATCCTGTTGCCGTATCTGATCCTTCATCTGCAAAATCAAAGTAAACATGTCACTAGTAGTGGGAGTGTAAGAAGCAGAAGAAGTTGGAGGTTTTGAGAAAATGGGAGTTGGTTTCTTCGCAGCATTCTCGGTATTCTTCTGGGATCCAGAAGGTGGTGGAGGCAAAGGAGGGACGCCTTGTGAAGAAGTGAATGAAGGCATCAAGTTTGAAGCATTCTTCGCTGAGGAAGCCATTTACTTGGTTGTAGTGAACCGAAATGAGCACAGAAATGCGTATTTTTCTAAGGACGAAGCACCAATTGCCCCACGGTGGGCGCTGTTTTGGTCAGAAAATCTGTTGAGGATATTGCAACCAAACTCTTTGTTACGGGGTATGATGCTAATTATGTATATCAATAACAAGGATCACTTCAATGTAATTTGCACAAACAACACAAGGATTTATACGGGGAAAAAGCCCTTGATCAAGAGTCGATCTCCGGCACAAAAAACCCCGGGTGATGGAAACTACCGATCACCAAGCTCAAATAAATGAATAAATGTTTACAACTTCGGATAGTAACGAGCTAGGTACAAGGATCACTATCGTGAAATGTGTATATGGTGTATGAAATCGCTAAGTGTTTGAACGAGAGCTGGTATTAACGTTTGTATGAGTGTGTGTGTAACTCCCAAAATGACTAAGTGTTACTAACTAGCTCGTTACCCCTTTAAAAATAAGAAAACAACTAGCTAACAAACTTTCCGACTTTCGTGCCATGCCTCCACGTTCTCCACAACGTCTATTTTTGGCCAAGCACGTGCAGAATAGTTTGGGAATATTCTCCAGGAATGTCGCCAAGACTTGGTCAAGCTTGTTATACCTGCGAGATAGTACAAAACATAAGTAAACAATCGTCAGTACGAGGATCCTTAAAGTGATCCATGATCCTGATCCTGAAGCTCTTCTGAGGATCACCACCTGTCACAGAAGTAAGGATCACTAATTAGGATAACGAATAAGGATCACTAATTGTTAGAAAATCCTCCCCTAACAGGCGCCATTCATGTTTTTCGACTAACCTCTCGAGCATCGCTTCATTGACAATTAGCAAGATACCGTTGTTGTCGTGGAAGGGTAGATCATGATTAAATGAGGGTGTGACCATTTCTTTTGAAGATGACTTCTCATGGTGGTAGTCCTTCACATAATGCTCATAATCAAGAGTTTTGGTTACTGCATGTACCATTTTTCCCTTCTTTGTGAAAGGAGTATAATTATTCACCGTAAACTTAGGATGGAGTGAAGCTTTGTATGAGATTTTGAGATCTCGCATGAATGTGTCTTCACGAGGATAACTGGTGTTATGGGTGAAATTCTGAGCCTATATCCTGGAAAATATCTTGATTTATATCTTGATTCTATAGTATCTGTTTACATCCGGGATGCTGGTTCAGGATATTGGTAACATCCTGAATGGTATCCTCAGGATTACTAACGGATTATGTGCAGGTACGTGGGTTAGAAGCTAGCAACGTTCACAAGGACTCATTCCGCGGAAGACTCGGTCCAAGTTGTTCGAAGAAAGACGTTAAGCCCGCTTTATTTGGGTCCAAACGGCTACTTATGGAATATTCGGGAGCATCCCATATTTATAGGAATTTTAGTTTCTAATTTGTAACTATAAATAGGTGGGTATACCAGATCGAATAGGACATCACATTCACACTCGCTACACTTTAACACTCGCTCTCTAGCAATTTTCACTTTCATACAAAAGCATTGTATCACTTAGCGATCTGGTCTATATCCTGCACTGTATCCTGAAGTTTGAAGCAATAAGAAGAACAAGGCAGCTGCGATTGTCAGCTCCCGAGGTTTTATGCCGGCGATCTAGATTGATCAAGGGCTTTCCTCGTACATCTCGTGTCGTTTACTTTACTTTTTGCTCATAGTTTGATCGTAGATACAGCTCAATATCCTGAGCCGTATCCTGAATACTGATTTTCTAAATAACTTAACAAGCATATTTTCACTACACTTTCTAGCACACTACCTCACTTTACTAATTTGATCACTAAATTGCTTCGGTAATTTTTGACCAAAACAATTTGGCGCCCACCGTGGGGCAAGTGGTGCTCTCTTTACTAAAAATTTTTGTCAAATCGCTAATCGGTTTTCTATTTTCAAAACTTTTTGCCACATTGTCCATAATGGCCTCAAGATCAAACATGAGTTCCTCTACTGTGTCTACTATGACTTCTGCTACTACCGGTTCGGTGCTTCCACCACCTCCTCCAAGGATGCCAGCCTCTTCACGACCTCAGGATATTATCCCTACTCGCAGTGTTCAGGAATCTGCTCCCGTTCTAGCTTCTAATGATGAAATTCTAACCTTATTTGGAAGTGTGCAGGAACAAATGAGGCAGCAACAGGAAACAAACCAAATGCTTTTAAGGGAAATACAACTCCTGAAGTCTGGCTCGAGCAGATCTGCTGAGGATATTGTCACTCCATTACATCCCAGAACTTTGAACTTCAGTTCAGCTGTGTATACTGAGGATAACAGGGGGAATATTGTGCCCAGCCTTCCTCAGAATCATACTCCTGAAATACCCTCCTCGGTCAGGATGTCAACCATGAGGAGCTCAGGATATGCTTCAGGATATGGGCAAAATCCTCCAACGGGTAACGTGTCAAATAATAATAATACTCATGCTACTAACAATAGTGGATCTTTGCAGGATACAGGTGTAACATCAGCACTTACTAGGGAACTTCAGAAGTTGAAGGACATGATATCCAGTGTACCTGGGGTGGTCCAGCCGATCCCGGAAGTGTCCCAAGACAGCCACAAGATATCTCGTTTTGCATATCCTATCTGTGATGCTGAAATCCCAAAGAGATTTCAAACCCCCAACATGAAGCTTTACGATGGAACTACGGATCCTGAGGAGCATATTGCTCAGTATAGGGAAAGAATGGAGATTAACCCTATCCCTCCGGATCTCAAGGAAGCATGCTTGTACAAGGGTTTTGGTTCTACCTTAACAGGATCGGCCTTGAAATGGCTCTTGAATGTTCCTCCGCATTCGATTACATCTTTTGCTCACTTAGTAAATTTATTTAATAGTCAGTTTTCATGTAGTAGAAGCTTTGAGAAACTAACAAGTGACCTCTACAGGATAACACAGGGGCCTCAGGAATCCCTTAGGGATTATGTGAACAAGTTCAGCCGGGAATCCTTAGACATTCCACATCTTGATGTTGCAACAGCTGTGCAAGCTTTCAAGATGGGGCTGCAAAAAGATTCTCAATTTTATCAAGATCTTGTAATGAACCCATGCAGGAACTTGGATGAAGCTCGAAACAGGGCCCTAAGATATATTCGATTGGAGGATGACAAGAAGATGCAAGAGAGAATGAACTCATCCAACACCTATGAGTCAACTAACCGGAAGTCTGAATCCTCATTCAAGCCATATCGGCCTAAGCCATATGGTAGAAATGAAAATAAGAAAATGAATGCTGTCGAAGATGAGGATCCTGAAGAGTATCCTGAATTGTCTGAATATTGCTTTTCTGTTAACATTCCTGAATTAATGTATGCCATGCAGGGTCTGGGAGACAAGGCTAGATGGCCTCGAAAGAGTCAATAAAAAGCTGATTGGAAAGATAAATCAAAATGGTGTGCTTTCCACGAAGATTTCGGACATATGACTGAGGATTGCATCGCTCTAAGGAAAGAAATAAGCTATCTTCTAAGCAAGGGATATCTGAAAGATCTCTTAGGAAGAAAGAAGAATAAGAGTCAGGATACTGAGAAGGATCCTGAGCGAGCAGCATCACCTCCCGCGGATGCCAAGATAATCAACTTCATTTCGGGAGGATCCGACATTTGTGGGACTTCGTATTCGGCGGCAAAGAGACATGCAAAAGAAGCTAAGGCTGAAAGGGGAGACAAACCTGTCAGGATGGCTACCCTCACAACTGACAAAGTGATCACATTTGATGCTGATGACAGGGAGACTGTCCAGGATCCTCACCATGATGCTCTGGTAATAACGTTATATGTGGCTAACTATTTTGTACGCAGGATATTGGTTGATAATGGCAGCTCCGTCAACATAATCCAACTAGAAACTCTGAAGAGAATGAATGTATCTCCGATGGATATCACTTCAAAGTCTACCGTGCTTGTTGGGTTCAGTGGAGAGGCTAGAAACACAGTGGGAGAGATAAAGTTACCAGTATACGTTGAAGGAGTCAACTCGATACAACGTTTCTGTGTAATGGATTCTCTATCCTGCTATAACATCATATTGGGAAGACCATGGATTCACAATATGAAGGCTGTGCCATCAACGTATCACCAATGCATCAAGATCCCTACCCCTTGGGGAGTTGTCAAAGTTGATAGTGATCAGCAGGAGGCGAAAGAATGCTACTCATCCTCGATGAAATCCTCAACCAAGCCTAGTGCAGCATAGCAATTAAAGACGCGGGCCCATGATATCGTGGAGGATCCGGAGCAGGATGTGAAGAAAATTATCCTGGACCAGGATAATCCCGATATTTCGGTGCTCGTAGGAACCAATATCCCTCAGGATATTGAAGAACAGTTAATTAACTTTTTGAAATGCAGGATGTCAATGTTTGCATGGAAGCATGAGGATATGACAGGCATATCCAAAGACATTATCACTCACAAGCTTGGAATTGATAAATCATTCAAGCCTGTTCAACAAAAAAGAAGGAAGTTTGCTCCTGAGCGGAATACGATTATCCAAGAGGAAGTTGAGAGGTTATTGAAGTCCAGGATGATCAGAGAGGTTAAGTTCCCAAGGTGGCTAGCAAACGTGGTTGTGGTACAGAAGAAAAATGGGAAATGGAGAGTTTGTGTAGACTACACAGACTTGAATAAAGCTTGTCCTAAAGACCCATTTCCTCTTCCCCACATTAATGCAATGGTGGATGCCACTGCCGGGCATGAAATGCTGACCTTCATGGACGCATCCTCAGGATTTCAACAGATCCAAATGGAGCCTTCTGACCAGGAGGATACTGCCTTCATGGCACCAACAGGTATTTATTGTTATACAGCTATGCCTTTTGGTTTGAAAAATGCAGGTGCAACATACCAAAGATTGGTAAACATGATGTTCAAAGACAAACTGGGGGACACCATGGAGGTGTACATCGACGATATGGTGGTAAAATCAAAGAAAGCTCAGGATCACCTCCAGGATATTAAAGGAGCGTTTGATATCCTGGATCAGTATAATATGAAGCTGAATCCTGCTAAGTGCCATTTTGGAGTGGGGGCAGGAAAATTTCTAGGATATATGGTGACCAAAAGAGGAATAGAGGCGAGCCCGGAACAGATTAAAGCCGTCTTGGATATTAAATCGCCCTCAAATATGAAGGATGTTCAACGGTTAACAGGGCGAGTGGCGGCATTAAACAGATTTATCTCAAGATCCTCAGAGAAATGCAAAGATTTTTATGATATCCTGAAGAAGAACAAAAAAATCGAATGGGGTGAGAAGCATGAAGCGGCCCTACAGGATTTAAAGCAATATCTTTCAACCGCATCTCTACTGATGAAGCCCGAGAATGGTGAACCATTATCCCTATTGTTTTGGTCAAAAAATCTGATGAGGATAATGCAACCAAACTCTTTGCTACGGGGAATGATGCTTTGAATGTAGAACAATGACAAGGATCACTTCAATATAAATTGCACAAACGACACAAGGATTTATACGGGGAAAAAGCCCTTGATCAAGAGTTGATCTCCGGCACAAAAAACCCCGGGTGATGGAAACTACCGATCACCAAGCTCAAATAAATCAATAAATGTTTACAACTTCGGATAGTAACGAGCTAGGTACAAGGATCACTATGGTGAAATGTGTAAAAGTGAATGAAAACTGTTAAGTGTTTGCCGAGAGCTTCCAGAGTGCGATTGTACGAGAGTGTGTGTAGCTGAAAATGACTAACTGTTCTAATTCTAGCTCGTCACCCCTTTAAAAATAGAAGTTAACGATAATAACAAACTATCCGACTTTTGTGCCAAGCTCCCACGTTCTCCACAACGTCCATTTCTAGCCAAACGTGTGCGAAATACCCGTGGAATATTCCATAGTAACGTTGCCAAGACCAAGTCAACCTTGTTACTCCTGCAAAACAATGCGAAACACAAACAAACAATCGTTAGTATGAGGATCCTTAAGGTGATCCATGATCCTGAAGCTCTTCTGAGGATCACTATCTGTCACAGAAGTGAGGATCATTAGTTAGGATAACAAGTAAGGATCACTAATTGTTAGAAAATCCTCCCCTAACAATTGCCCCCAAAATATAAGGAGTGATATGTAAAATGAGCGAATTATATTTTCTTGATCTTATCCGCAACTAACTATCGTAAATATAGCCGTTATTGTAGAACTATCCGTTGCAACCATGACGTCACAGAAGTGACAACCCTGCACAATCATGATTATAAATAGGAGATATAGATAGGATCGATTGCATTTAAATTTTCAGAGATACTCCCTTTATAACTGCATTCCGAAGATAAACAGGTATTCTCTCTTCATCTTCTTCCTTCTTTTGCTCTGTTTTCCGTTTCTTTCCACCATTCTATCAAAGATGTTGCTCCGGAACTCCCCAGCTAAGGATCACCCGAAAAACAGCCCACTGAAAAGCCAGGGGATCATCGAAGATTCCATAAAAGAACGCTGTTGTTTCAACGATGCACAGATTGATAGGATCCGCCACTGCTTCCCGGCGAACACCGAGTTTAAGTCTTTTGATCCCAATGCCCTGAGTGATCACATTTCCGACAAGTGGGTTGCTTTTCCTGTCACTCCGTTCACCATAGGCTATACATATCCTTTTCCAGCCTTCACCCAATCTTTCTTTTCCCTAACCGGCATCTCTTATATCCAAGCCATGCCGATGATTTGGAGGGTTTTATATACCCTTGAAAGGATCATCGAGCAGGAAGGGATAGACCTAGGAATGTCAGAGCTGGGAGAGCTGTATGATCTTACTACCTTTGGTTCTCATCGTTATTTGTTTAAACGTAAGCCTGGTGAGGAACACCCGATCTTCAAAGCTACCAAGAATGATGCTAATTGGAATCGGCGTTTCTTTTTCGTCAAGAGAGATTCTCTTGATGACGGAAAGGATCTACCCAAGAAATGGGCTACCCATGGTAGGGTGGAGGATCCTGAGAAGGATCACCTGAAAACTTTCTTTTGATGTAAGGATCACTTATATATTTTTGCTTTCTTGTTATGCAGCTATCACCATCTCACACCTCAGACTGTCTCCTGCTGCCAAAGAGAGACTCATCGCTTTCAAGAAACTTGATCCTGAAACAAGAACTTTCAAGACAACAACCCAAGACTCTCAGGAGGTATCCTCAGGTTCTGTCACGATGTCAAGTAAGTATCTTTGTTTAAAAATTTAAATAAATAGTGAAATATTAGTGAAGTAAAGATACTTATCTTGTTTTGGTTGTGTAGGTGCTGGAAAATCCACCAAGCCTGCTTCTCAATTTAACACGGCTGACCTTGACAGTGTTAGACCCAGGAAGAAGAGGTCCACTACCAGTCCTAGCATCTCCATTCCCAAGGCACCCACTAAAGGAAGGGGTGGCAAGAAGAGGAAAACCTCTGAGGCTGAGGATCTACAGGGTCTGCCTCTGATCCGTCACCAATTCCTCGAGTACTTCAATGATGTAAGGATCACTGTATCTGCTTGTATATCCTGCTGGCATATCCTGCTGATTTGAGGATCACTTGGTCCTGACCTTATCTTTTATCCCCTTTGCAGAAATTCGCTGAGATTGAGGACTATGTGGGAAGCGTCGAGGAGCAGGATAAGAAGATTGCTGACCTCCAGCAAGTTGCAGTGCTAAAGGACCTCAAAATTGCTGATCTTCAGAAGGAACTCCAAGATGCCAAGACTAAGACGGCTAAACTTCTGATCGACCTTGACTATGAAAAGCAGGATCTCATAGAAGGTGCAAAGGTCTCTGCTGCCATCACAATGTATCAGACAAAACTGAAGATGGCCCAGGAAGCTCAAGATCCTAACTTCGACAGAAGCAGCTGGGATGTTGAGGGCTGGAAGGCAAGGTTGGCTGATCTTGAAGATGATGAAGAGGCTGAGGAAGTTTTGGCGATTGAGGCTGGAGGCAAGGGTGAAGGTGGTGAAGCAAGTGGAGCCGGAGGTGGTGATGCAGGGAAGGTTTAGGATGCATGATTGGGCAATGATGGAAACTTCTAGACATAGCCGGAGCCCAATTTTTTTTGGTTTGATGGTTGTTTTGTTGAACAATTTGATGGTTTGTACTGAACAATAGTTTTTAGGATTAAGGGATCATGTATGATCCTTTGGACAATAGGCAGGATTGCAAATGGTGGAGGGATCCTCTGTTTGGGGGATGAAGCGATTGTGATCCTGCCGCCTTTATATTCCTGCACTACTTTTGAACCTATTATCATGGACACCCTTTACCTACCCCAGCGGACGGGCCACGTATTGCTGGTAGATGCTTGGGGTAGGTAATTTTGACAACCTTTAAAGGGCTAGTCTTTTGTTAATAAATAAAATCTTAATCTTTTGTCGCTTATCTTGTATTGTTATCCTTTTTGATTCTTTAATTCTCCTTTGTTTTGATGTACACTTATTGAATAAACAATTTTGAATAAGTCAGATTGAAAATATTTAGGATATGATCCATGATCAAATACCCTATAGTTAAAGAATCCCAAAAAGTAATATATTTTAAGGATCACAAGTTTAGTTGTCAAATTTTAAGGGTTATTCAAATAAACAATGAATAGAATTGAAAATGGTTAAGGATCATACCTGAGGATCCAAGTTAGGATCCTAACCATAATCAGGATAACTATAAGATAAACCTTAGAGAGAATTAAGGATCAAGGATCCCTAGTTGCTTATATAAGATAAGAATTAGCAACTGGGGACAAGCCCAAAGATAACTGGGGACAAGCCCAAGGATAACTGGGGACAAGCCCAAGGATAACTGGGGACAAGCCCAAGGATCGTATGTAAACTGGAGTATGGCCCTAACTGGCGACTATCCAAACTTAGTGACATGAAAATGCCAAAACCTTAGCTAACGTGAAAACGTTAGAAACCTTAGGAACGGATGTATGGTACGTCTACCATTATACGTAGGATCCTAGGTATAGCCAGTACAATGGAATTATCAGCCCCTAAAGCGAGTACTGGTCCCACTGCCTTGAACTATACCAGGATCATCATGCGCTACAGGCGGAACCGGGGTCAAGCCCAAATAACTGGGGTTAAACCCAAAGGACGGATTGCTTCTGCAGATAACCAATATTTTGCTAAGGATACCTGAACTTTCAAAACTTAAAATCACGTGAGAGATGGATAAAGGACACATGATCCTTATCCTTATATGAGAAAATAAAGAAATGAAATAGTTCAAGATTAGAATGTTACCAAAGTAAGGATCACCGATACTTTAAGGATCCTTCAAGGATACCCCTAACGTAAGGATCATCTGTGCCATGAGGATCCTGCTCACATGAAATATTTCTTCAAGTGGACAGCATTCCAAGCTCTTGGTAGCAAATCACCTTCCATGGTTAGCAATCTATATGCCCCCTTTCCTGCTTCAGCTTCAATCAAATAAGGGCCTTCCCACTTTGGAGCCAATTTCCCATCAGCAGAATTGGTGGTATTCTGAAATGCTTTCCTTAATACCATATCTCCAACTTGAAACTTCCTGACCCTGACATTTTTGTTGTAGGCACCAGCCATTCTTTGTTGATAACTGGCCATCCTTATCCTAGCCAGATCCCTGATTTCTTCAATAGTATCCAGGTCTTGAGCCAAGTTCTCATCATTTTCCTCAGGATCACGGGTACTTGTTCTAGCAGTTGGAACCACCATTTCTGTTGGGATCACTGATTCTGCCCCAAATACCAAAGAGAATGGCGTTTGACCAGTTGCATTCTTAGGGGTTGTCCTATCAGCCCAAAGCACATAAGGTAGTTCTTCTGCCCATTTCCCTTTCTTGGATCCAAGCTTCTTCTTCAAATTGTTGATAATGATCTTGTTGGATGATTCTGCTTGACCATTAGCTTGTGGGTGGACTGGTGTTGATGTTATCATCTTAATCCCCCAACTGTCACAAAAGTTAGTGGTTCTGCCCCCAATAAATTGGGAACCATTATCACATATAATTTAAGAAGGAATTCCAAATCTGGTTATAATATTTCTTTTATTGAAGGATATAACTTCCTTTTCTCTGACTTGGGCAAAAGCTTCAGCCTCTATCCACTTGGAGAAGTAATCAGTCATAGCTAGCATGAACACTTTTCCACCAGGTGCCTTAGGGAGCTTACCAACTATATCCATACCCCATCTCATAAATGGCCAAGAGGAGGATATAGGATGCAATAATTCAGCTGGTTGATGAAGGATATTGCTGTGTCTCTGACAAGGATCACATCTCTTAGCATACTCCACAGCATCTCTTTTCATGGTTGGCCAGTAGTATCCTGTCCTCAGGATCCTTGAGAATAATGCCCTGCCCCCAGTGTGGTTTCCACAATCTCCTTCATGGAAGTCTTTTAAAACTTCTTGGATTTCAGGATCCTCAATGCATCTCAAGTATGGTCCTGCAAGAGATCGTCTATACAACATATTATTTAAAATTGTGAATTGAAATACCTTAATTTTGAAAGCCCTAGGGTTTTCTCCTGTAGGAATCTCTCCATGTTGTAAGTATCTCATGATTGGTGAGATCCATGATCCTGATCCTGAATGGGATTGAGTATCCTCACTAGGGATAATTGCAGAATTATTTCCTATCTCCATAGCCACATGATCCTCGATAGCCGGGGTCAGGATATGGATAATAGGGATCTTGATATCCTCCGGGATCTTCAAGGATGATCCTAAGTTAGCCAATGCATCAGCTTCTGTATTTTCTTCCCTTGGTACCTGTGTCAGACTAAAGGAAACAAAAGAGAGTGCCAATTTTTTGACTATCTCTAAATATTTGGTTGGCTTTTCACCTTTAACAGCATAGGATCCATTAAAGTGGTTTGTAATTAACAATGAATCTACATGTACCTCAAGATACCTGATCCCCATATGCTTAGCAATTTGCAAACCAGCAATTAAGGCTTCATATTCAGCCTCATTGTTAGTGGTTTGGAACTCACAAGCTATAGAGTGGGGTATTATGTCCCCCTGTGGCGATTTTAGTAGTATTCCAAGCCCTGTGCCTTTAACATTTGAGGATCCATCAGTATAGAGTATCCAAGGATCCTTGGTCTCCTCTAGCTGCTGGACTTCTAACTTGGCTTCTTTTTGTAAATCACTACTGAAATCAGCCACAAAGTCGGCTAATGCTTGGGATTTGATGGCTGTCCTAGGCTCATATCTCATATCATAGGCACTAAGCTTCACTGTCCACTTAGCCATCCTTCCTGACATCTCTGGTTTCCTGAGGACATTCTTAATTGGAAAATTAGTTTTAACAACAATAACATGAGTTTCAAAATAATGTCTCAACTTAGTGGATGCCATAATTAATGCAAGAATAAGCTTTTCAAGGTGTGAATACCTGGATTCTGCATCAAGTAAACTTTTACTTACATAATAGACAGGATGTTGTGTACCTTCATGATCCTTAACAAGGACCGCACTTACTGCTTTTGAGGATACTGCAAGATATAAGGATAACACATCGCCTTTTTTCTGGTTTCATCAAGGCCGGGGCTGAGGATAGGTAATCTTTGAAAGCTCTTAAGGCATTTTCATGCTTCTCAGTCCACTCAAATTTCTTGTTCTTCCTTAGGATATCATAGAATTCTTTGCACTTCTCAGAGGATTTGGATATAAATCTGTTCAAAGCTGCTATCCTGCCTGTTAGCCTTTGGACATCCTTAGCATTGGCCAGAGATTTGATGTTCACTATTGCTTTGATTTGTTCCGGGCTAGCTTCAATGCCTCTCTTGGTCACCATGTATCCTAAGAATTTACCTGCTTTAACACCAAAGTGACATTTTGAAGGATTAAGCTTCATATTATATTTATCAAGGATATCGAATGCTTCCTCCAAGTCCCTTAGGTGATCCTCGGCTTTTATGGATTTTACCACCATATCATCTATGTAAACCTCCATAGTTTGTCCAATCTGATCCTTGAACATCATATTCACCAGCCTTTGATATGTTGCACCTGCATTTCTTAGTCCGAACGGCATAGCAATATAGCAGTATATACCAGTTGGAGTCATGAAGGCTGTATCCTCTTGATCGGATGGTTCCATTTGGATTTGTTGAAATCCAGATGAAGCATCCATAATAGTTAACAATTCATGACCCGCGGTTGCATCCACCATGGAGTCAATGTGGGGTAATGGGAAAGGATCCTTGGGACATGCCTTATTTAAATCTGTGAAATCGACACATACCCTCCACTTTCCGTTTTTCTTTTGAATAACAACCACATTGGCCAACCATCTTGGATACTTGACCTCTCTAATCATACCTGCCCGGAGCAATTTCTCTACCTCTTCCTGGATAATGGCATTTATTTCCGGTGCAAACTTTCTTCTCCTTTGATGGATTGGTTTGAAGGACCTATCAATGCCAAGTTTGTGAGTGATTACATCTTTAGATATGCCTGTCATGTCTTCGTGTTTCCATGCAAAGGTAGTCTTTCTCCTTTTGAGGAAGGATACGAGGTCTTCTTTCATTTCGCCAAGGATCCCTGATCCGATATAGATTTTGGATTCAGGATCATGAGGATCCATGAGGATTTCTACCACATCCTGCTCTCTTGCCTCCAAGACATCCCTTGGAGGATACTTTGATTGCTATTGCTCCCTTGACTTTGAGGCTGGTTTCATCGATGAAGTATAGCAATTCTTATCCTCCTGCTGATCACTATCAATCTTGACTATTCCCCAAGGACTAGGGAGCTTCACACATTGATGGTAAGTAGATGGGACTGCCTTCATATCGTGTATCCAGGGCCTGCTAAGGATAACATTACAACAAGATAAACAGTCAATAACACAAAATTTTTGATAAGAATGTAGGCCTTCGATGTATATTGGGAGCTTAATGTCCCCCAGGGTATTCTTAGTTTCGCCACTAAATCCCACTAGCACGGAGGATCTTGGTATGATATCTGATTCAGGAATACCCATCTTCTTTAGAACATCAAGCTGGATAATGTTCACTGAGCTTCCTCCGTCTATAAGGATCCTGCGGACAAAATGGTTAGAAATGAAAAGAGTAATAACTAAACCATCGTGATGAGGATCCTGGATATCAACACGATCATCCTCATCAAAGGTTATGACTTTTCCTTCGGAGACACTTGATGTTCGAACGGGTCTTTCTCCATTATCCATTTTAGTTTCCTTTGCATGCCTTTTAGCTGCTGAGAAGGATGTGCCACAAATGTCTGATCCTCCAGAAATAAAGTTTATTACTTGTGCATCTGCTGGAGGGGCCGGAGCTTTCTCAGGGATCCTTTCAGGATCCTGAGTCCTTGACTTTTTTCTACCCAACAACTCTTTTAGATGCCCCTTACTCAACAAGTATCCAATTTTCTTTCTTAGTGCAATGCATTCTTCTGTAAGATGCCCAAAATCTTCATGGTATGCACACCACTTTGATTTATCTTTGGTTGCAGCTAGTCTGTCATTTTTTCTGGGCCATCTGGCTTTATCACCTAGATTCTGCATCGCAAGGATTAGTTCATTGTTATCAACAGAAGAACAATATTCAGAAATTGGAGGATAATCCTCATCATCCTCTTCTTGATCAACAGCATGCACGTTCTGGTTATCAGATCTGTTATAGGATCTGAACTTGTTGTTCCTGAATGAGGATCCTTGCTTCTCTTGCTTTGAGGATCCTGCTAACCTCTCCTGGATCCTTTTGTCATCCTCTAGCCGGATGAACCTAAGTGCCCGGGTTCTTACCTCATCTAGGTTCCTGCATGGTGTCATAACAAGATCATCATAGAACAATGAATCCCTAAGCAATCCCATTTTGAAGGCCTCAACAGCCGTGGCTATATCCAAGTTGGGAATATCTAAGGATTCTTTACTGAATTTGGTAATGTAATCCCTTAATGATTCATTATGACCCTGGGTTATCCTATATAGATCACTAGTTAATCGTTCAAACTTTCTACTATAAGAAAGCTGATTATTAAATAGGTTAACTAGATTAGCCAAAGAGGTAATAGAGTAGGGGGAAGACTTAGCAGCCATTTAAGAGCTGATCCAGTAAGAGTGGATCCGAATCCCTTGCACAGGCATGCTTCCTTTAACCTTTCTGGGATTGGATTGATCTCCATCCTCTCCCTGTATTGCGCTATGTGTTCTTCAGGATCCGTCGAACCATCATACAGCTTCATAGTTGGGACATGGAACCTCTTGGGTATCTCAGCATCACAGATTGGTGGTGCAAAATGAGATATCTTGTGGCTCCCATCTGCAATCTCTGGGATAGGTTTGACCACTCCTGGAACACTTGATATCATATCCTTCAACTTTTGCAACTCTCTGGCCATGGCATGATTGATACCTGGATCCTGCATAAGGCCATGGTTAGTAGTATAAGAATTATTAAAAGTGTTACCTCCCATTGGATTCAAATTAGGTAGAATGGATGTTAATCCATATTGTTGGGGCTCTGGAATGATCGAAGGACCAGTAGAAGCATTGGTCTGCATCGGAATAAAATCTCCCTGATGGACATCTGAACTTCCTGTTTGCAAACTCCTCAAGGATCCTGGCATCTGGAAGGATCCCTGAAACTGGGACGATCCTGGAACAAAGGAGGATCCTTGAACCTGGAATGATCCTGGGACAAAGGAAGATCCTTGAACCTGGGATGATCCTGGAACAATGGAGGATCCTTGAACCTGGGATGATCCTGGAACAATGGAGGATCCTTGAACCTGGGATGATCCTGGAACAAAGGAGGATCCTTGAACCTGGGACGATCCTAGAACGAAGGAAGATCCTTGAACCTGGGATGATCCTGGAACAAAGGAAGATCCTTGAACCTGGGATGATCCTGGAACAACGGAGTATCCTTGAATCTGCTGCGCTCCTGAGTATCCTCCTGAATTCATGAGGGATCCCATATGCTGAGGATAGGATCCTGCTCGCTGGAAATATGAACCTGATGCCTGGGTCACTGTTGTTGTTCCGTAGTGCACTCCTTTTGGTCCACCCACATATTGAACATCTGGAAGCACTGATGGCTGAGAAGTAATCACCGGAGTATCAAAATTCAAAGATCTGGGCATCAGTGGGGAATGATCCTCTGCCGTTTTCTTTTGTTTCTTGAGATCTCCGATTTCTTTGAGAATCCTTTCATTGGTCTTATCCTGTTGCTGTATATGATCCTTCATCTGCAAAATCAAAGTAAACATGTCACTAGTAGTGGGAGTGTAAGAAGCAGAAGAAGTTGGAGGTTTGGAGAAAATGGGAGTTGGTTTCTTCTCGGCATTTTTCTGAGGTCCAGAAGGTGGTGGAGGCAAAGGTGGAATGCCCTGAGATGAATTGACCGCAAGTAGAGGTATTCTTCAATGATGAAGCCATGTATTTGTATGCAATGAACCGGAATGATCACCAACAGAAAAAATTCTTAGGAATGAAGCACCAATTGGCCGACGGTGGGCGCCAAACTGTTTTGGTCAAAAAATCTGATGAGGATAATGCAACCAAACTCTTTGCTACGGGGAATGATGCTTTGAATGTAGAACAATGACAAGGATCACTTCAATATAAATTGCACAAATGACACAAGGATTTATACGGGGAAAAAGCCCTTGATCAAGAGTTGATCTCCGGCACAAAAAACCCCGGGTGATGGAAACTACCGATCACCAAGCTCAAATAAATCAATAAATGTTTACAACTTCGGATAGTAACGAGCTAGGTACAAGGATCACTATGGTGAAATGTGTAAAAGTGAATGAAAACTGTTAAGTGTTTGCCGAGAGCTTCCAGAGTGCGATTGTACGAGAGTGTGTGTAGCTGAAAATGACTAACTGTTCTAATTCTAGCTCGTCACCCCTTTAAAAATAGAAGTTAACGATAATAACAAACTATCCGACTTTTGTGCCAAGCTCCCACGTTCTCCACAACGTCCATTTCTAGCCAAACGTGTGCGAAATACCCGTGGAATATTCCATAGTAACGTTGCCAAGACCAAGTCAAGCTTGTTACTCCTGCAAAACAATGCGAAACACAAACAAACAATCGTTAGTATGAGGATCCTTAAGGTGATCCATGATCCTGAAGCTCTTCTGAGGATCACTATCTGTCACAGAAGTGAGGATCATTAATTAGGATAACAAGTAAGGATCACTAATTGTTAGAAAATCCTCCCCTAACACCTATACCTCGCAGTATCAGGGAATGCTGTAAGTTCCGTCCTTGTAAAGGACCATGAAGGTCAGCAATATCCTGTTTATTATGTAAGTAAAAGCTTGTTAAATGCTGAAACTAGATATTCTCATTTAGAAAAATTGATACTAGCATTAGTTATGGCATCAACGAAACTTAGACATTACTTTGAGACACATAGGATTCATGTTAAAACAAATTATCCTGTTAAAAGTGTGCTTAGGAAACCAGAAATGTCAGGTAGAATGGCTAAGTGGTCGGTAAAGCTGAGTGCTTATGATTTAGTATATGAACCTAGAAATGCCATAAAGTCGCAGGCTTTAGCTGACTTTGTGGCTGATTTTAGTAGTGACATTCAGGACGAGGTAGACCTAGAAGTTCAACAGTTAGGAGAATCCTCAGGATCCTGGACATTATATACTGATGGTGCATCTAATATAAGAGGAGTAGGATTAGGAATACTACTAAAATCGCCACAGGGGGACATATTACCCCAGGCTATTAGGTGTGAATTTCCTGCTACTAATAATGAAGCAGAGTATGAGGCTTTAATTGCAGGATTAGAGTTGGCTAAGAGCATGAGTATCAAAAATTTGCAAGTATATGTTGACTCTTTGTTAATTACTAACCATTTTAATGGATCCTATGCAGTTAAGGGTGAGAAATTAATCGAATATCTCGATATTCTCAAAAAATTAGCAGGATATTTCGATGTTTTTATACTTGAACAGGTACCAAGGGAGGATAATGCTGAAGCGGATGCCTTAGAAAATTTGGGATCATCGATCAGGATACCTGAAGGGACCCAAATACCAATATTACATGTCTTATATCCTGCAACGAATCCTCAGGATAAAGAAGTAGCAGGTATTCGGGATCCTGGAGCGGAATATCCTGAACAGGATCCTAAATCCTGGACGGCTCCAATTGTGAGATATCTTAAAGAAGGACACATCCCCGGAAATGAAAATCCTAAGGCATTTAGGATGAAGGTATCACGATTCACTATTATAAATAATGTTTTATACAAGAAATCTCTTGCAGGACCGTATTTGAGGTGCTTGGAGGATCCTGAAGCCAAAGAAGTACTTCAGGATACACATGAAGGGGATTGTGGTAGTCACATTGGGGGCAGATCATTGTTCTCGAAAGTATTAAGGACAGGATATTATTGGCCAACGATGAGGAAAGATGCTGCAGAATATGCTCGAAGATGTGATGCATGCCAAAGGCATAGTAACATACTACATCAACCAGCTGAACCACTATATCCTGTAGTTTCCCCTTGGCCATTCATGAAATGGGGGATGGATATAGTAGGGAAGTTACCAAAAGCTCCGGGAGGAAAAGTCTTTATGTTAGCAATGACGGATTATTTCTCCAAGTGGGTTGAGGCTGAAGCATTTGTTCAAGTTAGAGACCAAGAAGTAGTATCCTTCATAAAGAGGAATATCCTGACTAGGTTTGGGGTACCAGCTGAGATCATTTGTGATAATGGGTCCCAGTTTATAAGCAAAAGGACTACTGACTTTTGCAAGAGTTGGGGAATCAAAATGATCACATCTACTCCGGTACATCCTCAAGCGAACGAACAAGCTGAATCCTCAAACAAGATAATAGTCAATAACTTAAAGAAGAGACTTGGAGCCAAAAAAGGAAGACGGGCGGAAGAGTTACCCTTTGTTTTGTGGGCTGATAGGACGACGATAAAGAATGCAACTGGCCAAACCCCGTTTTCCTTGGTATTTGGAGCAGAAGCAGTGATTCCAACAGAAATGACGATACCTACTGCAAGATCTATCCTACAGAATCCTGAACAGAATCCTGAAGTCTTATGTCAAGATTTGGATACTATAGATGAAAAAAGAGACGCAGCAAGACTAAGGATAGCAGCATATCAACAAAGAATATCCAGAGCATATAATAAGAACATAAGGACTAGAAGATTTCGAGTTGGTGATTGGGTGCTAAGAAAGGCTTTTCAAAATACCACTAATCCTGCCGATGGCAAGCTAGCTCCGAAATGGGAAGGACCATATGAAGTCGAGTCAGAAGTAGGGAAAGGAGCATATCGACTCAAGAATATGGAAGGGGATATGCTACCAAGATCCTGGAATGCAATACATTTAAAGCTCTATTTCAAGTAAGAGTAGAATTTATTTTCTATCTCGGAATGGTATGTATTCTATTTTAAATATATTTGTTTATTATCTTAAACCCAATACTGACTTAAGCATCGGAGGGGTGTTAGCCAAGCTAACACCCATCTTAGTTTACAATTGTTTTGCAGCATATGTTTCAGGATATAGCTCCAGGATATGTACTCAGGATAACTCGAAAGATTAGAGGATTGGCCCCCTCTCTCACGTTTAAGGGATCCTGGTCCCTTCAAAGGTTTAAAGGTATTCACCTTTCTTACGAATTGGGTTTAAACACCTCGCCTGGAGCGCAAGTTATCTAGGTATAGTTCAAGGTAGCGGGACCAGTTCATGTAAAAGTGGCTGACAATTTCGTTACTGTTGGCTATATCCTGGATCCTGAAGGTATATGAGGATTGATCACCCTCTCTCACGAAAGAGTATTGTCATACTCTCTAAGGTTTAAAGGTTTTCACCTTTCTAAGAATTGGAGTTTATACACTCTTGCCTGTAGCGCGTGAAATTTAGGGTTTATCCCCAGATATCAGGGTTTATCCCCAAGATATTAAGGGTTTATCCCCAGTATGCTAAGGATTCATTTCAGGATATCAAGGGTTTTGCCCTAGGGTATTCGGAATTTATTCAAATCAAAGTATGAATACATTTGCGTTTCTGTGTCAAACACAGGGGACATACGTTATGCTATTCAAAGGATGGATCCAAGTTTATAAGTATGCACTGGGGACAAACTTATGATGGAAGATTGAAATTGATTTCTAAGAATCTCTGGTATGATCTCTCCTTTTTATTTGAACAATTAATAGATTGTATGTCAATATCCTGATCAAGATATCTTTCAGGATATCTTCTAGGATACGTTTGCAATATGTTCCTAAAAAATGTCCAAACAAAACAGTTTTCACAAGTAAAATTTGTATATCAATGACAACAATAATAAAGTCAAAAGAGAGGTTATATTATTAACGTACCAAAAGATGTGCTCTTAGTTTCACCTCAAAACAAGGCCCATCCACTAAGAGCACTATTAGTTCCTTACCATATTTACCCAACAGTTGAAGGTTTCATCTCAAACCGAGACCCATCCACCTTCAACTGTTGTATTGTTCAAAAAGCATGCAGGAAATGTAAATTGTTCAGGTGCAGGAAAGTAAAGTGCAGAAAAGTAAATTGTTTAAGGGACTACAGACCAACATTCAAATTTAAAAAGGTGGGCTCTGGCCTTGGCACGTATATCCGTCATCGCCCACCTAAATGCCCTCACACAGCGGCATCTTCTCCAACCTTCTCAGACTTCTCAGCACCAGCATCCTGTGCAGCATCCTCGCCAGTATCCATCCCAGCATCTGCTCCAGCATCCTTCTTGTCTCCAGCCTGGATCACCACCTCTGCTGACTTAGAAGACTCACCAGCTTCAACAGGAAGTGGCACAGCCTTGCCTCCGAGCTCCTTTAGCTTGGCCACCCAGGATTCTACTGGCCAAGATGGACAAACAAGACCCGTCTCCTTGGCCTCGTAGGCCATCTTGATGCGTGCTTGCAACAGGGAGACGATAGCAGAAGCCTTGATTCCCTCCCGGAAATTGACCAAGGCTTGGTCATGATCCATTTGAACGGTGGCAAGTTTGAGCTCAGCGTCTTGGGTGACCTTCTTCAGCAGGCTTTCGTAGTGCCGGGTCTTCGCTTCGGCAATGGCACCTTGATCAGCAACGGTGCTTTCAAGCTGTTTGATCCTGGCTTCATGGAGTGCAACAGTACCACAGGCATCATTATACAAATGGAGCAAATGCTGGAGGCCCTGCACATCAATTTCAGGTATGAGTTAGAATATATTGACCAGGATATCCTGTCAGGATATCCTATTAGAATATACGTGCAGGATATATGTGCAGGATATACGTCAGGATATTACCTTGTTAAGGAAGGATGTCATTGGCTCTAAGGAATCAGAGAAACTGAGTTCGTCATAGGAGAACCCTTCTGAACCTGGAGCACTGACTTCAAGACCTTTCCTCTTTTTTGCTGTGGAAGCACGAGTCCTAGGATTGGCCTTGGGAGCCGGGAGTGGCTTGGAGCTAGTAGCAGCATGAGTTTCTTTCTTGACTGTGGCTGGAGTTGGGTAGCTGTCGAGTTCGTCGAGGTCTAGATAGACTGGAACTTTGCTGGAATCTGCACACAGGGAGTAAAATTCTAAATCTCTCCTAAAAGTATCAAATAAAAACATGTGTGTACAGGATATCTTGCAGGATCCTTACCAGACATGTTTGCGCTTGAAAGAGGGATTGGAGTTGGTGGAGATGGGTTGAAGCTTCTCTCTGCCTCTGAAAGGAGTCTGATGGCGTCTATTCTTTTTTGAGAATCAGCAAGAGGAGGTGCAATCTTCCTGAAATCAGCTGCATATACAACAGAGAAAATAAAATTGGTCAGTTCAGGATATAAAGCAGGATAAGAGGCAGGATCATCTTTAAACCCTAAATCCTACCCTTCTTCAACCATCTCATCGGATAATCCGTTCCACCAGGGATTGAGTCCCTTTTTACAAAGAAAAACTTGGATTGCCAACCATCCTCGTTCCTGGTGGCACGAAGTATCAATGGATCACCAGAAGTAGAATAAAACAGAAATCTGCATGATCCGTGGCATTTAAGTTTGTAAGCTAAGGGGATATCATGGACGGAAAGATCAGGAATGTGGTTTCTCTTGATCTGGTCAAGAACAGACAAAACATGCCAAAGCATTGGCATGGTTTGACTGAAAGAGATTTTGGTGATATTAAAGAATTCGGTGATGAAGTCCGGAAAGGGGAATTGTAACCCTAGGGTAAAAGGGAAAGCACTGAAGCATATCCACTCGCTGGAGACCATATCTGACCGGATTTCCCGGTCAAACGGTCTAAATACGGTTCCTTCCGGGAAGATACCGGAGGATTTTAAGGCCGACAGGTGGGCACTGTCAAAGGTGCATGTCTCCTTCTCCGGTTCTTGGAGAAGGTTCTGTTGGATGAATGTGGGAGCCGAGTCACCTGAACTGGACCTTGTTTGCCTGGGCATTTGGTCGCCTGGATTTTTCGCCGGAGAAAGATGAAAAAGATGAATATGAAGATGAGGGAGAAAATATTACCTTTTTCTTTGTCGATTATGATTAAAAAAGGAGATGAGGATGAGAAGATATAGGGCATGATGAGTAAATATAGGCTGGGTAGTTGAAAACGGTCACATCATTAGTCTTATCTATTAATTACCTCGGCCACCGTGAAAAATGTAACCGTTAGTGCAGGATATCAAACGGTAACATTTTTTAGGACAATTGTTATGGGTGAAATTCTGAGCCCATATCCTGGAAAATATCTTGATTTATATCCTGGTTCTATAGTATCTGTTTACATCCGGGATGCTGGTTCAGGATATTGGTAACATCCTGAATGGTATCCTCAGGATTACTAACGGATTATGTGCAGGTACGTGGGTTAGAAGCTAGCAACGTTCACAAGGACTCATTCCGCGGAAGACTCGGTCCAAGTTGTTCGAAGAAAGACGTTAAGCCCGCTTTATTTGGCTCCAAACGGCTACTTATGGAATATTCGGGAGCATCCCATATTTATAGGAATTTTAGTTTCTAATTTGTAACTATAAATAGGTGGGTATACCAGATCGAATAGGACATCACATTCACACTCGCTACACTTTAACACTCGCTCTCTAGCAATTTTCACTTTCATACAAAAGCAATGTATCACTTAGCGATCTGGTCTATATCCTGCACTATATCCTGAAGTTTGAAGCAATAAGAAGAACAAGGCAGCTGCGATTGTCAGCTCCCGAGGTTTTATGCCGGCGATCTAGATTGATCAAGGGCTTTCCTCGTACATCTCGTGTCGTTTACTTTACTTTTTGCTCATAGTTTGATCGTAGATACAGCTCAATATCCTGAGCCGTATCCTGAATACTGATTTTCTAAATAACTTAACAAACATATTTTCACTACACTTTCTAGCACACTACCTCACTTTACTAATTTGATCACTAAATTGCTTCGGTAATTTTTGACCAAAACAACTGGTAGGTGGGGTTGTGGGTTTTGTGACTGTGAATGGTGCACTTTTCGGTGGCAAAAGGGCTATGCGAGCGGCTTGTTTCGGTGTTGCTGAAGTTGTTGGTGCGGTGGCGGAAACGGGTGGTGGAAGTGTAGGTACGGGAGCGGAAGTTGGTGGTGGTGATGCGGCAGCGGGTGACGCTAGCGGTGTAGAAAAAATGGGTGAAGTTGCCCATCTTCGGGACTCGTTTTTTAGAAGATCGATCATCTCAGCAATCGTTGATATGATTCGATCCAATGACTCGTTCCATTCGTGAGCGTCCATTAGGGGATCAAGACCGCTCTGATACCAATTGTTACGAACCTAATCGTTAACCAATTGATCCAAGAAAAAAGGTAGAAGCTTGAGAGAATTGATAGAATTTTGGAAGAGACTCAACTTATCATTTTTCATTCATAATCTTGATTAACTCAACAATGATACTTATAGAAACAAAATCAATAACTAACTACTAACCCAATAACCTAAAAATACGAGACATGGAAATTATGGAGCATCCTCCACCACTTCCTTTATTTGACCACATGACTATTTAAAATAACTAGAAATAAAACATATAAACTAAAATAAATAAATTGATAAATTGCATGGAATGCATGAAACATCCAAATCACCCTAGTGATTCGTGCATGAATGAGCCATCGTTAGCTAGTACATAACAGGAAGATGTAGTGATGACCATGATATTGTAGACAATTAGTATCATAGAGCGCGCGCAACATATATAGTTGGCTCATTTGAAGTTAAACAACAAGTTGTTCATTGGGACTAAACTAGGGGTGTGTTTGGCTTTTTGCGGTTATCACTAATGATTCTTGTATTTTATCTAGTAGATTAATCTGTTCATATCAATAAATGGGATTGAACTATTTTTATACAAACACCCGTGAGAATCGTATAAACATACGTAGTTATTGTCAAGGTCATCTCTAAGAATTCATGAGAACGCAAGGACCCTAGGCATATTGAAGGCCAAAGTCGATGGCATATTAACATTCTTACTTTGTCGGCATTGCAATGAAAACTGATGGAATATTTATATGTTATATAGATATTTTTTGCAATGCACGCTAAAATGATTGATAACGATTATCTGCTTTGCATCCTAGGTACTTTAATCGGTAGTAGCCATTAGGAATTAAGGTTGTTATGGTATTTGTTGACATGACCTAATCGAGCTTCCAATTGGATGCAGAAAATTAGTCAACTTTAAGCTCTTATATTTAATTGTCATGTGAAACATGACTTGGTATAATAAAATTACGGTTGCAAACCTAAAGTCGCAAGTTGCAACAACTAAATTTTCATATAAAGTCTTTTATTAATTGAAATTAAAATAAGTGCTTATTAGTAACAACTATCCTATATATTAATAAACCAACCTTATGAATAGTAGTTGTCACATCATACTCAATAGTAAACTTTCCTTATTGGTTCATCTACATCTGCTCACATATAGACACGAGACAAGTACATCCACTCACATATAGACACGTGACAAAGTTAATGAATATTATAAGGAAAAAAGTCAACAATTTCGTCTAAGGAAATACCCACCCGAAACACCCCTACCCACCCGAAATACCCACCCCCTTGGACGAAATTGTTGACTTTGTTTTCTCCTATCACCCGAAACACCCATATATTATAATCATCTATTAATTTATTATTAATTATTATTATTTTCTTTATTTTATAAGTTGGATAAGCTTTTATTTTTTTAATACATATCTTGAAGATTGTATATGTAACAAATTACATTATATTTTATAAAATGAGATTACTCTATGTAATTTAATGAACAGTAACATCACCAAGTGATGAGCAAATGGTACCAGGTACCTGTATCAAATTTATCAAACCGGGTGTATTTTCGTTACCGGTTCGGCACCGGTATTCACCGGTTTTTACCCTCAAATACCGCAAATACCCACCCGAAATACCCACCCCTACCCACCCGAAATACCCACCCGAAACACCCTCCCTTGGACAAAACACTTCTGGACGAAATGGAATGGGCCTTTAGCCCAGTAGCGATCAATGGAATGGGCCTTTGGCCCAGTAGCGATCAATTATATATTTTTTAAGATTACAAATTAAATGTAAACACAGACTAAATAACCAAATAAGTTTGCCGCAATGCGGCTAAGGTGATAAACCTAGTTACCTTTATTAGTTATTATTATTATTGTTATAATTATAATTATACTGATACTCTTACCTATTGTTCCCTTTAGGACATTCAATGAAATTGGAACGATGCTGAGAAGATTAACATGACCTTCACACAAGGATGACATATACAAATTGAGAGAGAGTCCAATTATTACCAAAGGGCCGGGACTTGTGAGGGTTAAATTTCTGTCGTGAACATAAAAATGTAGTTTAGTAGTTTCCAGAGAGTGCGTGAGTTCGAGTTGCCATCCTAAAAAATATATTAATATGAGCAGATTATTATTAAATTTTGCTTGGATGATGCGCCTTATTACTTAAATGACGTTGTCACCGTCTAAGTTAGGGATGCAAATGAGCTAAGCCTGAGTTCGATTAGATATATTTTCGGAGTTTATGGAGGGACGTGATTGATCATACATATATCTACTTGTTTAATCTATTCTGATCAGCTTAGTCATGGCATATGAGTGTTAGATGACAACTTACTGCTTGATTTATTTTCTTGTAAAACTTGAAATGTTGATCGATAGAATTAAGTCCATGAGTTCTTTGCTAGATGGAATCTGTAGGCTTTTCAAGAATATTTTTTATTTTTATAAAAGTTGTTGGTAGGATTTCCAATAATATTTGTTATTTTTATAGAAGTTGTTGGTGAGATGGATTAATTAATCTATCAAATAATCCCTTTAAATACTCAATTAATCATCAGTATCTTAATCATTCAATTCCCTTCTGGTTCAAGCTATCGGAAAAGGCAATGACGAAGCACAAGAAGGGTTTATGGTCACCAGATGAGGACCGGAAGCTAACACATTATGTCATGAACTATGGCCATGGTTGCTGGAGTTCCGTCCCCGTTAATGCAGGTAACTTCATTCGTTTGTGCATCGAACTTAACTAGACTAGTTATAAGAACAAAATGAGTTTACTAATATTTAACATTTGATAATCCACATTACCTTTCTTAATTTAGGTCTTGAAAGGAACGGAAAGAGTTGTAGATTAAGATGGATTAATTATCTTAGGCCCGGATTAAAGCGAGGGGCATTTTCGTCACAAGAAGAAGAAACCATTTTGACCCTTCATGGACTCTTAGGCAACAAGTAATTGACCATTTTATACGCTTATATTCGCCGGTCATTGTCTAGATTGATTCGTTTGAATTAATTTGTTATTTAACTTTAATTGATCAGGTGGTCTCAGATGTCACGACATTTGCCTGGCAGGACAGATAACGAGATAAAAAACTATTGGCATTCTCATCTCAAGAAGAAAGTAGCCAAATCAGCACATCTTCATCTTCAAGTTAATCCTAAACCTGATTACACAAACATGACAAGTACAAAGGCATCGTCATCGTGCCTGAATACATCTAACTTTACCAGCAGTTCGTCCGCTCACATGGTTCAGTCGGTCCCACTAGTTTCCCAGATCAGCAACTTACCAAAACTTTTATTTGCTGACTGGATTAGCCTAGATGAGTTTCAAGACATGTCAAGTGGTCAGCCACTTAGCCATGATTCAAACAATCAATTAAGCACCATGGAGCATGAATGGCAGCATAATAAAGGATCAACAGAGAGCAGTCAGAATAGTAAATGTCTAGATAGTGGTTCAACTGAAAACCTGCTTCACACTCAGGTGACGATGATCGATCAAATGTTTGAATTTAATGATGGAGATTTCGACATAGATAGTTTCATGTATATGTAAGATTGGAAGGAGAAATTTGTTTTGAAAGGGGTGAAAAAATAATCTGAATAATCATTGTACATCAAAAATAATTAAAATCTTGTTTATGTTAAGTTAGATATATTTATTAGGTAGAGGATCCTGTAAAAAGTGCTCAAAGTGTGAGAAGTGTATTATAACACTATATATAATACTATATAACACCATATAAACACCGTATAACAATATGTAACACCATATAATACCATATAACACTATGTAACACTATATATCATTATATAACAAATATAACACTATAGGTTGTCTGATAGCATGTCTATCATAGATGTATAGTGTTATATTTGTTATATAATGATATATAGTGTTACATAGTGTTATATGGTATTATATGGTGTTACATATTGTTATAAGGTGTTTATATGATGTTATATAGTATTATATATAGTGTTATAATACACTTCTCACACTTTAGGCCCTTTTTACACTATCCTTACCCATTATATGGACAAAATGTTGAAAACTTATGTATCCTTGTGTCACAAGAATGAATACTTAATCAACAACCAGGACCAATAACTTTGCAATTAAAAATTTAACTTAATATTAATTTATAAACTAAGTACAAGAGGCTTTATCATCTAAAAAAATTGAGCTAAGCAAATCACTGGTAGTTACAATATGTTATATGATACTAATCTACTATATGTGAAATATTAAGATTTATTTTTCAATATGAGGAAATATAGTTATAACATCATCATTTTAAACATACATACTTGATTCTCCTACATTATAACTGATTACATTCGAATCCATCGGACATTGAAGACCTAGAAGGCTAGAACCAAAATTATGAAAAATATAGTTAGGTCAAGAGCAGATCGGTGTGAAGCTCAAAAGTAATAACTGAGAGTCTCGATCGAAAAGAGAAAACAAATGCTATTGGTCGCATAAGATGTGAATACATTCAGAGTTGTGCGTGGAGAGGAGAATGAAAAGGGAGTAAGGTATAAAGTCAATATATATAAGTACATTATACAATTTTTATAGTTTTCTGTTTACTGCAGATTAGTGGCGGAGCCACATTGTGGTGAACGGGTTCATCCGACACCACTGAATTTTGTGTATCATATGTAACGTGTAATAAGAAGATTTCAAGCGACACCATTTTTTATTCGCGACACCATTGTTTTTTTACAAGCGACTCCATTGTTTATTTTAGACATTTTACAGATAAACAAATTTATAGTTTAAAAATTAAGCCCGGTTTTAATAATGAACTTTAAAACATTAAAGGCCCATGTTTCTTTCAATTTTTTAACCCAATAACCATAATGGGCCAATGTCCAATGGTTTTATTTCAATTGTTTAACCTAAAATGTATTTTTTTTATATATTTCAATTGTCTTTGTATTTATTATGTATAATTTTTCAATGACATTGTATGTTTATTAAGATATTGGCCTTTATTATGTGATTCAACCCAACCTGATCCGAAAATTTTGATTCCGGGTTATTATAAACCCCAATGTCCAAAAAAATTACATAATAGGATAAAATTTCTGGCTTCGTCACTGCAGAGATAATTTAATGAACATGCCATATATGTGTTTGTGAGTGTTGAAGTACATATATCATAGACAAAAAATATCAAAAATAAAATATAAAAGTACAAGACAACAAGTAAATGGTTATAAGTGTAAATGTAATGTTTGGGGCTTGGGCCATGTTTGTTTCATAGAACCGCTTACCATGTATGGTTGAAAACTGATAAATATATGTTATTTTTTTTATAAAAAAAATTCTCAAATTCCCTGGATTTACTTAAACTAATTCAAGTTTAATCACGGCATGGAAGGAAAGTTTATTTTTTTTTTAGGAACTTATAAGCTTTTCCATTGTTTGGAAAAAGAAAAGGGGCCATATTGGACTGAGTGGTCTGCTGGACCTAACCGGACCCGACCATTCCAAGAGTACTAAAAAGCAGTTTGTTTGTGTGGCTGAGAATGGAACCAAATTCATAGATGGCTTGCACCTTTTATGCATGAGGATCCACATATAGTATGATTCACACTTCGAGTGGACCAACCGAACTCTATATATTTTTTTCATATATGTGCAATTATTGATTACATACTTAATATATCATATCACACGTACTTAATGTATCATATCGATATTTCTAGTTAACTACCAAATTCATAGATGGCTTTATCCAACCCTCACCCGACATGCCCTTTCTCCATACAAAGATATATAGTCTAAATTATGAAATGGTAATTTTATACTTTCACGTAAATGGTAAATCCAGAACGAGTAAGTTTGAGGGTAATTCATCGCGTTTTCATCATTATATTCTTTTTTTTTCTGGATTTTTAAGTTTTTCTATTAGATTTTCTAACAATCACAATAATGCTTATCTAGAACACCAAATTACAATTCTAATGCTTTGACTATAACTAGACATCCGGTCTAATATAACTATGATGCACCATCTAATGTTTTGACTATAACTAGACATCCGGTCTAATATAACTATGATGCACCATAGCAATATCTTCTTTTAAAAACCATGTAGGGTGTGTTACTTGTATACACTAGTGTATTGCTACTACTATGATACAACGGATGTATTTTTTTAAGTATATGTTTGGTATGCTAGAATGAGAGGTGAATGGAATGAACCATTATAAGGTAACGCAAAAAATAGTGTTTGGTTGGTCGGGAGAATAAAATCATCCATTACATAAGTCATTTAATTTCCTGAAAATCATTTCATCAATTCCCCTGTTATTTTTCATTTCATCCCCCCTGTTTTTTTTCGTTCGATCCGTCTTTCACACTTCATTAACAAAACAACAACCCACCAAAGTCGCCGCCACCCACCTCTGCCCCCGCCGTCAGCCACTACCACCCACCGTTGCCGCCACCCATCTTCACTACCGCTGTCACCCGCCTCCACTCACTGCCACCACCTCTGCCGCCACCACCTCCGTCGCTGCCCACATCACACACCGCCGACACCTCCGCCCCTGTCGTCACCTGCTAGCACCCACCACCGCCGCCTCCTCCCGACACCCGACACCCGCCGACACCCACCACCAACACAACAACCGCCACCCACTTCCGCCGTCACATGTCACCATTGACGCCGCCGCCATCACCACCTCCGACCACCCCTACCACTGCCACCTATCACCACCCACCACCACCGACTACCGCCAATCACCACTGAATTTATTACTTCGTCTATTCTTTTCTGCCAAACAACATAAAGTAATGATTCATTTCATTCTCACATGGTTACCAAACAATAGAATGGTAATGATCTATTCAATTACTTCGTCCATTCCATTACCTCGTTCATTTCATTCCTTTGTCGATTCCACTACATCATACCAAACAGATTCTAAGTGTGTTGATTTGATATTGCAAACTTTGTGTATCACAATTAAAAAAATTGATGTATCTTCTTCCTTAAATACAAAACATTGATTAGTTAGTTTAAACTTATTTTGTTTACGAGATAGTAGTCATTAAATTTTTTTTTTTTTTTTGTTGAACAATATTATTCCAAATTAGCAAATTACAAACAAGTGGCAGGTAAACGGGCAACAAGCTGCGCCGCAACCCCCTTTTGAATTGCAAAACCAATCCTACTAAAGACGAAACGACCCTTAAAGGTTGAGAGATTACTATTCACAACCTTTTGGACCCTGTTTAGAAATTCCACAGCCTCTGGGGCTAGGGAACCAAATGTATCAAAAGCGAATGGGATAAACACATGTTGATTCTCTAAACAAGCCTTCTCGTGTTTAGCGACTTTGCTTGATTCCGCTTTCAACGCAGCTTGGCCAGCAGCAAACCCATTATTCCGGAGCCTAACAAGAGGGGACACTCCTGTAAGGTCCACACAAGTGTGTTTTCCCCTGGCCCACCCAAACACAAGAATATCATTAAATGTATGAAAAAATTCATTAACAGTTAGTTTAACATCATTTTAAGAAATTTTCACACGGGTATAGCATCATCTATACATGTTTTTAATGCATATTTATCCTTATATTTGACTTGATGTATTTTGCATTTCCGCGTGATATAGTACTTAATCAGTTCTTTTGTGATTTGCAGTGACATTTGGCTTCCCAGTGAAAAACAAGCGAATACAGAAAAATAGTCGAGAAAATCGCCAAGTGGAAGCAATGCACGGTCACGCATCAAGGATGCATGCTCGTGACATTTCAAAAACAGCCTCAGAAACTAATTGTAGAATAAGCACGCCTGCGCCGACAAGTGCTCGGGTGTGCCGATCAGAATTGTTGAAGGTTATAGCCTCGTTTTTACTTCATTCTATCACATGTATTGAAAAAAAAACCTTTAAAAAAACATGTATTGAAAAAAGGTTGTCTTCTTAGCAGGGGCGGACCCAAGTTATGGGTTGGGTGGGCGGCCGCACCCCTTGAAAAAAAAAATTCAGTGGTATTTTTCGCGAAAAATCCAGACCGCACACCTTGGAAATTTTCGTCCGCACCCCTTAGAAAAAATGTTAGGAATTTATGTAAAAAAATTGTGAACACGGATTGAAACCCGATCAAATTATGTAAACAAATTAGCCTACTAACCCCTTTAATAAAACTTAAATTCAATCCATCAAGCGCAATAACTTAATACCCATTCTAACCCAACCCAACTACTAGTTTTGTGAAACAAACCAGTCCACATAATAAAAAAACCCAAATCGCTACCACTTGCCAGCGACTCCCGCCCTCCCTCTGCCTCACTTCAGCGCCCAGCGACGACATCATTCCGGCTGGCGACTGCAAAATTTCGACTGCAAACTGGTTAATTCAGGCCGCCCCTGACAGGTACATGTTTTTTACTAGGCTTATAATAATTGCTAGGGCTTGAAATTCAAAATTTGGTTGGCAAACATGTTTGTTGATTATATGATTGTTGGTTGGCAAATAATAATTACTAGGGCTTGAAATTCAAAATTTTAAATTGAAAATTAAGGAACATGGGCTATGGTTGAACACTTAAAGATCCTTGTTTATTTTGTATGTAATAGGATTAGGAATGAACAATGAGTAGGGAATTTATGCCGTGATTTCTCAAGAGGAAATGGGTTGAACAACTTTTTTTCGCCGGATTATTCTAATTAAAGACCAAGGTATGTTATAAATAAGTTTTTTTGTTCTTTTATTGAATGATTAAGAGAAATAAAAGTAGGGATGGCTTGAACTTTGATGTTTTTTTGTTTGTTAATGTGATAGGAAGTTAGGAACTAGGGTTTGATTGTTTGAGAATTGAAACGGACCCGACCTGATCTGATTCGACCCGCTATAAAACTTTGTTTGTTTGTTTTTACTTGTTTTATATGACCCGACCCGATCCGACCCGCTATAAACCGATTTTTTTTATACAGCTAGAGGTCTTAAATCTTTAAAAAAATTTCCGCACCCCCAGGAAAAAAATCCTGGGTCCGCCACTGCTTCTTAGATCAAGAATTTCACTTGACTTTGATTGTTTACCTGACCATGCATAGTGGCGGATCTTGCCCGTTGAACATGCCAGGGCCGAAAGACACGGGCACTAAAAAAAGCCCGGACAAGCCCGGGTCAAACATAGTATATATAAAAAATTCCGATCGAAATGCGGAAAATTAGCACTACAACCGAAAAACTTGCCCGGGCCGTGGCCCTGCCACGGCTCTATTAAGAACCGCCCCTGACCATGCAGCATACGGATAATTACCCGGCATATAACCAATGGGTGTAAATTTAAATTATTATAAGATGAAAAATTTAATGCATACAAAAATAACTACTTTAGTATTTCTCTGAAAATGAACATAGTTGACCATGACTTGACACGACTTTTAGAAAAAAAGAAAAACTTTTAAAAGAATAATTTACCAAAAATAGGAACTCGAATTTACTATAATAAAAAAAGGCTTCCACAATTTAAAAAGAGGAACCACTATATTTCCTATATTGGTTGTTAAAAAAATGAATATATTAAATTTGCAAATTAATAATATCACGTACACATTGGTAGGTTTATGTTGAAATGTTGAAGCACAAAAGTCATGAAAAATGGTGGCCATCTAATAAATGTTGCCTTATAATGTGCCTGCTATTATCTCGAACCGTTTCTTTAATTCGTCGACTTAACGAGTGGCTATCTTTTCAAGGCTAGGCAGTGTGAGGGTCGGCTTGGGCTCGGCCTGCCCCGTCGCCGCCCTCAACACCATCCCCCCTCTCGTCGTCCTGCGCATCCCCCTTTAGACGTTGAAGACGCCCACTAAATGACAAAAAAAATGGGACCGTTAGCTACTTATAACCGTTGCAAAAGAAAAAAAAAAATTAAATAAGATCTAACAGCTATTATTTAAAAAAAACCCAAAATTCAATAATTTTTTTTATAAATAATACCCCAACACCCCTTTTTTTACCCACTTCAACCCCATCTCTATCTAAACTTTCATACTTTTATAAAAAATAGGCATGTCTTCATCTTCTTCTTCAACGTGGTATTCGTCATCTTCGGGTGAGAAGAAAGCATTTTTTGCAAACGTCATTATGTACGCAGCTCAGATGTTCATGGAGGAGGACGAAGAGTCTGAAACGTCGTCACAACGGCAAACTAGGAGAGTCGCCTCAAACCGAGACCGAGAAGGTATTTTAAATTTTTAGAGTATGTTTATTTAAATTTAATAATGAATTTAATTTATTTTTCTTTTTAATATATAGCCGGCCATGATAATTTAGTGGGCGATTATTTTGCCGACATACCTGTGTACACGGACGAGATGTTTCGACGTCGGTTCCGAATGAGTCGTCGACTTTTTTTACGTATCGCAGACGACTTGGCTCAGTTTGATCCGTTTTTCACACTACGATACGACGTTAGGGGCCAAAGGGGATTCACTACTTTACAAAAATGTACGTCAGCCGTTCGCCAACTTGCATATGAGTACGCACCCGATTCGTTGGACGAGTATTTAAGGATGTCCGAAAGAACCGCACGTGAATGTTTGCACAAGTTTTACGAATGGGTCGTGAAATTATATAGCAAGAAATACCTGCGGAAACTAAACGCAAACGATGTTCAAAAATTATATCAAGCACACGAACAAAAACAGGGTTTTTCAGGAATGCTTGGGAGCATTGATTGCATGCACTGGCCGTAATTTTAGTTTATATTATGTAATTTTAGTTCATATTAATATTAGTTTTATGTAATATTTGGTTTATAATATTATGTAATGTTTGGTTTTTAATATTTATAATCTTATTTTTACATCTTATTTAATAAATGCTAAAAAGTAGATAGATTTAAAAAAAAAAAATTAAGATGGTCGGGTAGGCTCATCCTCCATTTCCAGTGTTTCTACCTTGGAGGGGCATCCTCCAAAGACTATGGTGTGGCGCCTACGTGACGAATCATCCACCAATGGATGACCCTCTACCATATCGCATAGCCTAAGACCACCTGGGGTGGTCCGTTTTCGACCCCCCATCACGCGTGAAACATAACCAAACACCGCCGCCACCTACTTTTTTCACGCGTTAACTTTGTAGCGCGTTAAGTTTATGACGCGTTCAAAATAAAAAAAACCGACCGTTGGGCTTGATTTTTTGAAAGGTTTTTTATATAAACTAACAATATTCTTCCAAATTCAAAACAATTCTCCAACTCAATCCAAATAATTCTCCAACTCAATCCAAACATTCTTCCTTTAAATCCAATCATTCTTCCAAATTTAAAAAAAAAATTCAATACAAAGATGGATGGTTCAAACAAGAGAGGTTCGGGTTCTAGCAAAAGAGGTTCGGGTTCGAAGAAAAATCCCGTACAACCCAAGGTTCGAGCGAATCTTGGCGAGCCGGCGCCTTTAGGTTGCAAGATGAACCTGACCAAATCCCACATTTTCAAACCCAACAATTTCCAACCTTTCAAACCAACAATTTCTACCCTTTCAATCACAACCGTATCAAAACCCACTGTTCGTTCCACCGTTTCAACCTTAACAATTTCAACCCCAACCGTTTCCACACTTTCAAACCCAATCCCACAAGGTCGACCCACTAGAAGATGACACCCTCATCCATCGTTTTGAACGTGCGTACCGCAAACCACAACAAAGTCTCGATGACGATGAAGATGAGGATGACGTTCAAGAAGAAGAAGACGACGAAAATGTTCAAGAAGTTGTCCCGACATCCGGTCGGAGACCATGGAGTAGCGAGGAGGAGGTCGCCTTGGTCAAGGCGTACTTGCACACCTCCGAAAACAAGAAATTTTCCAACAAGCAAAAAAAGACATGTTTTGGAGACAAGTCATGGCTTATTTTAGCAAACTTCCCTGTGTAACCAATCGAAACACGGATCAAATGACGTCGAAGTGGGGCGATTTGAACCGGAAAATTAGCAAATTCAACGGTTGTTTCATTCACGTGGTACATTTTTTTTAATTTAAAACTGTTTTTTAAATTTTTATAACATAAAACTGTTTTTTTTTTTTTTTTTTAAAAACTGTTTGTTTAAAAAAACAGAAAATTGTTTATTTTTTTTATAAAAACAGAAAAACAGTTTTTATTAAAAAACATAAAACTGTTTGTTTTTTTTTTTTTTTTTGTAAAAAACAGTTTACATTTTTCTAAAAACAGTTTACATTTAAAAAAAATAGTTTAGAGTTTTAATAAAAAAACGGTTTTAAAATTATAAAAAAAAACGGAAAAACAGTTTGCAGTTTTTATATAAAAACAGTTTTAATAAATAATTTTATTTTTATTATCCTTATATTAAAAAACCAACGAAATGAACAGTAATAAATAATGAATATTAAAAAGAAAAATGAATGAAGAATAATAAAAATAAAAATAGAAATGAATGAATTGTATCGGGTATCGATATCGGTATCAAATTTACGAAACTGTGTGTATTTTCGGTATCCATTCGGCACCGGTATTCATCGGGTTTTACCCTCAAATACCGGTGTCGTACCAGTACCGACCGTATCAAGCCGTACTGCACCAGGTATATTCGGTACCGGAACCCACTATTGGGGATTTCGGTAACGGTATTTTTGGTACCGGTTGGTACCGAGCTCATCAAATCCTGTAGCAACGTAGCAATGCAAATAATTGCGCAGGTTAGATTACTTTTCATACACACAGTAAGTAAACTGTGTTTCGTTTGAATTAGGTTTTATATACACAACAACTTATTTTGCTTTATTTTTTGTCTTTTTACGTAATGAATAAATTGTAGCATGCAAAATAAACTTGGATATTTAGATTATTGATGAGCAAATCGTATTAAATCCTGTAATCAAACCGGTATCGTATCGGTACCAAATTTACTTTACCAAATCATTTTCGGTACCAATTTGGTACCCACCTTTTGGCGTTTTCAGAATCGTTATTTTCGGTTCGACACCGGTCTAGCACCATACTTATATTTATTGATTTTTACCTTCAAATACCATACCATACCGTATTGTACTTTCGGTGTCGGTACCTAATTTCGATGATTTTTTGGATCGGTACTTTCGGCGCCGTTACCGTGTAACACCTCGTAATTTCATGACCTATAATATATTGACACGTGTCATAAGCTTTGAACGTGTGAAAGAATGCTTTAGAGGGACAAAAGTTGACAAACAAGTAAACTATGTGAATATAAGGGTCCAAAGTGTCAACATTTGATAAATATATTTTAAAATAGCCCTACATGATGTTTATACCTTCAAACGAATAAATCATGGATCATACGAAGCTTATTGATGAAAGAAAGTGAGGAATTACAAACTACAGGGGTTAATTGTGTCAACATGTTTAAAGTATACCTTTGAGTAGGGGTGAGCATGGTGCGGTTTGGTGCGGTTTTAGCATAAAACCGCAACTCATACCGCGAGGTGCGGTTTTTATTTTTTTAAAACCACATGTTGCGGTTTTTTTGCGGTACGGTTTTTGCGGTTTATTTGCGGTTGCGGTTCGGTTTCGGTGCGGTTTCGGTTTTAATAGTTGAATACATCTAAAAAAAACTCTCAGCAATACTTGAATACATCAAAAAAAACTCTCGGTTTTAATACTGGAATACATCTAATACTTGATGGTAATTAGAATATAATTTTTGCAAGAGCAATGTGAAGAGCATATGTATGGGCTAGAGGACATCAATCAAAACAAGAGTTTGTACTAGAAACATGTCTAGAATAATAGTTGCTATGTGAAACGGTGAAAGCTTAATCACATAGTCGTATCCAAATAAAAACGTAATATTGTTTCCAACTCATTCTTGTTTCCAACTTTCAATGTTTCCAACTTTCAATGTTTCCAACTATCATTTGCCATTAGTGTTTCCTAGATAGAAAAAAAAAACAAAAAATATATGTTAGTAGGTATTTGAAATATAAACTCACACATGTAAAGAAAACCTTACCAATTTTTAAACCCGCCATCCTCTTATTAAATTCATCTATGTCTTTATTCTTCATAGAACATCCGAGCTCAAGATCAACCCTTGTACACCATATCCAATCTTGTGCACAAATCAAAGTATATTTAAATCTTTAAGTATATTATATATAATATATATATATATATATAATAATTTTGCGGTGCGGTTTCGGTTTTTTGGTGCGGTTTTTAAAGCTAAAACCGAACCGCACCATACCTTTGCGGTTTCGGTTTTTGCGGTTTTTGTGTCGGTTGCGGTTTTGCGGTTTCGGTTTTTACGGTTTTTGGTGCGGTTTCGGTTTTCGGTTCGGTTTTTGCTCACCCCTACCTTTGAGTGACCTTTTAGCAAACCCGAAGCTTTGTAACGGTAAAATATGCTCACTAGAATGTGTGATAAAAATTTCATAAAGTTTCGTTATCGTATGAGAAAGTTATGATCAAATTCGTATACGAAGGGTTAAAAGCGTCAACGTTGAAATTTGTGACTTTTCGGGTAAGCACAAAGTTAACCAAGGACTTAACCAAGTTTGTAAAAGTCTTAAGGTCCTTAAAAATCAAGTTAGAGGGCCAAAAGTGCAAGAAAAACACATAAAACCACGTTAGAAAGGACCAGCGGCTAAATTGCAAAACATGAAACTTGTTTTTGTAGAACCGAAATCCACAAAGTGGAGCAAGCGAGAATACTATCATGCAATCCGCCATCGCCGAGTATCGCCGAACATACAAAAAGAGGAGTTTTTCACACATGGCGGCATGGGAGGTTGCGAGAAATCACCCGAAGTGGGTACCGGTTGAGTTGGTCAACATGGGTGGGCCGACGGCTCCAAAAAAAGAGGAGGTCCCAAAAGATCAAAGACCTCCGACTCGGGGAACTACACGACTTCCGCGTCGGATAACTTGCCCCAAATGAATTTGAACGACGACCCCGTTGACGAACCCGTTCAAGAAGATACACCTACAAGTAGGGCTGCAAACGAATCAAACGTTCGGCGAACAGTTCATGAACCGTTTGGCGGGAAGTTCGTTTGTGCTCGTTCGTTTATTAAACAAACGAACACGAACAAGAAATTTCGTTCATTTAGTTAAATGAACAAACATGAACAGAGGTCGTGTTCGTTCGTTTGTGTTCGTGAACGTTCGGTAACGTATTCGATACTTCATTAGTGTTTTTGGTTTTTATATTTATATAAATACTTCAAAATTCCGACAAATTAAATATCTAATAAGTATCGGTGTATTATATATTCTGTTCATGAACGATTGTTTGTGTTCGTTTGTTTCCATTTGTGTTCATGAACATTAGTTTGTGCTCATTTGTGTTCGTTGCCTAAAATTAACAAGCAAACACAAACGAACACGAACAAGTTCATTTCCTTAACAAACGAACACGAACATAAAATCTCGTTCGATAAGTGTTCGTGAACGGTTCGCGAACACATATATTTCTTAACAAACAAACACGAACAAGGTCTTGTTCGTGTTCGTTTGGTTCGTTTACAGCCCTACCTACAAGGCCGCGCCGCAAGAAAAGTGGTGATTCGTCAAGTAAAGGAAAGGAAGCGGCGGCGGAGTCGATCTCCGAAATCAAAGAGGCTAAATTGGCGGTCCAAAGAAAGGAGAGAAAAACTTGTGACGGCAAAACTTCAACGCGAGGAGGCATATGTGCGATACTTGAACGCAATAGAAAAACAAAATGATTTAAAAATCTTGTTAGAGCCGCACACCAATCTCGACGAACCATTTAAGTCAGTCGTAATTCAACAAAAACGCGAGATTTGTGAAAGGTGGGGGTGGGAGATGCCATCCGTTTAAGTCGGTCTTTTTAGGGGTTTTTTTTAATTCCAATGTTTAGTTTTTTTTTTTTTTTTGTTATTTTAGTATGCAATTTAGCTTTTATTTAAATGAATTTTATAATTTTAAATTTTAGTGTTTTATTATTAATTTATAATTTAAAAAAAATAAAAAAAGCTGTGAGTGATGGAATTCCATCACTAGTGGTGACCATTTCCACTAAAAAAGTTGTGAGTGATGGAAGAATGTTTGATGACATGGCGGAACTTGATTGGATGTTGTGAGTGATGGAATTTGTACAAGTGATGACCCCCCCTACCCCCCTCCCCCCTAATAGCAAATCTTTTTTTATATGGGAAATTGGCCTGTAATAATACCACATAGACCTTATTGGTCATTAATAATCCCACCTCAGAATATTCCCTCCACCAGTCCCACCTTTCAACTATTTTTCCTATAATGGTCCCCTGTTAAAAAAACTTAACGGAGTTAAGCTTTTTTCCCAAATTACAAACAGATTTTTTAGGGCTTTTGATTAGAACGACGATACGAGTCCATTGATGTAAAACTTGCCTCGAAACGGTGCTCCAAATGATGAAAACGACGCTTCAATTCGGGTGTTTAAATTTCCAATTAACCAAAATCAAGTCACTTGTAGCACCATTTCGAAGTAAGTTTTACATCAATTGACTCGTATCATTGTTCTGATCAAAAGCCCTAAAAAATATGTTTGTAATTTGGAAAAAAGCTTAACTCCGTTAAGTTTTTTTAACGGGGGACCATTGTAGGAAAAATAGGTGAAAGGTGGGACTAGTGGGGGGAATATTCTGAGGTGGGATTATTAAGTCACTTGTAGCACCATTTCGAAGTAAGTTTTACATCAATTGACTCGTATCATTGTTCTGATCAAAAGCCCTAAAAAATATGTTTGTAATTTGGAAAAAAGCTTAACTCCGTTAAGTTTTTTTAACGGGGGACCATTGTAGGAAAAATAGGTGAAAGGTGGGACTAGTGGGGGGAATATTCTGAGGTGAGATTATTAATAGCCAATAAGGTCTAGGTAAGATTATTACAGGCCAATTCCCCTTTTTATATTACAGCAATAATTAAATACCTCAGAGTGCTCGGGTGGCTATTTATTAGGTAGTGTTCGTTTTACGGAATAGATAAAATTTTTGATATAATTAGAATGTTGAATTAATTTCTTATTTTATTGGTTTAAAAAAATGAATTGAAAATGAACAACATAAAGAAAGAAATCTATATTCCAATTCCATTGAGATTCAATTCTAATTATGTGAATCAAATACATGTAAATTCTATATCAAATTTCAATTTACACGTAAATTCGAATTCCAAATCCATTACAACTATCAAACGAACGCTACCTTAGAGTTAATGACTTTTTTTGCCAAACAATTATCGAAAACAAAATATTGAAGGTATGAAAACTACCCTTATTTTTTCTCAATAAAATTAAATTTTTTGCTGAGTTTTGAATAAGTATTCTATAAGATAAAATAGATACATTAAAAGCCATACATAAAACGATTCAAACAGGTTTAATATATATATATGGTGAGGTCGGTTATTGTACAAATTGTTTTAACGTATGCTGCATACGAGGTGCAGTATCAACATGCGATTTTGGTTTTTTTTTAGCATCAGAATTTTTTTTAACATGCAAACTTTTTTTATAATAGCGATCTTTGGTTTTTTACAACAGGCGAGATTTCCTTTCTGGGGTTATAACGTGCGAACTTACCATAACGTACGCTCGTCCGTTAAAACAATTTGTACAATACATTTTTTTCTATTTATGGTGGCTACACCATTGTATATTATTGTCACCGTGGGACCGATCGATGGGAATGCATAATGATGAAAAACACCATTTTTAAATATATTTATGCTTGATTATTTTGCAAAACATAATGTATCATTTAAAAAAATCATCCCATATTTTTATAGAGTATGAGTCAAGAAGAGTTCATCAACAACTTTCCTTTAAAAATGTTATGAGAGCCTCCCGATTCGTGTAAGTATTAAAATAGATCATTTTGATATAATAACTTTGTGTTGTTTATTGTTATGATGTTATCACAACCATCATCTAATTATTATTTTTTTATATATAAGTCTATATTTAAATACTACCCGAAGAAGTAAATACTAGAACGAGTATGTACTCCAGCGATGATAAACATGAACACAGCCGCACCTCGTCTTCTTTGTATCGTCTCGGATCTACAAACCATGAAACACGTTAGTTACAAAATTTATAGGAGAATTTGTGTAAGTTAAGGGCATTGATGCAATTTGAGCAAATCATAAGGACCATTCAAGTAATTAACTTTACTCAATTAACTAAAAGAGAAAAATGCCCGGATAGTCCCTGTGGTTTCACCTTTTTCAGCTATAGTCCCTATCTTTCTAAAACTACTTGAATAGTCCCTGTGGTTTTCCGTTTTGTTCTCGGATAGTCCCTGGCTCTAACTTCAGTTACTTTTCTCTGTTAAGTGGGTGTTGAAATGACCAAAATGCCCTTTGTTTAAAAGGCCAAACCATAGGGACTATCCGGGCATCTTCTTCATTTTTATTTATAAAACCCCACCACCACTCTTCATCTTCAACCTCCACCCACCATCACCCTACACCATCACCGCCACAATCCTCCACCCTACACCACCCTACCCTACACTTACACCATCCCCTTTCATCTTCCATACCAGAACAACATCAGCCGCACACCCCCTTCCATACCAGAACGCAGCAACATCCGACAGCAAATGAGCTGCATCAGTCAAAAGAGCAAGTCTGTTGGCTTTAATCCCACCAAAAACTTCCACACCCATGAAAATAAAACAAAGTATAACCCCTCCCCACAGCTTCCACATCGAAGCCGACCGCTCTTTCGCCTCGCGTGAGCTCGTTTTCGCATCCGCGAACCCACATGGTGCACCCCCACAAACCTTGGTCCCAGCATACCTGTTGTTTTCTTCAGATGCAACATCTGCACTTATGTCTACTGGGTGTCCTTCAGCCCTCTGAGTATCCATATGCAATTCCAACAAATCAATGATTCAATTCAAATGTTATATTAAAGATCTAATCATTCCAGTAAATACCCATAAAGAATATGAATAATTGATTCTAAATAATACAAATGATTACGGAAACAGAGTGATTCGAATCAGAAACAAAGTGATGCAAAGATAGGGAATCGGAGGGTTTACCTGATAAAATAGATGATGTTTGATGAAGAACAGGAGGGGATTGATTGATGATGAACACTAGACGAAGGGATGACCGGTAGTAAAATTAGCTCCAAACCCATCCCATTCACCCGATAGTGGCAGATTTGATGTACAACAGCCGCAACGTGACCCAAACCAAATTCTAACCAAATTTCAAAGAAACGAGAAGTGGGAGGAGTTTACCGGAAAACTTGTCGGAGAACACACCATCATCGTCATCGTCAACAGCGGCAGCCGCCGCTGTCACCACCATAATCAGCGTCTTCATCATCATCCTCGCCACACCCATCACCGTCGGAGAAACAAGGATGGGGGGGGGGGGGCTTAGTCAGAGCACAACGACGACCGGAGGGTCACCGGCCGTCGACACTTGACGGCTCCTCCTGTGTTTCGCCGGACTTGAAAACGAGAGAGAGAAGAGGACGAGGGGGTGTGAGTGTGGCTGTGGATGTATGTGTGTATTTAGATTAGGGTTAGAGAACTAAGGCCATTTGAAGAAGATGCCCAGATAGTCCCTGTGGTTTGGCCTTTTAAACAAAGGGCATTTTGGTCATTTCAACACCCACTTAACAGAGAAAAGTAACTGAAGTTAGAGCCAGGGACTATCCGAGAACAAAACGGAAAACCACAGGGACTATTCAAGTAGTTTTAGAAAGATAGGGATTATAGCTGAAAAAAGGTGAAACCACAGGGACTATCCGGGCATTTTTCTCTAACTAAAAATATCTAGTTACGTGTGGTACTTCTACTACTTGATACGGTTTTCCCTTTAATTGATGTGAATATACACACATAAAAGCTTAATTTGAGCCACTTGAGATATCACGTCCTAGGGAAGGTTCAAATGAAAACCACTAGTTATTGTGAAAACTCGAAAACTAACTAAAAAAAGCCTAAAAAACACACAATTTTTTTTTTTTTGCAAACCAATTTTCGCAGGTTTTTTTATATATAAAAAAATTAAAAAAAAAAAATTGTGTAGTGCACATGTGTAATACTACACATGTGTACTACAAATTTTTTTTTTTGTAAAAAAGTTTTTTTTATATATAAAAACCAGCGATTTTTATAAAAAAAATTAAAAAAAAATTGTGTGTTTTTAGGCTTTTTTTAGTTAGTTTTCGAGTTTTCACAATAAAAGTGGTTTTCATTTGAACCATCCCCTCACGTCCTAATAGCACCAAAATCTTACATCATTAATAGGTATAAATGACCACAATTCAAACATATGGAAATTACATACCAACTCGCCTTCAAGTCAACTTTTCTTAATTTGAATTCTTCATTTTGACTTGGGTTAAAATTCCTCTTTTTTTTTCTCTCTTGCGGATATTCTTGTGCTGTATAAGAATTTTAATGGGGATAAGTCTTCTAAGGAAATTATCAGAGGTCTTGTGAAGGTGACTTGCTGGTGTATATGGAAAGCAAGGAATGCGAGGATTTTTTCTGATGGTAAAGGTAACAATGACGAGATCATTGGGGAGGTTAAGTCTCTTAGTTTTTTATGGTTAAAGAGCATGTCCAAACATTGTAATTTGGTATGGAGAGAATGGTATAGTTACCCTCTGTATATGATGTAATAGGGTGTGGAGCGGTCCTGTGTTTTTTGTCAGGCCGGCCGTTTTCTTAATAAAGTTTACCTTTCAAAAAAAAAAAAAAAAAACAACTTATTTAAACCTCTTTGATTCTAAAAGAAGTTTATATAATAAAATAATTTTTTATAGTAATCACTTTTATAAATAAAAATCTTTGAGTACTTTTTTGTATTTCATTTAGAGATCGGGGTTGTTCCAAAGAGAAGAGTGAATATAGAATGAGTTAATTAACATTTATGTGAGTCACTGTAAATCTTTATATTTCCTTTTCTTTACACCTGAATTTTTAAACTTACAAGATCATCGGAAAGTTTCTACAATGATTATTTCATACACAAGCAAAGATTGTAAAAATATCATTATTAACACATTTTTATAGACTGTTGCTTTTGACTCTTGTGAATCGACTTAGATATATTCTCAGTCCTCAACTTCTTTATTTTCTTTCTGTTTAATGTTCTACTAAGACTTTCCATCTTTTAAACTTTTCAAAAGCCTCATTCTTTTTATTACATACACCCAAACTCTCCTAGAATAGTCATCAATTATATAAAGAAAGTATAACAACTCTTCCGAAACCCTTAAACATGTCCCATACATCCTAAAATACACCTCGTATGCGAGAAATGGATCTAAAATACCTTTATAATTATAAAAATCAAATAAAACAAATATTTTTGGTTTCTCGCGGGGCGCGACTCAGACAGACAGATCTGTCGCGGGCCGCGACAAGGTGACACCAGGCGAGCCCCTAGGCTGCCACGTGTCGTGATGCGTGTCGAAGTTAGTCATTGAGTCAGCAAAGCTAGGGCCTACCCTAGCAGCCTCGCGAGCCGCGAAGGCCCTCACTAAAACTCTCGCGGGGCGCGAGAAAGTCCTGATCAGACCTTATAAATGAAACGATCGAGATTCAGTTTTCGTCGTTCAAATATTCTCAATCTCTCTCAATTTCTCTAATGGTAGAAGTAATACCCGGGCATAATACCCACTAAAAAGCGAAGCTCTGCCTCGTTGTAAGTATTATAACCCCCGGTTACGTATTAGTTACTCTGCCCGATTGATCTAGAGCTCCGTAACGCATGTCGAGGCTCTGCCTGACTCAGTCGTTGAAGTTCTGTCTCGGGAGGGGGGTATAGCTAATGTAAATTGGGTTATCTTACTAACACGTGTGCATTGTTTAATTTAATAGATTATAATCAGGAAGTTACCAGAAAGATGTAGGGTTATCTAAAGTAGCAATGTGAGTTCATTCTCTTTTTCTTACTAGTTGTGAGTAGATTCACTTTTTTTAAACTGTTTTTACTAGGGCTGTTCACGAGCCGAGCCGAACCGAGCGAGCCTCTGCTCGAACTCGGCTCGAATTGAAACCGAGCGGCTCGGCTCGGTTCGAATTTAAGGAAACGAGCAATAATCGTTGCTCGAACTCGCTTGGTTTGCAACCGAGCGGCTCAGTTTTGCTCAGTTTCGCTTGGTTTCAATATTCATATTATAATTTCATACAAAAATTTCAAATTTAAAGGCCACCATTGTCAACTATCATTCAAAATCAACATACGTAATAAGCCAAACATATATTAAACCTACGGTTCAAAAACAAAACATCTTAAAGTTCAAGCAAAAGTCGGCGTCGGCGTCTTCATTCGCATATATAAGTTAAAATATCAGTTAGATTATAACTTACCAGGATACCGACGGAGACAAAAGCTTCGTTGATCGGAGACACCGAGATGGAGTAGGGCGTCGCGGCGGCTGCCGATTGGCGGTGGAGAAGGGTGGAGCCGTGGAGGCGAGTGGCGACGGTGCTGTTATGGTGAGAATGAGAAACCCTAGCTTTCAATTCAAATGTGAAGTGCGTACTGTGATGTGAGTATATATGTATTTTTAGTAAAGTTAAATGGGTAATGCTATAATGGGTCTAACTGAGTGTTTACTGGACTTTATTTGGGCTAATTTATTTGGGCTAAGTACTATTTGGGTTTAATATATAGAATCAAACTTACAAAATAGATTATAATATATATATATATATATATATATATATAAAATATTCGAGCCGAGCCGAACCGAGCGGAGCTTTGCTCATGCTTGGCTCGTTTACAAACCGAACCGAGCGGAGCGGCTCATTTATAATCGAGCGACAGAACGGGCGAGCATTTTCCGAGCAATTTCCGAGCGAGTGGCGAGCGAGCGGCAAGCGGCGAGCAATTTGCCCAGCCCTAGTTTTTACAAAACCTCAAATGTTTTAAAGTATAATTAACAGTTTGAGTATTTATGATTCTACAATTACAGTCGGTATGTTGGGGTTTTGTATACATTACTTGTTACTAATACTGAGAATAGTAACATGACCACAAGTCAGGATTGACAGTACCGTGGGTGGTAATTTGGTAGATATAAACAAATGTAATTGCGGTTGCCCTCAATATTGTAAAGATATAAATTGTTTTGATAAAATTGGGATGCACTCACCAGTATTTACCACTGACAAAACTTTTTAAAACACGTTTCAGGTAACAAAATGTGAAAGCCAAATAGAAGCCAGCTGGAGAGCACTGAAGGCTTGAAAAAGTGGCTATAAAAGTTACATAAACAAGACCGAAGTTTTATTTGAAAAAAATAGGGTTTATCCCTATAAACACTTTATAAATGGAAACTTGGGTTTTTCCCATGTATTTATAATTTATAAAAGTGTGGTGTTTTACTCTGATAAACTATTTCCGAACTACGGTCCTGATGTAAATTTCTGCTGCCAAATCAATAAACACTGATACCATTAATCTGTAAGCTCGCGGTCGCCCGCCTCCCGGGGTAGGGGTCGGGGGTTGTGACAGAGAAGTGGTAACAGAGCTACAACCACTAATTTGAGCCACAGAAGTGTTCTGCTGACATCAATATTTATCAAATGTGTTAGGAAATAATCCATGTGATTAAGTGATATATGTATATTATTGTTTTGTGTTATTTGACTATTTGTTAGTTTACAGTATGAGTGAGCAAGGAGCAAGGTACGTCTGACGCCTACTGTCATCTAGATAGTTCTCCCAAAAGTGAAGGAACCTCGTCACAGCCTACTCCTTCGGGGTATTCTGCTGATACAGAAGAGGGGATTTTCATATTTAAGGTGCAATCCAAGGAACCATTCCCTTCGAAAAAGAGAGGATTGTTTAGTAGGGGAGTACACGAAAGGAGAAAGCGAATGAGAAAGTTACACCAGCAAAGAGCTTTAGCAGCAGCCAATAGGGAAGTCAATGCCCAGACACAAGACTTAGTTAATAGACGTTTGGCAAACTTCCATATATTAGCCACCACTGCAGCAGATCCAAACCTTGATCAACTTATTGCACCACAACCATTGCCACTGTTGTCGCAACCCCCGATCCCTGATTCCCGGGAACGGGCGGACGCGATCTCAGAGTTTGGTGGTATCAGGTTATTTAATCTTGCAGCGGAATTTACATCAGTACCGTAGTTAGGAAATGTTTATCAGAGTAAAACCACCATATTTGATATTAATAATAACATGGGCAAAACCCAAGTTTCTTATTACAATTCATTTATAGGGACAGACCCTATTTTATTGAATTTAAAACATTGTTTATTAGGTAACTTTTATAGCCACATTTTCCCAAGCCTTCAGTGCTCTCCAGCTGGCTTTTCACTAATTGGATGTTCACATTGTGTTACCTGTAACGCGTTTTAAAAACATTTGTCAGTCGGAAATACTGGTGAGTGAATCCCAGATTAATCAAGAAACATTTTATCAATTAAAACAGTATTGAGAGCGATCACATTGTTTATTTCTACACAATTACTTGTCACACCCCAACCGACGGCGGAATCATCGGGGCGCGGCACTAGGCGAATCAGATTGCTCAAGAGAATCCATAACAACTATATTGCGATAATATTTAATACATTCGTTATCCCATACTAACAAATAATACAATCACATAAGTTATCACAGATTTCTTGTCCTCTCGAACAATACAAATCCGACAACCTAGATTTTAGTTGAGTTTCTAGACCTCCTAGCTTGATTTGATATAGTCTGCGATCTAACCTGCAATATACGTTAAAATATTTGTCAATACAAAAGTATTGGTGAGTATACAGGTTTGATACGTATAGCGTAATAGATAAAAAGTGTAGCGAATTTCCATATGCAAGAACGTAACACACGACATATATACTCACAAAGCTGATACTACCAACTAAGTCCTCGATGCTCGAATATGCGATGGCAAACTAGACCCCGTCGGGCGCAATAGTACTATACTAGTCATGGTGGGACGTCGCGAGTATAAGCCCTAGCACATATGCAACTAGCATCACGTATATCTATGCATAACAGTTATTCGCCAGTGATAATTCGATTGTTTGAATAATTCGTTTGATAAGTTCGGTTTGTTAGAAACGTATGTTACACCCAAAATACGATTAAAAAGGGGTAAAGTATACTCACAGTGCGTATTTAGCGGGAATACAACTTGATTGGATTGGTTGCGAGTACGTCTGCGTTAATCATTGAAGGATACAGTAAACGATGCACGGTTAAACGAGAATAGCATTGAAAAGTCAATCATCTGTTCAGATGGTGCTCACCCATTCGGACGGGCTCATCCGATCGGATGGCATATGGATCTGAGTCAGATGGCTGTCATCCGGTCGGATTAGTGTTGACTCGTGCGGATTGTCATCCGTTCGAACAAATGTTAACTCGTGCGAATTGTCATCCGTTCGAATCAAGGGTGACTCGTGCGGATTGTAAGTGTTATCCGTGCGGTCGACAGGTTATCCGTGCGGATTGTCGGTTATCCGTGCGGATTGTCGGTTATCCGTGCGGATTGACATGTATTCCGTCCGGATGACATGTATCCGTCCGGATGACATGTTATCCGTGCGGATTACATGTTATCCGTGCGGATTGACATGTTATCCGTGCGGATTGACGGTTATCCGTGCGGATTGACGGTTATCCGTGCGGATTGACATGTATTCCATCCGGATGACATGTATCCGTCCGGATGACATGTTATCCGTGCGGATTACATGTTATTCGTGCGGACAACACGTCTGTTTTGCATTCTAAATACTGTTTCTGAGTGTTTATCGGAAGGAATACGTGTAGAGTCACCGGGACAGTGTAATTTCGCACTAACATTTGGAATTCCATCAGTTCCGACCCGCTCTGACGGCCGGGAATCACCCTGTTCCATCAGAACTGACCGCTCTTGACGGTGTCTCCGGTTTAGCTCGAAATCGCACAGTTCCTTGGTTGAATACATAGATTTAGGTGAGATTTGTTATCAAAACATGTGGAAATCACCCAGATCTGAGTCGTTTGTAGTGGAATGAGGCCACAACTTGAAGTTCATAAGAACCCTTGGTGACATCACCTCAAAACGCCTCAAATCAGCAGATTTCACGGTTAGAAATAGAGTTTTGAAAGATAGAACGATGTAGAATTGAATGTAGATCATAGAAGTACAAGTTTCTAGGTTAAATCTTACCGGAACCGCGAGGAATCGAGAGAAAAGGGTCTTGAAGCGTGTCTGGTCGAGTGGGAGCTGTCACATCACTTGAACAGTGGTGTGGCAGGCTATTTATAGGTGAAAAGAGGAGAAGGGAGTCACAGATCCGGATTGCCCATCCGTCCGGATTGCTGTCCGTCCGGATGGCTATCCGTCCGGATGGCTATCCTGACGCGATGAATTCTTTGTTTTTTTTTATCGTTTTGACAGTTTTTGAGGTGCGCGCTTCTATAGTTGAGTTATATTATCATTATATATGTATATATATAACTAAGGGTCGTATTTACGTATCCATAATCCATAGTTTTGGTAATTAACAATCGGTTTTCGTTTCGAGTATGCGATTATTAGTGACGTTTCACGGCCAGCAAGGAGGGTAGTATAGGTCCTTTCTTGATGTCATCGTGAACGTTATTGCATGTAATGCCACAAAGACTGACGGGTACCATTCACTCGTATTGTCGTCATCGTCACAACGACTAGAGCTATAGCACTCGCCCGAGAGTCCTTGTTAGCGTTAATTGTTTACGTTCAACACATCACGGCCACTGAGGAGGGTAGAATAGGTCCTCACTCAATGCCTCCGTGAGTGTTAGTGTTCGTGATAATAGTGTAGTATAGTGATATTGTATTTCGAAAATATGTGATTATCCTTCGAATAGCGATATATGCAATATAGTTACATTATGATCCGAATCTCTGGTGCTAGGCGTAACGAGTATATCGAGTAGTAACAACGCACAAAAGTGCGGGTTGTTACAGTCTCCCCTACTTTTGGAAATTTCGTCCCGAAATTAATCCAATAGGTAGACCTTTGAGAGTTGATTTTGCATTATCAGCGATATAGCGAGTGATTTGACCGAGAGTTGGCAATGAGAGCGTTTCGAATAAGAGAGATCGATTGCGATAGCGGGGAGGCGACGTAAAAGACAAAGGTTATATCCCACGAATTGGCGTTCCAAAGTACCTTGTGTTGTGAAGAATCCGTTAGTTCGATGCGATTGAAATTTTAAAGAACTTGAAAGGTTTCTCATAACGTAGGGTTAACTGAGTCGATTGTTAACCAACGTTGCAAGAAAGCTTAGGTTTCAAACATTTTAAGGAATTCGAAAAAAAGAAAACTGGGGTTACGGAAACTCTCTTAGGACCTGGGTCCACTCCTGAACTCGATGTCGACCCACGTCTTAAGAAGGATTTCGTTTTGATATTGCAAAAGTTTTTAAAGAAAACTGGACTTATGAGACTTCCCTTGGGCATGGAGTTAAGCTGATTCGATGTTACCTCCACATTGTGAGGAAATTTCACTTGTCCAATGGTTTTAATAAAAGTTTTATAAAAATCAGTTTCTAATAGTTTAAAAAGTTACTTATCATCGAGCCCCACTTGGCACTTTCTCACGAAAGTTTGGTAATATGGTTAAAACACTTATATATAGGAAGTACCAACGGCGTATCCACCATGTTTCTCCATATCACTTCCGTTTCGTGAGGCGGTGTCATGTAGGCCGATATGACACGGATAGAATTTCGCTACCTCGGTCCAATCGATAGGAAGTCAGACCAAGTTAAAAATAGAATCGAATAGGTAAAACAAGCGAGTTGAATTGCGAACACTGCTATAACAGCGTGCGCGAATAGCCTGGCGACACGAAATGTTTATGCGTCGTGTCTGGTTAGGCGTCGAGCGGTAGACGATAAGCGATCAGCGCGATGTCGATTAGATTACACATTGAACCCGCATGGCACGTTTCCACGAGGGCTTGCTAACATGGTGAATCACCACGTTTAACCAGGCTAGTTTTGCCTCGTGAAGCGATGTCAGGCGTGTTATTACCACATAGGTTGTACCAAACGAGCGAATAAGCTGTAGATTATACACGATAAGCGATAAGCGATTAGGTGATTTAGCGAATAACGCACACCAACAATGACGGCGATGACAAACGAGTTACGACGAGCGGCAGTTGTTGCGTTGCAAGCGATGGAGGTATACGCGATTTATGCGGTTGATTCGATTGATCTACACCACAAAGGTTAACTGACATTAGACCCCACATGGCCTTTTTCCACGAAAGCCCGCCGATATGACTAAAACACCTTGCTTTAATCATATGAGCTTCATCTCGTGAAGCGAGGTCATGTGTGCTAACTTAACACAAACACCACGGATAACGGTAGGCGACAGCGATAGATCGATACACAGCAAGCGATATAGGTTCACATAATAAGCGACAGAGATTGCGAGATACACAAGATAAGCGATTGCGATTAGTCGAGTTTTGTTTCGAATAAGCTCAACGTTACGTTGCGTCGCATCACGGCTATTGAGGAGGGTAGAATAGGTCCTCACTCAACAATACCGTGAGCGTTTATTTGCTTGATTGAGATTCGTTGCAACAGACTTACGACCAGTCTTGCGTCGATGCAATTGTCCTGCGAGGTAGACTCCCCAGAGTCCATCGATGAGGCGATTGCATTGCGTTTGCAGACTTACGACAAGTCTTGCGATGATGCGATTTAGTTGTTACGCCTTGCGATTAAGTGTAGTGTGTTGAAAATAATCACAATAGTATAATAGGTCAAATAACGTTCAACTCCACGTGGCACTTTCTTCACGGAACTTTGGTAGTATGATAAAGCACACCTTGCTTGACCCCTACTACTTTCATCCCGTGATTTGGTGTCACCTTTTGTCAAAACGCTTGTGGCACCTTAGAATTTACTATGATCTTCGTGCACTGACCCAAATAATCCCGTGTGCACCCGTGATTAGTCGTTCCTTGCACGTTTATCGTACCTCGTTCTAAGAGTGTAGTGAGGGTAAAACACATTATTTCGTGATATAGTATATAGTATGTGCGTGAATCTAGTCTAAGTGCAACGATTAGAGTGTGCAAGAGAACACGAGAATGAGAGTTAATGGTACGTATAGCGGCAACATCGAGTAATAGAGTAGATTCAAAACTTAGAAATTAACGTCGAAAATCGTATCTTTACAACTTTATTCTACGCTTGCTAGATGCTGAAGAATTTCGCTGGAGCTGTTGTTGTTGTACTCAAGTTCGCGGTTCGATGCGGCAGTTGCGGGTGAAGTGACCGTAACAGTTGCAGTTATTGCAATAGCGACAGTCAGCCCCAACTGGATGATGATAGGTGCATGAGTAACACTGAGGATGAGTTCCAGTGTAAGCTCGTTTTGGAAATACCGGAACTGTTCGAAGAGGTTTCGGTTGTAGCAGTTCGGTTGTTGATGAGCTCGGGTTGAAGTCTTTCGCTTGTGGCTGGGTTTATCAATGTCTTGCGACGAGGTGTCGTCGTTGGAGGATTCGTCTGAGGACTCACTTGCAGAATCTTTGACCAACTCGTTGGAAGAATCGTTGGCAGAGTCATTAGAAGAATCTCCGGTAGATCCCTCAGAGGAATCGTTAGCAGATTCGTCCGGAGGATCGTCAGTAGATTCATCAGAAGACTCGTTGTTAGGATCCTCTGAAGGGTTAATGTCGATTGCCTGATACGCTTGTTTGGCAGGATTCTTGGAGAAAAATCCTTCCACAAGTCATTTGTTGTTGATTTCTACGGCTAAGCGGTAGGTTTCTTCGATGGTAGCGGGTCTTGCAGCTTTGACAAAATCACCCACACACTCAGGCAAGCCACGAATGTACTTCGTGATGGCTTTCTCTGGGGTGTTGACTTGACCTGGGCAGGTTATGCTAAGCTGTTTGAACCTTGCGGTGTAGCCAGCATTGTCACCTTCGGTTTGCTTGATTTCCCAAAATTCGTTTTCCAATTTCTGAATTTCGTGGGGAGGACAATATTCCTTCTTCATGAGCTCCTTCAGCTCATCCCAAGAGAGAGCGTAAGCTGCGGATATCCCACGTTTGTTACGTTCGGCGGTCCACCAGTCGAGTGCTCGCGTTTGAAATACTCCGGTAGCGCAAGTGGTACGGAAACTATCGGGACACCCACTTTGACGAAGGGTAACTTCGATAGAATCGAACCACTGGAGTAGTTGAGATACACCTCCTTCACCCGTGAACTCCATCGGGTCACAGGCTTTGAAGTGTTTGTAGAGAAAAGTAGATTGCGGCGCTTCCGTCTTGGAGTCTTCCGAGGCTCGAGAATGGCTGAGAGAGTGCACGCGAGCGGCAATTTGAGGAATAAGCTTAACCACTTCCTTAGTCACAAGTGAAGCAATCCTCTTATCGGTGCTTCGTTTGGCTCTTCTCCTAGCTAATCGTCTCGAGGTAGAGTTGTTGGAAGGCATCTAGACAGGAAGAGACTTGGAATGAGATTCGATCATAATGATTTTTGAGTTTTGCGATGCGATTTGAGTGTGTTCAAAACTTGATGCGATAGTATATTAGTATGCGAATCACATAGGAGCCACATAGGAGACACGAAATTCCTAAGTTCTCACACATTGACTTGTTTTGTTTATACGTATTTATATATCTATATTATTGTAGTTTGTAATCATACACGTACAGGTCGATTTAGAATAAGCGAGGACGCGTTGAGGTGAGAAAACGATAGCGAAGGCGATAGATTATGCATTAGTTTTGTTGCGATCATTCGGGTTTCGTTTTGGATTGCGATGGCTGTGCGAATTGTGCGTTTATAAAGTAGGGAGTGAAAATCGTGAAATCGATAAAGCGTAAAGTTTCAAAACGTAAATAAATTCCAACCATTTGTAAGATCGGCACGTTGTATGATAGAGTGCCTTGGGTGTTTAGGCGTCGACTACCCAAGGTATCCCAACTATGTTCAACAAGTTCGTGCATGCACATTGACCTAGAAGACTTCATGCTTCCACTGGGATGCAGCTCATGGCACTTGTCTTCCTAGTCATCGCGCGGCTCGAGTTGTCGTGATAGTCGAGTCCTTGGTGAGAGCTTTTGTAAACCAGTTTATAGAGAGTGGAACGGCTTATTAAGGTACGGGTTTCACCCCTGTCTTAACAACTCTGTTTCCTAATTGTGGTTATGCTATTCGAATAAATTCGCGAGTTCCACTAGATTTCGAAATGGAGACTTTCGTCGAGATGTGGATGTCACTCCTAACTCGTTGAAAGGTTCTCGTGCTAGAAAAATGCGCTGAGTGAGCGATCTCGTCGAGAGTTCTTGGTTTTCACGCCTGGTCTCGACTGGATCACCCGGTTTTGTTATGCGAGTATTTTCGAAAACACGTGTATTGTGTCAGCCTTAGGAAAGGCTAAGTAGCATTTTAGCCTTAGGAAGGCTCCTTCGCGTGATGCTGTAGCATGCGGTGTTCACGCAAAGTTGTATCTTTTAGCAATTTTGATCGAAAGTATCAAGTAGGCCCGATACAAACCCTACTGGGTTCGTACGAGTCGGCCTGTTGGTACTTAGACTATAGACTAGGTCAATTTCTAAGACGTCGACCCGGACTAGGTCGAGTCTGACCTAATTCCCTATAGTTATGGCTCTGATACCAATCTGTCACACCCCAACCGATGGCGGAATCATCGGGGCGCGCCACTAGGCGAATCAGATTGCTCAAGAGAATCCATAACAACTATATTGCGATAATTTTTAATACATTCGTTATCCCATACTAACAAATAATACAATCACATAAGTTATCACAGATTTCTTGTCCTCTCGAACAATACAAATCCGACAACCTAGATTTTAGTTGAGTTTCTAGACCTCCTAGCTTGATTTGATATAGTCTGCGATCTAACCTACAACATACGTTAAAATATTTGTCAATACAAAAGTATTGGCGAGTATACAGGTTTGATATGTATAGCGTAATAGATAAAAAGTGTAGCGAATTTCCATATGCAAGAACGTAACACACGACATATATACTCACAAAGCTGATACTACCAACTAAGTCCTCGATGCTCGAATATGCGATGGCAAACTAGACCCCGTCGGGCGCAATAGTACTATACTAGTCATGGTGGGACGTCGCGAGTATAAGCCCTAGCACATATGCAACTAGCATCACGTATATCTATGCATAACAATTATTCGCCAGTGATAATTCGATTGATTGAATAATTCGTTTAATAAGTTCGGTTTGTTAGAAACGTATGTTACACCCAAAATACGATTAAAAAAAGGGGTCAAGTATACTCACAGTGCGTTTTTAGCGGGAATACAACTTGATTGGATTGGTTGCAAGTACGTCTGCGTTAATCATTGAAGGATATAGTAAACGATGCACGATTAAGCGAGAATAACATTGAAAAGTCAATCATCTGTTCAGATGGTGCTCACCCATTCGGACGGGCTCATCCGATCGGATGGCATATGGATCTGAGTCAGATGGCTGTCATCCGGTCGGATTAGTGTTGACTCGTGCGGATTGTCATCCGTTCGAACAAATGTTAACTCGTGCGAATTGTCATCCGTTCGAATCAAGGGGTGACTCGTGCGGATTGTAAGTGTTATCCGTGCGGTCGACAGGTTATCCGTGCGGATTGTCGGTTATCCGTGCGGATTGTCGGTTATCCGTGCGGATTGACATGTATTCCGTCCGGATGACATGTATCCGTCCGGATGACATGTTATCCATGCGGTTTACATGTTATCCGTGCGGATTGACATGTTATCCGTGCGGATTGACGGTTATCCGTGCGGATTGACGGTTATCCGTGCGGATTGACGGTTATCCGTGCGGATTGACGGTTATCCGTGCGGATTGACATGTATTCCGTCCGGATGACATGTATCCGTCCGGATGACATGTATCCGTCCGGATGACATGTTATCCGTGCGGATTACATGTTATTCGTGCGGACAACACGTCTGTTTTGCATTCTAAATACTGTTTCTGAGTGTTTATCGGAAGGAATACGTGTAGAGTCACCGGGACAGTGTAATTTCGCACTAACATTTGGAATTCCATCAGTTCCGACCCGCTCTGACGGCCGGGAATCACCCCGTTCCATCAGAACTGACCGCTCTTGACGGTGTCTCCGGTTTAGCTCGAAATCGCACAGTTCCTTGGTTGAATACATAGATTTAGGTGAGATTTGTTATCAAAACATGTGGAAATCACCCAGATCTGAGTCGTTTGTAGTGGAATGAGGCCACAACTTGAAGTTCATAAGAACCCTTGGTGACATCACCTCAAAATGCCTCAAATCAGCAGATTTCACGGTTAGAAATCGAGTTTTGAAAGATAGAATGATGTAGAATTGAGTGTAGATCATAGAAGTACAAGTTTCTAGGTTGAAATCTTACCGGAACCGGGAGGAATCGAGAGAAAAGGGTCTTGAAGCGTGTCTGGTCGAGTGGGAGCTGTCACATCACTTGAACAGTGGTGTGGCAGGCTATTTATAGGTGAAAAGAGGAGAAGGAAGTCACAGATCCGGATTGCCCATCCGTCCGGATTGCTGTCCGTCCGGATTGCTGTCCGTCCGGATTGCTGTCCGTCCGGATGGCTGTCCTGACGCGATGAATTCTTCGTTTTTTATCGTTTTGACAGTTTTTGAGGTGCGCGCTTCTATAGTTGAGTTATATTATCATTATATATGTATATATATAACTAAGGGTCGTATTTACGTATCCATAATCCATAGTTTCGGTAATTAACAATTGGTTTTCGTTTCGAGTATGCGATTATTAGCGACGTTTCACGGCCAGCAAGGAGGGTAGTATAGGTCCTTTCTTGATGTCATCGTGAACGTTATTGCGTGTAATGCCACAAAGACTGACAGGTACCATTCACTCGTATTGTCGTCATCGTCACGCTATAGCACTCGCCCGAGAGTCCTTGTTAGCGTTAATTGTTTACGTTCGACACATCACGGCCACTGAGGAGGGTAGAATAGGTCCTCACTCAATGCCTCCGTGAGTGTTAGTGTTCGTGATAATATTGTAGTATAGTGATATTGTATTTCGAAAATATGCGATTATCCTTCGAATAGCGATATATGCAATATAGTTACATTATGATCCGAATCTCTGGTGCTAGGCGTAACGAGTATATCGAGTAGTAACAACGCACAAAAGTGCGGGTTGTTACATTACTCATTCAGTATTTTCCACTTGACCGGATCTATGGCTATGGTCAAATTACCCATTGGCTAACTCGTCGTCCAATGGTAATGCACTGTCATTCAGACTTACTACTACTCGTAGTGAATTTTGTATACAAAACCCCATAATACCGGCAGTAATTGAAGAACTACAAAGACTCAATCACCGCTTAATCACATTGTAAAACATTTAAGGTTTTGTAAAGTATTCCAAAAATATTAACAAAAAGAGGATAAACTCACATTGCTGTCTTAGGCTTTTCGTAAGGGTTTCCTGGATATAATCTATAATTTATACAAACGTACATTGGTTAGTACCTCCCCGAGACGGCATTCCAACAACTACGTCGGGCAGAACCACGACAGTTGTTACGGAACCCTAAATCAATCGGGCAGCGTAACTGTTATGAAACCGGGGTTATAATACTTACAACGGAGCAGAACCTCGCTAATTAGGGGTATAGTACCCGACTATAATTCCTCTACTACAGAAATTGTGATTTGAGATTGAAATGTGAGCGACGAAAAACGTAAACTGATGCCTGCTATTTATATTGCTGATATCTTACTTCCAGGCGGCCCGCGTAAGGTAAGGCGAAGCCTTACGCGGCCCGCGTCAACACACGGTCAACCTATAGCTTAGCCTGATCACCAAGTAGACTCGACACGTGTCGGCTCAGGGATGCGCCACCATTTGGAACACGCGCGGCCCGCGTGAACTTATAAAGGGTCTTACGCGGCCCGCTTTAACTAAAGAATGCATCCGGGTCAAATCCAGTCTTGATACGGCCCGCGTAAGATGTTGGGGTGGGTCTATGCGGCCCGCCTCAACTCCGTTTTTCTTATTTTTAATTTATTTTATATGTTATAATCTATTTAGGGCTCGGTTTTCACATACGGGGTGTAATATAAAACATACTGAGACATTTTATAATATATTAGAGTGTTGGAAATATTATAAGGGTGTTGGTTTTACCGAGGGTTGTTACATTCTCCCCACATTGTTTTAGAGCTCGTCCTCAAGATCTACTGAAATAAATGCGGATATTTCCTTTTCATTTCTGACTCGAGCTCCCATGTGTACTCAGGTCCTCTTTTGGAGTCCCACTTCACTTTGACTAGAACTAGTCTCTTATGTTTGAGGTTCTTGAGTTTTCTGTCTTCAATCTGTAGAGGTCTTTCTACAAACTTGAGTTGTTCGTTTACCTCTATATCCTTAAGAGATATTATCAATGATTCATCAGCTAGACACTTTTTGAGATTTGATACATGAAACACATCATGTATTCCTGCCATTTCCTCTGGCAGTTGTAGCTGATAGGCTACTGGTCCTATTCTTCTAATAATCTTAAAAGGTCCAACATACCCGGGACTTAGCTTTCCCCGTTTGATGAATCTTACCACTCCTTTCCAAGGAGAGACTTTCAATAATACTCTATCTCCTACTTGAAACTCCAATGGTTTTCGCTTGTTATTAGCATAACTTTTCTGTCTGTCACGTGCTGCTTTCAGTCGTTCCTTGACTTGAATAATTTTGTCGGTTGTTTCCTGCACTATTTCAGGTCCAGATAGTTGCTTTTCCCCAATTTCTGCCCAACAGACTGGGGTTCGGCACTTTCGTCCATAAAGTGCCTCGAATGGTGCAGCATTGATACTTGTGTGATAACTATTATTATAAGAAAATTCTATTAAAGGTAAGTGATCGTCCCAATTACCTTCAAAGTCAATTACACAAGCTCTAAGCATATCTTCCATTGTCTTAATTGTCCTCTCACTTTGTCCATCTGTTTGTGGATGATAAGCCGTACTTAGCTTTAACTTGGTTCCTATTGCCTTTTGGAAACTTGACCAAAAATGAGATGTAAATCGGCTATCCCTATCAGAAACAATTGATAAAGGAATACCATGTAAAGAAACAATTTCATTTACATACAATTTAGATAATTGTTCCATACTAATTGTTTCCTTCATTGGTAGAAAATGCGCTGACTTGGTTAACCTATCTACAATCACCCAGATTGTATCATTTCCTTTCTTGGTTTTGGGTAATTTAGTAACAAAATCCATTGTTATCAATTCCCATTTCCAAACTGGCATTTCTAATTGCTGTAACAAACCTGAGGGTTTCTGATGTTCAGCTTTAACTTGTGAACAGGTCAAACATTTAGAAACATAAACTGCTATGTCCTTTTTCATTCCTATCCACCAGAAATTTTTCCTTAAATCCTGGTACATTTTATCATTTCCTGGATGCATCGTATACTTAGACTTATGGGCTTCTTCTAATATACGATTACGTAAATTTCCTAATTTAGGTATCCACATTCTCTTTCCATGGAATCTCCATATTCCATCTGTTCTTTGTTCTAATTCTTTTAGCATACCTTTTAATTTTTCAGTATCTTCCTTGATTACTGATTCTTGTGCTTCTCTTATTTGATCATTTAAATCTACTTGCAGATTTAATTTAAGAGAACGTACCCTCTTTGTCTTTTCGTGATATTTTCGATTTAAAGCATCTGCCACTATATTTGCTTTTCCTTCATGATACTGGATATCACAATCATAATCACTAAGAAATTCCATCCAACGTCTTTGTCTCATATTCAACTCTTTCTGCCCGAAAACATACCTTAAACTTTTGTGATCAGTAAATATGGTAAACTTATTACCATAAAGGTAATGTCTCCAAATCTTAAGAGCAAAAATTATAGCTCCTAATTCTAAATCATGGGTTGAATAATTCTCTTCATGATTCTTAAGTTGTCTAGATGCATAAGCTATAACCTTTTGGCGTTGCATCAACACACATCCATAACCTAATCTAGAAGCATCACAAAAGACTACAAAATCTTCAGTTCCCTCTGGTAATGCTAGTATAGGTGTATGGGTTAATCTTTGCTTAAGGATTCTAAAGGCTTCTTCTTGTTTTACTCCCCATGCAAACTTAACAGATTTACAGGTTAACTTAGTTAAAGGAATGGCTATTCTAGAGAAATCTTTAATAAATCTTCTTTAATAACCGGCCAATCCTAAGAAACTTCTAATCTCAGTTGGTGATTCAGGAGTTTTCCATTTAGTAATTGCCTCAATTTTCGTTGGATCTACATGAATTCCTTCATGATTGACTAGATGTCCTAGAAATTGTACTTGTTCTAACCAAAATTCACACTTTGAAAACTTAGCATAAAGCTTTTCCTTTCTTAATAAACTTAAAAGTGCGTGCAAATGCTTTGCATGATCCTCTTTACTCTTAGAGTAAATTAGAATATCATCTATGAAAACAATTATGAATTTATCCAAATATGGCTTACATATTCGGTTCATCATGTCCATAAATGCAGCTGGGGCATTGGTTAAACCAAATGGCATGACAGTAAATTCATAATGGCCATACCTCGTTCTAAATGCGGTCTTAGGAATGTCCTCCTCCTGTACCTTTAATTGATGATATCCTGACCTTAAATCGATTTTAGAGAAAAATCGGGCTCCTTGCAGTTGATCAAACAGATCATCGATTCTCGGTAATGGGTACCGATTCTTAATTGTGACTTTGTTTAATTCACGGTAGTTAATGCACATACGCATTGATCCGTCCTTATTCTTAACAAATAATATCGGCGCTCCCCACGGCGACGAACTTGGTTGTATGAATCCTTTCTCTAATAATTCATCTAATTGTTTCTTCAATTCTTGCATTTCTGCAGGTGCCAAACGGTAAGGTGCTTTGCCAATCGGTGCTGTTCCTGGTAGTAAATGAATCCTAAATTCAACTTCTCTATCCGGAGGTTGCCCTGGCAGTTCTTCTGGAAATATGTCTGAAAACTGAGATACTACTGGAATATCTTTTAGTTCTTTTCCTTTAGTGTTAGTGATTATAAAAATCAAATACACTATAGAACCTTTTCTCATACAACTTGCAGTTTTCATCACAGAAATGAATTTAGTAGACCTAAAAGGTTTATCTCCTTTAATTGTGATCGTTTTACCTTTTGGTGAATTTACTTGAATTAACTTTTGATCACATAAAATATTGGCTTTATTGGCTATTAACCAATCCATTCCTAAAACAACATCAAGTCCTACCAGATTCATGGGATAAAGATTTGCAATAAATTTCTGATTTAAAATTTCTATTCTTGCTCCCTGCAAGATTTCAGAAATCCTAATGGTTTCTCCATTTGATGTCTCTACTAAGCATTCATGTGGTAGTTTAGTTAATGATTGATTTAGAAATTTGTAAAACGATGTATTAATAAAACTTTGGTTTGCACCAGAGTCAAATAATACTTTAGCAAAAACATCATTAACTAAAAACGTACCAGCTATGACATCTGGAATCATCTTGGCTTCTTCTGCAGTTAGAACAAATGCTCTAGCATTTTTAGTATTCTTGTTGTCTGGAGCTGGAGCTAATTTTGGGCAATTCAGCTTGATATGACCTTGTTCTCCGCAATTGTAGCATACCCTGCTGTTAGCTTTCTTCCTGCAGTTTTCTTCCTTGTGTCCCGACATTTTGCAAAAGTTACAGTAGATGGAGCATCTCCCTGAATGCTTTCTTTTGCAATACCTACAGTAGGGTGCAGAGGTAGAACCTATATTTTTCCCACGGTTAGAATTTCCAGAACGAAATTCTTGAGTCAATTTCTGGGTTAGGTTCCTCTTTTGATCCTCTTCTCGGGTACGCACTAATTCATCAGTCAAGGTATTGGCTAGTTCTACAGCTTCTTCTATGGTTTGAGGTCTAGCTGCCTTGACTACGTGTCTTATCTCTCCAATTAATCCCCAAATATAACGGGAGATTAACACTGGTTCTGGTGAAGCAAGAGTTGGTACTATTCTAGCATATTCAAAGAATAGTTTAGTGTACCCCTTGCTATCCACACCAGTCATCCTAAGATTTAAAAATTTGTTTGCTATCTGTTCTTTTTCATTGGGTGGGCAGAATTTTCTTTCTACCTTGTCCTTAAACTCTTCCCATTCCATATTATAGGTTTTATCACTTCCTTTTGTTTGGAGGATAGTGTTCCACCATTCTAATGCTGCATTCTTATACAGATTAGAAGCAAACAATATCTTATCTTCTTCAACACACTTACTTATCCTTAAGACTGCCTCAGTCTTTTCTATCCAACGTAAGGTTGCAATGGCCCCTTCATTGCCCGAGAATTCCATTGGTTTACAAGACCAGAATTCTTTATAAGAACAACCATAAGGCATGGTTCTTCTTCTTTTGGGAATAGGCATTTGAAGTACAGGTCCATTGTTCACACTGTTTTCTGGTTCAATTGGTCGCTTACTGCTATGCTTACTTTTATTATCAGCATCTTTAACAGTTTGGAGAATAAATGGCATTGCATCTATAATTCCCTGTGCTACTATGTGTTGGTTAGCACTATTATCCACTTGGTTTCCATTGTTATTGATACTCGGATTATCATTAACCACATTAATGTTACTCTGGTTATCGTTATTCAGATTTCCTTGATTTCCTTCGTCGGCCATCTGAATTTTAAACATTTATCCCATATTAATATCACAATTAATATTTTAATATAGTTAATCACATAACACATAATCTAGCCAAAAACGTAGATCATTGCTACTATACTCTTTTCCATATACTATGCGTCTATTACACATTAGTACAGAAATAAAGATTACAATACCAACATAAATAAAATAGTAATATGCATCCGTACACACATATTTTATTTTATTATATTATTATTACTACCGCTTCCTCCATTCTAACATTCACGGATATGGATTTATCCAAAAATCCATATTGCGCTCATCGTATTTCCATACGAGACGCTCTCCAACCTGGCGCATCCTCTCACTGCTTTCTAAAATTTCCTCCCCAAAAGTCCTAAGTTCTTGGACGTTTTCTGCACTCATTGGGGGTGCAGGTTCTAGGACTGGGTTTGGAATCTGGGGTGCAGGTTCCTGATATGGGGGTGACAGTTCCTGAAATCGGTAAGGATCCTCTAAAATTTCCCTAGTGTAGTTATCATGGTAATAGGGATCTAAAGGGTCCATACCTGAATAGGCTCCTATAGGTGTGTTTTCAGGAATAGAGTAACGTTGCACATAGTCCCTATTCTCGTCCCACCATGGGTCATAATTTGGGTCTAGGGGATTTGGTGCAGGTACCCTAGGAATTTCGTCAGGGTTAAAATCATTCATCTCCACTGGGTTTTCCTGATTTTCTATCTCCATGGGTTGTTCTGGGTTTTGTGGTTGTGGGGCTACTAATTGTTCCAGACTTGGATCAGCAGCAGTTGTAGCTAAGATATGGAAATTAGTTAGGCTTCTATTAAGCATGTCTTGCGTATGAGCATCTGTCTCTCGCTTAATAGCTGCTAAGGCCCTTTGCTGTTGCAATTTTCGCATCCTCTTCCTACGAGCAAAAGCTTCTTTACTGAACCATCCTCGTTTCTTAGTAGGAAATGGTTCCTCCAACTTAGCTCTAAAGGCAAATATCCCGTCTTCCTGATCAGCAGTATACCCAGAGAGGGCAGGCTGTGATGATGTACCTTCACTCCTAGGTGACTCAGATAACTGACAATTCATATCTGATGGTTCTTGATCACTCATACTGTAAACTAACAGATAGTCAAATAACACATAACAAATAAATACAGTTATGCACTTATTTATAAAATTTTTATTTCCTAACACAAATTTCAGAATTTTAAGTGTCAGCAGAACACTTCTTTGGCTCAAACCAGTGGCTAGGCTCTGATACCACCTTCTGTCGAAACCCCCGATCCCTGATTCCCGGGAACGGGTGGACGCGATCTCAGAGGTTGGTGGTATCAGGTTATTTAATCTTGCAGCGGAATTTACATCAGGACCGTAGTTAGGAAATGTTTATCAGAGTAAAACCACCATATTTGATATTAATAATAACATGGGCAAAACCCAAGTTTCTTATTACAATTCATTTATAGGGACAGACCCTATTTTATTGAATTTAAAAACATCGTTTATTAGGTAACTTTTATAGCCACATTTTCCCAAGCCTTCAGTGCTCTCCAGCTGGCTTTTCACTAATTGGCTGTTCACATTGTGTTACCTGTAACGCGTTTTAAAAACATTTTTCAGTCGGAAATACTGGTGAGTGAATCCCAGTTTAATCAAGAAACATTTTATCAATTAAAACAGTATTGAGAGCGATCACATTGTTTATTTCTACACAATTACTCATTCAGTATTTGCCACTTGACCGGATCTATGGCTATGGTCAAATTACCCATTGGCTAACTCGTCGTCCAATGGTAATGCACTGTCATTCAGACTTACTACTACTCGTAGTAAATTTTGTATACAAAACCCCATAATACCGGCAGTAATTGAAGAACTACAAAGACTCAATCACCGCTTAATCACATTGTAAAACATTTAAGGTTTTGTAAAGTATTCCAAAAATATTAACAAAAAGAGGATAAACTGTAACACCCGTTCTTATAATTTAAGGTTTAATGAATCTTTTACGAAAACAATCATGTAATTACGATTACATATACATCAGAAATACGGGTTTACTAAAAGTTTTACAAATCATAAGTTATTCTACATAACGTGATCGAATTCGTTGTTTAAAATTTACAACGTGGCAAAGTGCGGAAGCGTGTATCTTTATCGTGTTCGGTTCTTCGCTGAGCTTGATCGTCTTCCGGCATCCAAAAGTACCTATATTCCATAAACATGAAATACTTTAGTCAAACGGGGTTTAAAACGTGTCTAAACGAGTCCGGGAATTTAAACTAAATAAAATATACTTTGTTTCTGGGTCCACCGTAACTCAGTATGTAACCATCGTAATCATATCAGCTCCACCGTAACTTACGGTGGCATGACTAAATCAAGTATACGCAATCATATGTCTTTTTCTGGATTAATAATGACATTATTAATGTGCAGCGATTTTCTATACAGCTGCTGTAATTGACCATTATGACCCATTCAAAGTCCGAACTAGATTAACATGTTCAAAGATGGATCGTAGAAAACTTCAATACCTTCGCAAGCATATAAGGTACACCTTCTAACGAATTTTCTATGATTTTATATGATTTTTATAAAATCAGCACAACAACTATATTTTCATTTTTCAAACAGCTTTCAAGGTTTTGAACAGCTGTTTAATTCATTCTTTTGGCCTATTTAACAACCACATTTGTTTCTTATGATTGAAAACAGTAAAAATTTACTTCATAAGCTTTCCGAAAAGGTATAGAACACCCAAATCGGATAAACGGTTGATTTTATATGATTTTTTAAAGATTAGTCGAAATCCGTATAAAAAGCTGCGGAAATCATGTTTAGGGTCATTTTAAATTCGAACCAAACCATCAAATGCAACCCATTTCCATGGCTAAAACCCTTATTAAACTCTTGGTAATGGTTAGAAACCTATAACAAATATAATGACCATCGTCCGTAACATTTGGTTTACCTATTAAGGTAACCAAAAACTTATTTTAGACTTCGTTTAACTCTCATTAGCCTTACATTTAAATGAGAGTTATCTTATTATGCGTACCTGGCTCGGATCATTACATTGACCCATTTAAGTACCTTGCCTCAATATCTACTAAGTAATAGCGATGTAAATATCCACTCGATATTTATTTCTGAAATCAAACAACTCATCAAACCATTAGTCGATATTGTCAAAAGTGATATTTTCACCTTTTGACCCATTGGTCTAAATGACCGATAATATTGGCGAGATAAAGCTTATTGCCATCTCGTCTACACGACTCGTTCCGATTTACACTGCACGGTCGTTTTAACTATAATTCACCTCTTAACGCTTTTTGGCCTAATAAGGCTTACGAAATATGTATCTTTCAAAACCAATAATTATTGTCAACAAGTGTCCAAATTTCAATTTTACCCTTATTGGTTATCTTGTTCCGTACGACTACACGCCGGAAACACCATATCTCAACTTTCCATTTGTCTTGTTCGAAATCAAAACAACAAAAGGACATTCTAAACTATATGACTAGTGTAAGCTATACTTACCTCGCATCCGAACTATGCTTTTCCTTTCCTTCTTGATTTGTTTGATCCGCTCCCTCATCAAGCTTCCGCCTAGCTTGTTACGCGTCAAACTATCATCATTCACAAGGTGGTTAGATTAGTCATTTCAATTCACGACTATTCCACCTCACGTATTTTCTATGTCGAAACTACTATTTGACTTTATCATTGGTTAGTTTGACTTTTTAAAAGTCAATTGACTTACCAACATATTCATATGCACATTTGGTTCATTGAACTCACTTAGGCATATTTCATCCGAACTCTTAACAAAAATCAAATTTTTACATACTAACTTAGTAAGCCACGATTTCATTTAGGCATTTCATATCAACGAAAATTGGCTGTTTTTGGTGACTTGTTTAACCTGTTTACAAGTCTTCAAAAATTATGATTTTTTTATGTGGCGTACCTCTCGGAGGGTTAGCCCTTGAGTTAAAATTTCAAGATCTAACTCTTTACCAAAAATTCGTGAAAATTCTTTTACTAACCTGCAATCAGATTCGTCACTTCTGACTGCAGCTTACGGAAAAATTCATTAAAAATTCCTCGTTTATCCGATTGACGAAATTCCAATTGGCGATTCTTTTAATCGCTTAAAACTTTCTACAGTAAGAATTTGAGATCATAACTCAATTCCTAAATTGAGTTATGACATTCGTGATGGGCTGCAATTTCTGTCAGAAAACGCAGCTTGAACCTTTGATACGGAAAAATTCATAAAACGCTCGATTTTCGTCGAAAAAATGCGATTCCAGTGGGGTTTTAAAGATATTTCCTGGAATTACATTCTAGACTCAAGAAACACATTATTTTATCACTTTTTGTCCAGGTTACAGCCAATACAAATCGGCTGTAAATTCTGATCAAGAATCGTTTGAATTCAGCTTTCAATTTAAGCTTGTTCTTGACATCATAACACTATTTTTTTGCAATCAAAACCATAAAAACATCTCATACATGAATTTAGTATCAACAAAAACTTGAGCTAAGCATGATTTCGACATATACTTGTCTAGGGCTTACTCCTAGACACTATATTGTTCCTATTCCATGCAATTAACAAACATGCATCATCAATTTTCAGATTTCCTAATTTCGTGAGATTTTCAAGTTGAGAGTTTTCATCAAATTTTACATACCTTGTAATCCTCTTGTTATGAGGATCAATAATCTATGCTCGAATTTCGTTTTGGACCAGATTTGCACCTCCAATTGAGAGTTTTAGTGAACTTTTCTAGGGTTTGAGAGTGGGGTGTCGCCCCTGCTCATTCTTGATTGACCAGAACCCCCAAATGGGGTGTTTTGTTTTTATTTTTAATTATAATCAATAATATAAGTTTCAATTTTAACAATATTGGCCCCTCTAATTTGGTCAGTTAATTAAGTAGGGCACAACCTACTTATTTCTAACAATATTCCCCACTTATTAACTAGGTTAAACATTCCTAGTTAAATTAGTGGGTTCAGGAAATCTATAACCAAGTTTATTTCAGGTCCCGTTAACTCGGGCCTTCTATCACTTTATTTCTTAAAAGCTTTTTATTCACTTTTTGTTTATTATTAGGATTAATTATTTAAATCCTAATATTTACCGGGTAAATTTTTTTTTTACCACTAACGGTATTTTACCCGTCAGTAATATTAACGTGGTTTGCTTACCAAACCCATTTTTGGGGTGTTACATAAACTCACATTGCTGTCTTAGGCTTTTCGTAAGGGTTTCCTGGATATAATCTATAATTTATACAAACGTACATTGGTTAGTACCATAACCCTTTGAAAATATTAATGATACCCCCCCCCCCCCCGAGACGGCATTACAACAACTACGTCGGGCAGAACCACGACAGTTGTTACGGAACCCTAAATCAATCGGGCAGCGTAACTGTTATGAAACCGGGGTTATAATACTTACAACGGAGTAGAACCTCGCTAATTAGGGGTATAGTACCCGACTATAATTCCTCTACTACAGAAATTGTGATTTGAGATTGAAATGTGAGCGACGAAAAACGTAAACTGATGCCTGCTATTTATATTGCTGATATCTGACTTCCAGGCGGCCCGTGTAAGGTAAGGCGAAGCCTTACGCGGCCCGCGTCAACACACGGTCAACCTATAGCTTAGCCTGATCACCAAGTAGACTCGACACGATGTCGACACGTGTCGGCTCAGGGATGCGCCACCATTTGGAACACGCGCTGCCCGCGTGAACTTATAAAGGGTCTTACGCGGCCCGCTTTAACTAAAGAATGCAGCCGGGTCAAATCCAGTCTTGATACGGCCCGCGTAAGATGTTGGGGTGGGTCTACGCGGCCCGCCTCAACTCCGTTTTTCTTATTTTTAATTTATTTTATATTTTATAATCTATTTAGGGCTCGGTTTTCACATACGGGGTGTAATATAAAACATACCGAGACATTTTATAATATATTAGAGTGTCGGAAATATTATAAGGGTGTTGGTTTTACCGAGGGTTGTTACAACTGTTTCCAACTCAACCAATGGAGATAGAACCTAATCCATGAAATGAATTTCCCATACCAGCCTTTAACCCTGACGAGATACCTAGAATCCCAGCACCCAATCCTCTAGCATATGATCCGTGGAACGATGAGCATAGGGATTATAGGGAACTCTATCCACAGGAAGAACCAATTCCGAACCCCATAGCACAATACACCAACCTTAATCCTTCAGATCCATACTGGGATAATGATCAGTATGTTCAGGAGATACTGAACAATCCGTATCCATATGGAGAACCGTTACCTACGTACCCTGACCCAGTACCCGCACCACGACCACCCATGAGTGACGAGAATGTGCAGGAACTCCGCATGTATGGTGAGGAACTAATAGAAGGAGGAGAGAGGATGAGAGAAATAAGAGAAAAGCTCGTGTGGAAATACGACGAGCGGAAGATGCATTCAACCCATAGTAATAATATATATATATATATATATATATATATATATATGCGTGTAGTTTGAAAAAAACCCAAATCAACTAAAATAGGTAACCTAATATCTATAGATGCATAACTAGTAGTGTGTTTTAAATTCCAGTTGTAGGATTGTAATATATATATATATATATATATATATATATATATATATAGGGGGCCGCTAGAATGAGAACCACCTCTAGTTGTAAAAACCATGAGAAGTACACCGTACGGGGCAAGTTGGACCAAATTTTTTTTTCATAAATGTAGATGTGTGTATTACAAACACATATGTAAAAAAAATTCAAAAAAAAAAAAATGTTACGGTACCCGTAAACACCAAACTTGTGGTGTAAAAAACTACACACAAGACATTTTTTTTTGATTTTTTTTACATATGTGTTTGTAATACACACATCTACGTTTATGAAAAAAAATTTTGGTCCAACTCGCCCCGGATCAAGAGGTTCTCATGGTTTTTACAACTGGAGGTGGTTCTCATTTTAGCGGTCCCCTATATATATATATATATGAAAAAGAGTAAATGTCGCAATGCTCGACGATTTTGATCAATTTGTTTGTTTGATTGTTTACATTAAATCTTAGTCTGTGATATTAATACCTGATAATTGTTTGTAAATCCAGATGGACAACGAAGAAAATCAGGAAAACCAGAATAATGATAACCAAATAGATAACAGTGCCATCCAACACATAGTAACACAAGGAATTAGAGATGCTATGCCATACATTATTAAAACTGTTAAAGAAGCAGAAAATAATAAAAGTGGAAGTAAATGAACACCTAGTGAACCAAGTCACAACGTGAATAATGGACAACTACTCCAATTACCAATTCCAAAAAGAAGAAGAACCATGTCTTATGGTTGTTCTTACAAAGAATTCTGGTCTTGCAAACCAATAGAATTCTCAGGCAATGAAGGAGCCATTGCAGCTTTACGCTGGATAGAAAAAAGACAGAGGCAGTCTTAAAAATAAGCAAATGTGCATATGAGGATAAGATTATGTTTGCTTCTAATCTTTTTAAGAATGAAGCATTAGAATGGTGGAATACTATTCTCCAGTCTAGGGGAAATGATAGAGTTTATAATATGGAATGGACTGACTTTAAGGAAATGGTTGAAAGAAAATTATGTCCTCCCAATGAAAAGGAACAAATTGCTAATAAGTTCTTAAACCTTAGAATGACTGGAATAGACTGCAAGCGTTACACTACCATATTCTTCAAATATGCTAGAATAGTGCCAACCTTAGCTTCACCAGAACCAGTATTAATCTCCCGTTACATCTGGGGATTAATTAGTGAAATCAGACATGTAGTCAAGGCAGCTAGGCCACAAACCATGGAAGAAGCAATAGAATTAGCCAATATCTTGACTGATGAATTAGTACGTACACAAGAAGAAACTCAGAGAAAGAACCTAGCCCAGAAACTTACCCAAGAATTTCGTTATGGAAATAACTAACGTGTGAAAAATACATGTTCTACCTCTGCACCTTACTGTAAGTCCTGTAAGAAGAAGCATTCAGGAAAATGCTCAGCATACTGCAACTTTTGCAAAATGTCTAGACAAAAGGAAGAAGAATGTAGGAGGAAACCCACCAACAAGCTATGCTTCAACTGTGGAGAGATGGGGCACATCATGCCAAATTGTCCGAAACTAGCTCCAGCAACAAACAACAAAACTGCCAAAAATGCTCAAGCCTTTGTCCTAACAGCTGAAGAAGCCAAGATGATTCCGGATGTGATTGTCGGTACGTTTTTCATTAATGATATTTTTTCTAAAGTATTATTTGACTCTGGTGCGAACCAATGTTTTATTAATACTTCGTTCTGCAAAAGTCTCAACCAACCATTAACTAAACTTCAACAAGAATGTCATGTAGAAACAACAAATGGAGAATCCATTAAGATTACTGAAATCTTGCAGGGAGCAAGAATAGAAATTTTAAACCATAATTTATTGCTAACTTGTACCCAATGAATCTGGCTGGAATTGATATCGTATTAGGAATAGATTGGTTAATAGCCAACCATGTCAGTATTCTATGTGATCAAAAGTTAATACAAGTAAGTTCGCCAAAGGGTGAAAAGATCACAATTAAAGGAGATAAGCCAACTAGATCTGCAAAATTCATCTCTGTGATGAAAACAACAAGTTATGCAAGGAAATGATCACTAGTGTATATGATTTCTATAATCATTAAAACTAAAGGAAAATAATTAAAAGATATTCATGTAGTATCTAAATTCTCAGATGTCTTTCCAGAAGAGTTACCTGGATTACCGCCAGATAGAGAGGTTGAATTCAGAATTCACCTATTACCAGGGACAGCACCGATTGCCAAGGCACCTTATCGTTTAGCACCAGCAGAGATGCAGGAACTGAAGAACCAGTTGGACGAACTTCTGGAGAAAGGTTTCATACAGCCTAGTTCATCGCCATGGGGAGGACCAATCTTATTTGTCAAGAAGAAGGACGGGTCGATGCGTATGTGCATTGATTACTGTGAATTGAACAAGGTTACGATTAAAAATCGGTATCCATTACTGATAATCGATGATCTGTTTGATCAATTAAAAGGAGCCCGATTCTTTTCTAAGATCGATTTACGCTCAGGATATCATCAATTGAAAGTACAGGAAGTGGACATTCCTAAAACTGCTTTCAGAACAAGGTATGGTCATTATGAATTTACAGTCATGCCATTTGGTTTAACCAATGCCCCAGCCGCATTTATGGACATGATGAACAGAATATGTAAACCATATCTAGATAAATTCATAATTGTCTTTATAGATGATATTCTTATTTACTCTAAGAGTAAAGAGCTTAGAGTATGATTGTAATATCCAGTATCATGCAGGAAAGGCTAATGTAGTAGCTGATGCTTTAAGTCGAAAGTATCATGAAAAGCCAAAACGAGTACGTTCTCTCAAATTAAATCTGCAGATAGATTTAAATGAGCAAATTAGAGAAGTACAGGAATCAGTAATCAAGGACGATACTGAAAAATTAAAAGGAATGATTAAGGAATTAGAATAAGGAACAGATGAAATTTGGAGATTCAATAAGAAAAGAGTCTGGATACCCAAACAAGAAAACCTACGCCATCCAATTTTAGAAGAAGCCCATAAGTCTAAGTATACGATACATCCTGGTAGTGATAAAATGTATCAAGACTTAAGAAATAATTTCTGGTGGATAGGAATGAAAAATGATATAGCAGCCTATGTTGTAAATGTCTAACCTGTTCCCAGGTTATAGCTGAACACCAGAAACCCTCAGGTTTGTTGCAGCAATTAGAAATGCCAATATGGAAATGAGAATTGATAACAATGGATTTTGTTACTAAATTACCCAAGACACGAAAAGGTAATGATACAATCTGGGTGATTGTTGACAGATTAACCAAGTCTGCTCATTTCTTACCTATGAAAGAAACTTTCAGCATGAAACAATTAAATAAGTTGTATGTAAATGAAATAGTTTCATTACATGGAATTCGTTTGTCTATTGTTTCTGATAGAGATAACCGTTTTACTTCTCATTTTTGGACTAGTTTCCAGAAAGCACTGGGAACCAAGTTAAAACTAAGCACAACTTATCATCCTCAAACAGACGAACAAAGCGAAAGGACAATACAAACAATGGAAGATATGCTTAGAGCTTGTGTAATTGATTTCGGAGGAAATTGGGACGATCATCTACCATTAATCAAATTTTCCTACAATAACAGCTATCATACCAGCATCAATGCTGCACCATTTGAAGCACTCTATGGACGAAAGTGCCGAACTCCAGTCTGTTGGGCAGAAATTGGAGAAAAACAACTGTCTGGACCAGAGATATTACAAGAAACAACGGACAAGATCATTCAAGTAAAGGAAAGACTGAAAACAGCACACGATTGTCAAAAGAGTTATGCTGATAACAGTCGAAAACCTTTAGAATTTCAGGTAGGAGACAAGGTCTTATGAAAAGTTTCTCCGTGGAAAGGAGTAGTTAGATTCATCAAGAGGGGAAAGCTAAACCCCATGTATGTTGGACCTTTTGAGATTATTAAAAGAATAGGACCAATAGCTTATCAGCTACAACTGCCATAGGAAATGGTAGGAATACATGATGTGTTTCATGTATGTAATCTCAAGAAATGTTTGTTATGGGTGAAATTCTGAGCCCATATCCTGACACTATATCTTGATTTTATGATAGCTGATTACGATCAGGATACCGGACCAGGATATTGGTAACATCCTGAGGCAGTATCCTGACTATTACTAACAATTTGCTTGTAAACATTGGTTACAAGGGACTAACGTTCATGAGGACCAAGTCATCTTGAAGACCCGCTCAAATTGGTTAGGATAAGGACGTTGATGGCGGAAGAATAGCTCTTATAACGGTCAGCATTGAAGAAAGGCATATTTTATGGGAGTTACGGATGCTGGTCAAAGCTATTAATGTTGTAATGGTTATGGGAGCTTAAATCCCGGATTTATAGTTAATATGCACGTGGAGAACGAGTTGAAATAGTCCCTAACGTTCAGAAGGGAATATTCCAAGTATCCCGGATTTTTAGCATAGTTAGTTAATTCTTGTAACTATAAACAAGGAAGGCCAGATCATAGGAAACACACACTTTCGAGTTCACCTACTCATTCACTCTCTTTTCTAGCAGCAAGCTCCCTGTAATTATAATCTTGAAAATAAATAGGGTTTTGGAAACAATTTGGTAAAAAGAGAATGACTCACATTGCAAGTTTAGTTGGATAGAACCTTGCCTACTGGTTTAGCCTCGTAACCTAGTTAAATAACAATGCACACGAAACTAGGTCAGTAACTTAATACAACTTTTACGATAACTCACGAAATCAAAACCCTCACGATGAATGACAAAGTATAGCCCGGATTCGGGCAGCACTTAAACATGCATCGGATCGGTTTCAATCGATCGGACATTGTATCGTAGCAGTGATCGAGTTATTACCCTGTAATCGTAGCAGCGTTTCCCTACTTAAAACTACGAATTTGAGCATTACAGAACGTTTTAGAGTAAATTTTTCGAGCACAGGTGAAAGCCCCATGCACGACCAATTTGTAGCTGAAATTTGAGTTTGTCGCGGCTCGCGTAAACTCTAATAAAACCTTACGCGGCCCGCGAGAGCCACCCTAGCTACGGCTAGGACTGTCGTGTCACGGTGTAGGTCTGCCACGTGTCAGACACGTGGCTTAAAGCTTATCCGGTGACCTTCCATGCTGTCGCGCCCCGCGTAAGCTTCCCTTAAGGCTTACGCGGCCCGCGAGCGACTAGAAAATTTAATTTCTTGGTTTTTCATGAGGATTAGGGTTTTAGGGGTCCGGGTTTCTACTTACGGGGTGTTATGGGACATTTTTGCAGGTCCTTACACATAACCATGTTAAAACATAAACATGACCATGTTAAAACTCCAGTGCTTTTTAAAATCTGTAGTATAAAATCTTGATTTTAGGTTTTATTGCGTTTTAGAACTAGAGTGTAAAAGAACATCAAAGAACATGATCATGTTAAAAGGGAAGCATGATCATGTTGGAACAAATACATGACCATGTTAAAACATAAACATGACCATGTTAAAACCCGTTGCGTTTTAGAACCTGGATGTTATAACAGAGGCATGACCATGTTAAAACAAAGGCATGGCCATGTAAAAACAGAAACATGACCATGTTAAAACAAATGCATGACCATGTTAAAAGAGAAACATCACCATGTGAAACTCATTGTGTTTTAGAGCTGGAGTGTACGTTTTCAGAATTTGAGTGCAAAGAACATGATCATGCTAAAACATAAACATGATCATGTTAGAATAGAGACATGACCATGTTAAAACATAAACACGACCATATGAAACCCGATTACGTTTTAGAACATGGGTTATAGAGTGTTGTTCTATCCATTGCGTTTTACGCATCTGGGTTTTCGAAAAAAATTCAAAAGTTTAGCAATAGTGTGATCGTTTTAAAAATAAAAAACGCTCGTTTTTATGGTGCAATTTTAATAAAAAAATTATTGTCGTATGAAAAAGTTATTAACGTTTTAAGAACGATGGGGAAACGGAGAAGAGAAAAACTATTGAGTTGGATGAACTAGAATACTCTCAAACTAACTCACGCGCCTCTTTTTATGTTCAATTTCACCCATTTAATATTAGCCATTTATTACCCATGGCTTCATAGCCTAGTGGTATCTGGGGGTGAGATAAGACTTTGGACCAGTAGGTCCTGGGTTCGATTCTCACAAGGGGGTTTTTCCCATATTTATTGGGTTTCCTCCTGAATTGGTGTATAGGCCTTATGCCTAGTGGAGATGGATATGATCGGGTGGTTCCGCTGGTGGCACGATGATACTCCAGCGGTCCGTCAGTGATCAAAATTTGCCGTTCAAAAAAAAAAAAATATTAGCCATTTATTATTTAATATACAGTCAAGATTACTTCATAACCTTTCTACCCAAATAAACTTTCTAGTATATCCTGACCCTTATTTTTAGGCAAATTGGATTTAAATAATCCCAGCTTTCTCAATTTGGCCGATAATAATCTCAACTCAGTTATTGGCCGATAATAATCCGAACTGGTCCACTTTTGGCCGATAACAGTCTGCGCTAGATATAGCTTAACGAAGTTAAGTTTTTTTCCGAATTACAAACTAATGTTTTAGGGCTTTTGATTAGAACGATGATACGAGTTGATTGATGTAAAATTTACCTTGAAATACTGCCCCAAACAACGAAAATGATGCTTCAATTCGGGTGTTAAACTTCCAATTAACAAAAATCAAGCCGTTTGAAGGATCGTTTCGATGTTTTACATAAATCGACTCGTATCCTCGTTCTGATCAAAATCAATAAAAAATTAGTTTGTAATTCGGAAAAAAAAGCTTAACTCCGTTAAGCTATTTTTAACTATGGACTATTATCGGCCAAAAGTGGACCAGTTCGGATTATTATCCGTCAATAACTGAGTTGAGATTATTATCGACCTAATTGAGAAAGTTGAGATTATTTAAATCCAATTTGCCTATTTTTTTTAATTAAAACACTAATTATGATGAAATTATAAAAAAAACATCTTTTAGTATTAAATAAATGGTCAGCATTAAGAAGTTCACCTTTCAAAATAAATAAATAAATAAATAAATAAATCTTAAACAAATGTTTTTTGAAAATGTAATAATATCGCACTCGTTTTGAATTAAAAAGTAACCAACGTTTATGTGTGCCGTTTTGTTGACAATTATTTGTACCCATCAAGAAATCGATATTAACGTTTTTTCTTTAGTCCACGTTTAGCAGTACCTAAGAGTAGGGACGCAAAAGTCCGAACTACCCCTTCTAGATTCCGATATGACTAAATATTTTGAATAAGGCCCCCAAAAACATGAAACATAAATAGTAATTTGAATTTCAGATTTGTAATTACGTATTGAACTAGACCTTATGATTTGTCATTCAACTCGAATTAGAATACCTGTTTGATAAGTATGTTATCATTTTTTTCGTATATGAAGCAATGAACCTTATGTTGGTACTTTAGTGGATTTTGCAATTAGAATTTTGGTCATATGATCTTTTATTTGTGTAATAGATAATAGATTTGTTTTTGCTATCCAAAGAAATTCTAATGTAGCCATATTATGAAAATTGAAAGTTCGGAGAGTATTTTAAGTTTCTTTTGTTATTAATTTGAATTAAATTAACTCGAATTTGATTCAGATTCTAATGTTCAAATACAAATCGGGTTTATCGAGTCTATCTCAAATTCGGATCCAGCTTCAAATTTTTGAATTTTAGATAACTCGAGTTGATTAATTTTAAGGAACTGAAACTCAATTCAATAAACATCACTACTTTTTATAATATCATCAACCCCCCCCCCCCCCCCCCACACACACACACACAAACTTCACGGTATATAAGTTAGACGGATGGAAAAAAAACTGGATTTAAGTTTCCGTTCATGAATGAAGATTATAAAGACGTTGAATTAAATATGTTTTACGTCTCTTTAATTTATGTTGGTCGTTTCTTGCCCACAAGCTCCCTCTAGGCTGTCGTTCCCACTCCCAACATCTGCTGGTTAAAAAAATCATATTAATTGTATTCGAGTAAATTATATAAATTATCATTTTTGTGTATATGAAATTGCACCACTCTGTAATCTCTTAAGTTTACAATCGTTTGAAATATTTGTATCTCTGAAACTTGTTATATGAATGGTCTAGTTTTAGACGGTCGCTAAGGTTTGATTTTGGATGGTCTCAAATAAAACTAGTAGACCGAAATCACTTGAAATCAGTTGGAACCAACAAATAATCAACATATTATAGTTGAACCAAAAGGCCAGACCAATGTTTTAGTTGAAATTCTAATTTCAATCCAATAGAAATAAACTGAGAACATTTTTGTCAAAACTGCAAATGATATAAATATTTGAGAGTCTATAAAAATATAGAGTGTACCAATATATATTATGTTAAGAAAACTAAGAATAATGTCTATAAAAATGATAGTGTACCAATATATATTATGTTAAGAAAACTATAGAGTGTACCAATATATATTTTGTTAAGAAAACTAAGAATAATGTAAGAACGTTTACATAACTCTTGAAATGAAAAGGTACAACAAATTACCTTATTAAAAGATAACATTCATAAAAAAATATAATATTTTTTCTTCAATAAAATATTCTCACGTGTAAAGTTAACAAAGAAATCACTCATTGAATTTCTATGAGAAATAGACAAGTCATATAAAAAAGTTCAAAGTTAAGGCATTTAAGTTTCCATTAAGAAATACCTGTTTATGTTCAAAGTTAAGGTATTTAAGTTTCCATTAAGAAATACTTGTTTATATTTGTAAATGAGTAAACTGCCATTTTGGTTTCCGTGGTTTGGCCAGTTTTGCCACTTTAGTCCAAATCTCAAACTTATTACATCTGGGTCCCTGTGGTTTGCATTTTGTTGCCATTTTAGTCCAAAATTTAAAAACCCTATTTTTTTACTGTTGCAACCTCCTATTTTGTCCTTTAGTGCAGGGGCATTTTGGTCATTTTGCTTTTCATTTAACATTTTCTTAATTCAAATATATATATATATATATATATATATATATATATTAATATACACACATCAGATCTGAGTTCATCTTCATCATCGACCAGCTCTCTCTCTCTTCATCATCGACACCCATCTTTCTCTCTCCAAACACCCATATCTCTCTTCTCTCTCTCTCCTCTCTGTCGAACACCACCACCACCACCGTGATGAGAACCGGCAGAGCAGGTGAAGGAGGTGGTGGTTCTCCGTGATGAGAACGGCGGCGACATAGATCTCCGACAGTGGTGGGATAAGGTGACGGTGGTGGAGAATAGTAAACCGATTAGGGTTTTTAAGGTGGGATAAGGCGACGGTGGTGGAGAATAGTGGAAGATTAGGGCGAATTTTGGGTGGAGGTGCTCACCGGATTGAGTTGCAGTTGTGGAGGTGGAGGTGGAGGTGATGGTGTTGTGATGTAAGAGAGGGAGAAGGGGGCGGTGGTTGCAGGGGGTGCGAGAGGTTGCTGGCGGTGGTGGATCTTAATGGTTGTGGCGGTGTTAAGCAGCAGGGGGCGACGAGGCTGATGTGGTGGTTACGGCGGTAGTGGTGGCCTGCCCGGTGGTGGAGGTGTTCGTTGGTGGTGGTGGGTTTTGGGTGTTGGTGGGTGTTGATCTGTGATTTTGTGATGGATGATGATCTGTGAACCCAGTCCTTTTATTCACCACGAGGCTGTGATGATTCACCTAATCCGAGTCAAAATTGGGTCAACATTTGAGATTTTCCGCAGCTTGGCGTGGCAGAATCGGAGGAGGGCAAGTGCGCTTGCAACCTCTGTTTGCAGCTATGGCGGTTTTGATTTGTTGTTGGAGCCTAGTTTCTTTTTACAAATCGGTTTTTGTTTTGATTTGTTGTTGTCTGTATTTTGATTTTTGTGATGGTTTCTGGTTTTGTTCTGGGTTCTTGATTTTCTTGAAGATGCTGTTCTTGATTTTCTGGGTTTTGATGATGATGTTCTTGAAGATACAGATCTGAGCCTCGTTTCTTTTTACAAATCGGTTTTTGTTTTGATTTGTTGTTGGAGCCTCGTTTCTTTTTACAAATCGGTTTTTGTTTTGATTTGTTGTCTGTATTTTGATTTTTGTGATGGTTTCTGGTTTTGTTCTGGGTTCTTGATTTTCTTGAAGATGATGTTCTTGATTTTCTGGATTTTCTGGGTTTTGATGATGAAGTTTGATGATGTTCTTGAAGATGATGTTATTAATTATTGAAATGTTATAATAAATTAACTTGGACCAAAATGCCCCTGCACTAAAGGACAAAATAGACAGCTTTCAACAGTCAAAAGGGGGGTTTTGGATTTTGGACTAAATGGCAACAAAATGCAAACCACAGGGACCCAGATGTAATAAGTTTGAGATTTGGACTAAAGTGGCAAAACTGGCCAAACCACAGGGACCAAAATGGCAGTTTCCTCTTTGTAAATTTATACAATTGTTATAAACTAGACATTTTAGGCCCAACCCATTACTCATGGGCTTTAGTGTTTATGGTTATATTTATCTATATATTGTAATGTTGAATAGAATGAAGAGAATAATTCAGTTTACCCCTATTTTCTCTTTGGTTTTTATCACGTTATCAGCACGAAGCTCCAACCAACTGAGATTATCGGCAATCTGAAATTATCCACAAGTCGCTATCATTCACAATCTTCTGTTCAACATAATCCGGAAATATGTATACTAGCTCCAGTAGAGCTATTATTGGTGATGAATGTCTGGTAGATAGCGGTAATACTAACACTATTCTCAAAGATATGAAATTTTTCTTTGAGTTGTCTCCAGCAGAGACAACGATTAGTACTATATCTGGTGTCAGTAACCTTATTGAAGGCTCCGGCAGAGCACACATAACATTATCTTCGGGTACCAAATTAACTATTGATAATGCATTATATTCTAGTAAATCCAGAAGAAATTTACTTAGCTTTAAAGATATTCGAAAAAACGGTTACCACCTAAAAATAATATCTGAAAATAAAATTGAATATCTTCAAATTACTTCAAACAAAAATGGCCAAGAAACAATTGTTGAACAATTAGAAGCCTTATCATCTGGATTATATTGTACTAATATCAATCCTATCGAATCATACATGGTGAGTAACCAAAAGCTATTAGATAAAGACACATTCAATATATGGCATGACCGTCTAGGTCACCCTGGTAGCATAATGATGAGACGAATAATCAAAAGTGCAACCGGGCACCTTCTAAAAAACTTAAAAGTTTTGCTACCACAAGACTTATCATGTGCAGCATGCTCTCTAGACAAACTTATAACTCGGCCCTCACAAACTAAATTGATACATGAAACCCCATCATTTTTAGAAAGAATCCAAGGGGATATTTGTGGGCCTATTCATCCTCCGTGTGGACCATTCCGCTATTTCTTGGTCTTAATAGACGGATCCTCAAGGTGGTCACATGTGAGCCTTTTAGCTACTCGAAATGTAGCATTTGCCCGACTTTTAGCTCAAATTGTACAATTGAGAGCCAATTTCCCCGATAATCAAATTAAAAACATTCGGATGGATAATGCGGGAGAGTTCACATCTCAAGCTTTTAATGACTATTGTATGTCAATTGGGATCAATGTTGAACATTCAGTACCTCATGTTCACACACAAAACGGTTTAGCTGAATCTCTGATTCAACGATTATAAATAATCGCTAAACCACTCTTAATGAGATGTAAACTACCATCTTCTGCATGGGGCCATGCTATTTTGCATGCCGCTGCACTGATTAGATTGAGACCAATTGCTGATCACGAATACTCCCCATTGCAACTGGTCTCCAGATGAGAACCAAGTTTGTCCCACCTTAGAATTTTTGGTTGTGCGGTATACGTACCAATACCGTCACCACAACGTACTACAATGGGACCCGTCCATAATTAAATATTTAGAACCAATGACGGGAGACATGTTTACAGCACGATATGCTGACTCTCATTTTAATGAAATAATGTTCCCAGTCTTAGGGGGAGATAAGAACAAAGAAAGACTAGTAACACAAGAAATAACGTGGAATGCATCATCGCTATCAAATCTCGACCCCCGAAGTGGTCAATGTGAATATGAAGTCCAAAAGATTATACATTTACAAAGAATAGCGAATGAATTACCAGATGCATTCACAGACACGAATAGAGTGACAAAGTCACATGTACCAGCATCAAATGCACCTGCTCGAATTGAAATAACCCCAGAAGCGATTACTATACAACGAAAGCGTGGGAGACCAATCGGTTCGAAAGACAAAAACCCACGGAAACGAAAAGAGCAAAGTAACGCAGTTGGTGAAAACTCACAAAAGATTATAAGTGAAACCCCGGTAGAGGTAAATGTCCCAGAAGAGACAACTATGAATCCAGAGGAAAATGAAGTTTCAGAAGAAACACCGGCACCGAACGAAAATGAGATCTCTATTAATTATGTACAAGATAGTACAATGTGGAACCGGAATAAAACACGCGTTGATGATATTTTCGCATATGCTATAGCAACGGATGTAATCAATGAAAATGATTATGTACCTAAAACTTTAGAAGAGTTCATGCACAGAAATGATTGGCCAAGATGGCAAGAAGCCATAAACGCCGAATTGAACTTGCTCGAAAAGCGACATGTTTTCGGACCTGTAGTCCGAACGCCCATAGACTTCAAACCAGTAGGTTATAAATGGGTGTTTGCAATAAAGAGAAATGAAAAGAATGAGATTGTACGATATAAGGCTCGACTTGTAGCACAAGGGTTTTCCCAAATCCCAGGAGTTGATTATGAGGAAACGTATTCCCCTGTAGTGGATGCGATAACCCTTAGGTTCCTAATCAGCCTCACAATCTCTGAAGGACTTCATATGAGACTAATGGATGTCGTCACCGCATACTTATACGGGACACTAGAAAATGACATCTATATGAAAATCCCTAAAGGATTAAAATTGCCTGTAGCATTAAAATCAACACCTCGGGATATGTGTTCTATAATGCTCCAGAGATCTTTATATGGTCTCAAACAATCTGGTCGTATGTGGTACAATCGACTTAGTGAATATCTAAAAAAAGAAGGATACAAGTCTGATGTAATCAGTCCATGTGTTTTTTTTTATAAAAAGAACACTTTCAAATTTCACTATAATAGCAGTCTATGTTGATGATATCAACATCATCGGATCTCCTGAAGAGATAGAGAAAGCTGCTCAGTTGTTAAAGAAGGAATTTGAAATGAAAGATCTTGGTCTGACGAAATTATGCATCGGACTACAATTTGAGTATCTGTGCAATGGCACATTTGTCCATCAATCAAACTACATCCAGAAGATGCTAGTACGTTTCAACATGGATAAAGCACATCCGTTTAGCGTACCTATGGTTGTCCGACCGCTAGATCCACACAAGGATCCTTATCGCCCTCAAGAAGAAGGCGAAGAAGTACTTGGTCCGGAAGTACCGTACTTAAGCGCGATCGGTACCCTTATGTATCTCGCAAATAACACAAGACCTGACATTGCATTTGCAGTTCATGTACTAGCGAGATACAGTTCGAATCCAACACGTTGACATTGGAATGGTGTAAAACATATATTCCGGTATATTTGCGGGACACAAGACTTAGGTCTTTTCTATCAGAAAGATCAAAAGTCCCACATTGTTGGGTATGCTGATGCCGGATATCTATCAGATCCTCACAAAGCAAAATCTCAGACAGGTTACATATTCACATACGGTGGCACAGCAATTTCTTGGACGTCAACTAAGCAAACGCTTACAACAACATCATCAAATCATGCTGAGTTGATAGCACTATATGATGTTGGTCGAGAATGTGTGTGGTTGAGATCAATGATTAATCACATACAAGAAGCATGCGGATTAGAACATATCAAGAAGGAGCCAACAATTATTTATGAAGACAATGCTGCTTGCATAGCTCAGATAAGAGAATGTTACATCAAGGGTGATCGAACAAAGCACATCTCACCAAAGTTCTTCTCAACATATGACTTGCAGAAAGAAGGGGGAATTGATGTTCGCCAGATCAAGTCAAGTGAAAATTTAGCTGACCTGTTCACAAAATCTTTACCAAGAAGCAGTTTCGAGCAATTATCACACAAGACCGGTCTCCGCAGATTGAAAGATGTTTGTTGAATTCAGAGGGAGAATTATACACACTGTACTCTTTTTCCCTTAACTAAGTTTTGTCCCAATGAGTTTTCTTAGTAAGGTTTTTAATGAGGCATTACAACTGATCCAGTAGTATCAGTTTATTTATTCAGGTCCTGAAGTATGTTGTTAAACTGTGTATAATTCTAAATGTCTGAGGGGAAGTGTTGTAAACCAGACATTTTAGGCCTAACCCATTACTCATGTGCTTTAGGGTTTATGGTTATATTTATCTATATATTGTAATGTTGAATAGAATGAAAAGAATAATTCAGTTTACCCCTATTTTTTCTTTGGTTTTTATCAACAATGATTAAATACTACAAGAAATATTTTTCATAAACATGGTTAAAAGTTAATATTCACACATCCCTCCTCTCTATGTTTTTCTATACATATATAGATATATATAGAGAGATAAAGTAAAAAAGTATATGAAAATAAAATTTAAGGGTGTGAGAATAGTGAAAGGCTAGAAACATAATACATTTCAAAAGACGAAGTATCACATCCTTGAAAACCTATGCGTAGCAACATTTAATGATATGACTTGAGAGCAAGACATTATAATTGTAATAATAAATTAAAAAATATTTAAGAGTGTTAAATGTTTGACTATTATTTTAACACGACTAAGTATAAGAAAACTTAAGAGAAACTAGTATTTATATTTAACCATTTAATAATTATAACATTTTCCTTTACCTATTATAAAATTGATTAATAAAATACTTAAAAAATCTTATAATTATAAATAAGCAACTTTTTTAACAACGTTGTTCACAGGCCGAGCCAGCGCCAACTTACATTTGGCTTGGGTCAAACTCCGAGTTCAACCTAAAACTTTGAATTCGAGTCCGATTCGACTTTTAAAAATTAAAATAATAATTATAAAATTAATATACATGTGTTCTAACATAATATTGAGCTAGTTAGCTGTGAGCATGACTCGCTCAGGTCAGCTAGTTTATAAAGCGAGTCAATTTCAAACTAGCTTTACAAAAAGATAAAATTGCACAAAACAACTATGTATTCCCAAAACTGTATGCTATACGTCTATACCTTTCATTTTAAAATCGAGTACTTGATGTAGTATTTTGTTATGAGAATCAACCATTTAGACTAAAACCATTAAGTTTCTTGATTAAATCATCTCATATGCTGAAAGATAAAACATGCATTTTCTGAAATATATAAAGGCTGGCTGGTTTATAAAATTTTGTCCTACCCTACGTATGTATAATAAGTTGTGTAGCCTACGCAAACGCTTGTTAAGAGATTTTAAAAGACACGTGGGAGTAATTTTTATGGGAAAAGTCTGAATCTTTTGTCCTGTTCTTTGTTGGGGGGCAGAGAACAGAACTATGATGTTTTTCTCTTCATAAATTAACAAAACTTTTAATCAACAAAACCCAAATCCCTCAACGAAACCCTTCCGATCTCTCTCTGCGAAATCACATCTTCCGTCGTCGGACTGCTCGTCATAACTTTCCGGTGAGCACCCATCACCGGAGCTCACTTTTTTCCACTACGCCTCTGTACTTTTAAGTTTTTTGTTGCATTATTCATTCTACTTGTATCTTTTTTTTTTAGAAATATTATCTTGACTTTTGTGTTAAGATGCCATAACCAGCACGTCTAGTTGTTTCAATTATTGTACTTTTGCAGTTGTTTATAGTTTTCATTATGAATTTTCAATCACATTTATCTATCTTTTTACAGTATTTCTGGCGATTTGATGAAATTTTCTCTCTGCAGAGATACAATAGTGCAAATTCATAACAGTAAATGCAAGTCCGGAGGTGCAGATTGTTAAGATTTGCTTGATTGGGTTCCATTAGTAAGATTTTATTTAGTATTATTATTATTATTATTATTATTATTGTTGTTATTATTATTTATTAGATAATTTAAAACTATTAGAAATTTACAGTAGGGTACGGGTTAACAAGCTGCGCCGCAACTCCTTTTGTGAAAAAAAAATTGCGGTTAAATTTTGTAAAAAAAGGTTTTTGAATGAGAAAGAGGGGAAGAAAAGCGGAGAAAATGGGACGAGCACCATGTTGTAACAAAGGTGAAGTGAAGAAAGGTGCTTGGACTCCTGAAGAAGATAAGTTACTTGTTGATTACATCACGAAAAACGGTCATGGCACCTGGCGTTCTTTTCCTAAACTTGCAGGTTTGATTATTATTTCTTATTTGTGGAATTGCAGATATATGGTTTTATTATATGTTTGATCTAGAAAGATGAATCGCGGCATATTATTTGTAACAATAGTATGTTAAGTTTGTGCGACATGGTTTAGGACTACGAAGATGCGGAAAGAGTTGCAGGCTTCGTTGGACGAACTATCTTCGTCCGGATATTAAACGTGGAGCTTTCAGTTTTGAAGAAGAACAAATAATCTTCAATCTGCACAGCTTGCACGGCAACAAGTGATCAATACAAGCCTTTTTTATTGTAACTTGTGTGTTGTCGGTACAAAGAAACTAAACATTGAATTATGGTTCAGGTGGGCAGCCATTGCTTCGCGGCTACCAGGAAGGACCGACAACGAGATAAAGAATTTCTGGAACTCTCATCTAAGAAAGCGGATCCCCAAGTCAGCAGATGCGAAACACGCCTTCGTCTTCCCACCAACTCGCCACATGGCAGAGGTGGAGAACACCGTCGTGGAGGCTGAGGCCAGGTTGTCAATGGATCCCATGCTTCTTAGTCCAGCTGGATTAAGTGACAGCAATAACATCTTACATGAATGGAGTTCTTGCGATGGAGATGCGTTTCAGAAACATATGAATTTTGACAAGGTGGCATGTGAAGTCCCAACTCTTGGAGCGATGAAGTTTGAGTCAGAATCTGTTGTTACGGTGCCTCATTTGACGGTTACATCTACTAGTGAATCATGTGATCAGGGTGTCATCAAGGGGCATATTCGAGTGAAGGAGGAAGCAGAGGAGATTGTAAATGCTTATGAGTCGCAGAACTCGTTTGAAGGAGATAATTCGTCGGATATAACGTTGGATCTGCTGCTCGATTTTCCTAGTGATGGTGAATATTTGCAGTATGAATAAGGTGAGTCGCATAATAACATAACTCTTGCCATGACAAGTATTAATGGTGTTTAAATTAGAACAGATATCTAAAACATTATGGAATAAAGTTGTAACTTGCAAATTTGTTTGTTTTTTTTTTTTTTTTTTTATAAATGGCTAGCATAGTTATATAATAATATACATACACATATGCACACGAAATAATGAATAAAATCATACACCATAAGAATAGAAAACACACTTCAAGAAATGAATAAAATCAAACAAATGCAAATTCAGTAACAAACAATATAGCTCTAAAACCATCCGAGGAGTTTCTTTGGTGTTTCACCAGTAGCCCGACACTTAGCTGCGATTTCTTCTGCTTTGAGAAGATCTTCTCCGCGTTTGGCTTCTGTGAGTGCCCTCTTTTCTTCTGCTTTTTTGTGGATTAGAGCAATCTTGTTCTTCATCTTTTCAATATATTTCGCCTTCTTCTTCTCCAGATCTTCCTGTTTAACCAATTTCAAAGGCTTATTAGATCTGATTTCATATTTTTATTCCTTTAGTAAGTGATTGAACAATTGATAAAGTATTCATGATGCTTTTTCGGCTTGAAAAGAATCTGAAATCATGTTCTGGTTGAGTTCAAACTTCAAATATGTTACCTCGATCTTTTTCAACTCGGCTTCTAGATCGGCTTTCTTGCTGTTTTCCCATGCTCCAATGGAAGATAGCTTCTGTTGAGCTCTATTCAATCATGTCATATCAGTTAGTTTCATTCATAAAAATTTAATAAGTAAAAACCACAAATTCTGTTTTCGGGTTATGAAAATCTTACTTGTTCTCAGCTTTGGATTTCTCGCTTTCTTCCCATGCTTTAATAAGTGCATCTTTCTTCTCTGTTGCTACTTTAGCAAGAACATCATCTAAACAAACAAACATATTAATCTTCTTTCATTTTTAAACAAGAACTCAAAACCAAATTATTTTTAGTTGAATTTAGATTGCTTAGATTACCTCTGTTAACAGAACCATCTACAGGCTTCTCCTCACAAACTTCTGCTGCTTCTGTCATTATATTAAACAGTTAAGACTTAGAGACATAAATATTCACTAACCTTTAAACTTTTATAAGGATTAATACTAATAAAGGGGGTTTTGAGATTAGTTTACTTTCAACGATGACGAGAGCTTTAGTATCGTCAACGGGCTTTTCGTCATGAACGATAGGCTCGACAGGGACGATGGCTTTCTCGTCCTCCTGCTGGCACTCGGGTTCTGCTTCCACCTTCTTGGTATCTTCGGCCGCCATATCTTGTTGAATTTAGGAGTATAATCTTTTAAGGAATGTGGAAACAAATGAAAAGATTGATTCAAGGTGTAGGTTGGAAGAACAAAGAGTGTGATACTTATATAGATTGCTGGATTTATATACTACATTATGAACAGAGCTGGCATAACCTACCATTAACAGACTGTTGCTTCTTTTGTTTTCTTATAATTTTTTTTTATTTTATTTTTCAAATTAAAGATTTTGTATAAAGAGGACGAAGAGCCGTTGGCTTTTTTTTTTTTTAAATAAAAAAAAGCAGCATGCCCGTTTTTGTTGCTTTTTCTTTTTCCTTTCTTTTAGGCTTTTCATTAACTAATACAAATCCATAGATATTTTTGTTGTTTTGGTAATTAAGATAGTTTGTATGCGTAATTAGTAATTAGTGATTACTTATCTACGGGGTATGGAATTGCTGTAAAGCAGCGTAGTTTATGCAATACAGAGGATCATGTCCCAACTCCGAAGCCAAAAGTTTGGTTGGTGAGTTGTCTACTCTTAATCATGTAAACACAACTTGTTATTTAATTTTATTATTATTATTATTATATTATATAATTAAACTTTAACGTACCAACACAACACGTCTCGTTTTGAAACATCATTTATCGTGATTATTGCGTTGTCTTAATTTATATAGTACTAACCGGTGGGGAAAATATGGTTTAAAGGTGTTCAAGAATTTATAGAATAGCTTGTAATAATTATAGTTGTGTTCTTTACGTTTTCCCGTAGTGGGGAAAAATATGGGCGTTTTATGCCAAAACCATGCCCCTGCACGCCCCAAACCACCCCCATGGGCGTTTTTCTCAAAAAAAAAAAAAATTTGATTTGGCATTGTTTTTTCCACGCCATGTTCATTTTGTGTTGACCAATGATTGTGCATCCCTTTTTGTATGGTCAATAACAATTTTTGATGGTTTTTTTTATTTAAATTCTATTACACCCCTTTTAACATAATGCCCATATCCCCAATACACCCATTTTAGAAAAACGCTCCATAATGCCCCATTGTTGTCTGGGCTGTCATATGGCGCAAAACGCCCAAGGGTGGGGTGTCTTCCGCTACGCATGGTCTAAGAAGTATTTCCACCCTATAAATGTTTAGGTTGTATGAGATCAGTTGGTGTTTACATCCATCAAAGTGTTACGGGTTCAAGTATCATAAAAAGGACATTAGGTGATTTTAAGAGTAGATTTTGTGAGGTGCGTTTTCACATTTCGAGAAAGAAGATGAAATCAACTTTATAACGATCCAAGAAACACCACTTGAGTTTATAACACAAGTTAAAAGAGTACGAATACCGAGAAGTAATAGCTATGTTGTATGCTCATTCAGTTTTAGAACATTTGATTGTTACGAATAAAGATCAATACCCAACATATATATATGTGTACACACATTAATTGTGGTAAACACAGACCTACACGAGACCAAAGAGTTTACTCAAGTTAAAATAGGGGTTAGAAGGTCCTAACCGCAAACTCTTGTAAACTAAGGGGCTGTTTGGCAACATCTGAATGGTTAAGTGCTGAACCAGTAAAAGGTCTGAACCATTAAGTGCTGAACCAGTAAGATGTCTGAATCATTAAGAGACTGTATAATGTTTAACCATTCAGAGGCAAATGTCTAACCAATTCAGATTAGATGTCTTAACCATTCAGACTCTCTATAATGCTTAACCACTCAGAGGCAAATGTCTGAACCATTCAGACATTTGCTCGCAAAACAAACAGTCTAAATCATTAAGTGCTGAACCAGTAAGAGGTCTGAATCATTAAGAGCCTCAACAAACATCCCCTTAATCTGGTACATATTTATCTGATCAGTGCCTAAACTTTCATTAACTCACATTACCATTTGATTGTTAGAGTAGATTATATCTGGATACTTTAAACTATTGAAAAATTCTAATTCATTACCTCGAGGCTTCTATTGATCATACTTTAACTTACGTTTATATTGGTTAAATCGTATTACCATGAGAATCAAATCAATCAAGTACTACACTCAAACACTGAACATGAGTTGTTCAATACGCTCGCCACTGTATCAGATCAAGGAGCCTCTTCACGGAAAAAATGGCATTGAAACGTCTCTAAAAAGCCTCTTTAAACCAACCAACCACGCTCCGCCATTTGTCAAAAAATGATTGTAGAGGCTTAGAGCCGTTTCAGCCTTTGTAGAGGTTTAGAGCCTTTTCAGCCTTAGTTTTTAATTTTTTTCCAACATTTGTATATTTCTAGTATTTTTAATATTTAAACGAGTAAATTGCCATTTTAGTCCTGAGTTTTGTCCAAATTTGCCAGTTTAGTCCAAATAGTATTTTTTGTGCATTTGGGTCCCTGACTTTTACATTTTGTTGTCATTTTGATCATTTTGTCTAACTCCATCCAAAAACCCAGTTTGTAACAGTTTGTACTTAATCACTAATGTTTTTCAGTTGCCATTTTGATCCAATTCCAAAAAATCAAAAAAATTACAAAAAAATCAAAAAAAATCTAAAAATCAAAAAAATTCTAAAAAATCCAAAAATCATTAAATGTTTCGGCACGAACCGTTTCGACCCGTACCGTTTCGAACCGAACCGTTTCGACCCGTACCGTATCGAACCGAACCGTTTCGACGCGAACCGTTTCGAACCCGTACCGTATCGAACCGTACCGTTTCGACCCGTACCGTTTCGAACCCGAACCGTTTCGAGCCGAACCGTTTCGACGCGAAGCGTTTCGAACCGTACTGTTTCGATACCGTACCGTATCGAACCGAACCACGCGAACCGTTTCGAGCAGAACCGTTTCGACACGAACCGTTTCGACCCGTACCGTTTCGAACCCGAACCATTTCGAGCCGAACCGTTTCGACCCGAAACGGTTCGACCCGTACCGTTTCGAACCCGAACCGTTTCGACCCGTACCGTTTCGACCCGTACCGTTTCGATGCGAACCGTTTCGGGTTCGAAACGGGTTCGGTTCGAAACGGTTCGCGTCGAAACGGTTCGGGTTCGATACGGTACGGTTTCGAAACGGTTCGGGTTCGAAACGGTACGGTTCGAAACGGTTCGTGTCGAAACGGTTCGGGTTCGAAACGGTACGGGTCGAAACGGTTCGTGTCGAAACGGTTCGTGTCGAAACGGTACGGTTCGAAACGGTTCGGGTTCGAAACGGTACGGGTCGAAACGGTTCGGCTCGAAACGGTTCGGCTCGAAACGGTTCGCGTCGAAACGGTTCGGTTCGATACGGTACGGGTCGAAACGGTACGGTTCGAAACGGTTCGCGTCGAAACGGTTCGTGTCGAAACGGTTCGGCTCGAAACGGTTCGCGTCGAAACGGTTCGAAACGGTACGGGTCGAAACGGTACGGTTCGAAACGGTTAGCGTCGAAATGGTTCGGTTCGATACGGTACGGGTCGAAACGGTACGGGTCGAAACGGTTCGTGCCGAAACATTTAATGATTTTTGGATTTTTTAGAATTTTTTTGATTTTTTAGAATTTTTATGATTTTTTAGAATTTTTTTGATTTTTAGATTTTTTTGGATTTTTTAGAATTTTTATGATTTTTTAGAATTTTTTTGATTTTTAGATTTTTTTGGAATTTTTTTGATTTTTTGGAATTGGATCAAAATGGCAACTGAAAACATTTTTTAAGGAAATCCCCAAAATACCCCTGTTACAAACTGGGTTTTTGGATGGAGTTAGGCATTGTGATCAAAATGGCAACAAAATGTAAAAGTCAGGGACTCAGATGCACAAAAAAAACTATTTGGACTAAACTGGCAAATTTGGACAAAACTCAGGGACTAAAATGGCAATTTACTCTATTTAAACAAACATAATTTATCTATAATAAAAGTTGAAAATAAAACTAAAAAAAACTTGAGCTTTCTAATAATAAATTCTTAATTATTTAAAAAATATGTTAATTAGATAAAATTATATGAAATAATAGTTTGACATAAGATTCAAATACTATAAAATAATATTCTATAAAATAAGCTATGGTATTTGCTTGTCTTTTAAAGGAGGTTATGCCACAAGTAAATCCCATAACTTATAATCATCAAAATTGGTTTTTATTAGGGATGAGCTTGGTACCGGAGGGAAGTAAATTAATTTAAACGAATGTGTATGACTGCATTGGCGAAGCATAGTGGGGGCGGGAGGGGGCGGCCGACCCCCCGAACTTTTCGCTAAGTAGTGAAGAGTATGTAGTTTTCGTATAAATTTTTTTGGGTATATACGTTTTCGACCCCCCGTTTTATAGAAATTTTTTGGTATATACGTTTTCGATCACTCGGTCGAAAATCTCAAGCTTCGCCAGTGTAAGACTGTAAGCTCGTAATTTTGTTAGAATATACTGGATCATAGAGGAAAGAGGCCTTTTGCCCAATGACATTGGTGAACTTCAATCAAGTGATGAGGGTGGTATTTAGGTGCATTTTAAGTGGTGTAAAATTAGGAAATGTGTGTCGTATTAAAATTAAAAAAATAACATTTATGAACTATAGAAAAGCAATTGCATAAAATAAATGGCTTGAATAAGGAATAACTATCACCATCTCAGCATAAAATAAATGGCATGAATAAGGAATAACTATCACCAACTCATAAGATAACGATTCATAGGAAACACAGAGATGCAGATTCTTTTTCAAGCGACTAATTGTAATAAGAAGCACTTCAGCTATTCGTTGCTTTACATTTCTAACCCTGAATTTCTTTTCTTTGCCAATTACAATCCATCCTTAAACCAATCAATTCTATATATGATACTTCTTTGACTTAGATATCATGAAGATTACTTTATTCAAACAATACCCTCCCATAATCGGGAATTACTTAAGAATCGTAGGCAAATGTGCAACAATTTGCGTCACAACGCCCTTTTGAATAGCAAAACCATGATGGAAACAGCCTTTCAGAAATACCATATATCTGTTCCAGCATAAATGTACTATTGAGTTTCAAATAACCATTAACTGTTTATGGTCGGGATACTACTTAATTGATTTTTCGTAAAGGATGTGATTTGTATGTCATTAAAACTATTTACACACGCTAAAAATTGTTGTGTTGTAGCATGTGTTGCTTGATATTGTTATTGTGTTATATCAATCAATTGTAGTGGCATACAAATCATTTTTTTTTCATGATCTCCTTTAACTTGTACCATGATATACTTGATCTACAAACATCGATGGGATATGTCATCAATTGTAGAGTTTTAAAAATAAAAAAGAAACACATACGCTATGTGGTAGATTACACACGAGACAATCAAGGTGAACGAAACATGAAACTAGAGTTAAGCACAACGTTGAATTTAAGAGGTCATATGTTTTGCAAACGAGAAAGCTTGCTAGTGTCTAAGCAAAAGGACAGTTACATTTGGTCGTTTGAACTTTTCCAACCTCTCAAGAGAGCATCAATCAGAGTTTTTGTCATTTTTTTGAACAATTCTTTTATTCAAATCACAAGGGCACTTTTATTCAAATCACCAGGGCAATTTAAATAAGGATAGCAGGTAGACGAGAAACAAACTGCGCCGCCATCCCCTTTTCTAATGCATATGTGTTAGAATAGAAAAATCAGGAAACATAAATGTTTGCTGTCAATTTGACATAATACGATAGATGAGGGTCTATGTGGCACAATTATGAATAAGAGATTCTCTAGTGGAATATGCAACTTGAAATCAATGGGCGCGTTGACAGATAGGATTTTGAAATCATTGGCGCTGTGTTTCTTCAACAGAGTTGCCAACTTATTTAACATGATGTCGATCCATGTCAACACTAGAATTTGTCTTGATTTGCTTAATAGGATGACAAGTGGTTCGAAAAACACGTACTAAAAAATTGGATCATGATACGAATATAAGGCTGGATAAGGTCATCGGTTCAATCCTTGTATAACCTGTTTTTTCTGTTTTTATTTAATCAAATTTAAACCTCGCTCTGACTTGACCCAAACAATGACTAACCCAAAAATTTTGTTATAAAAAATTTGAACATAAAAAAAAATGGATCCCATTGGAAAAAAAAAAATCTTGGGTCCGTCACTGTCGAGGGGCGTTATTGTTATAAAGCCCTTTAAAGCCCCCATTTACTATATAAAAAAAGAATAGAAAGAAAAAAAAAGAGAAGAAATCTGATTGGTTGTTACTCTCTCATCTTTCACGCCCGCTAACCCAATGGGGAATGCATGTCATAGTGCCCCCTTTGCCCCCAATGGTGAATGCATGTCAAACTTGCTGAGTTAGCTAGGGGCGGTATACCACACCCCCTAGTATAACTAGTTCAACAAAATTTTATATTTTATGTTATTTTTTATAATGATATAATTGCACATATATAGCAATAATAAAAAAATATTTTTATTTAAAACAGTCACGCTTAAAGTTTTAAATTAAACTATAAAACCTAATACTTATTTCTATTTTAAATTTTAATTTTTGGTATATGATACTCGATTACTTTGGTTTGTGATATACAACACATTCTTTAAAGAAACTACAAAAATATATGGGTTAAACGGGTTACGCTAGGGATGCCCTTGGTATCAATCGGTATCGAAAATCCTTAAAAGTGGATACCGGTACCCAGAGCCGGCCATGAGCAAGAGCAGGGTGGGCCTGTGCTCAGGGCCCAAACCAATATAGGCCTGAAAATTTTTTAAATTTTTTTTTATATATATTTAAAAAAACTGTATGTTTTTATAAATATATCCTTAAAGGGCCTGTGTATAACAAAAAAAATGTTAAATGGGCCGTGTTATAAGTGTGAACATCATATATGAGAATGAGATTGATAACCCTTAAAAGTTAAAAGGCCCAATGGACAATCTATGCCTAATTAACAGTCCAGGCCCCAAGTGGCTAATAAACAAACGTATTTCAAAAATTATAACCCAATTGTGGGTGCTGCTGGCAATAGAAGAAGTCAGAACGTCGATCATTCACGCTAGTCATTGGGTTCATTCATTCATCATCATCGCAGCAGAGGAGTGGATTGATAGGTCGAAATCGAGTGAGGAAGCAAGGATATCATCATCATCATCATCACCATCGACGCAGGAGAGGTTTCAAAGGGCGATTCCAGGGTTTATTTGGGTGGATAATCTTGAGATTAAAGTATAAAATTTTTTAGATTCTTGTTTTATTTTAGAACCTTTAGTCTTATTGTGTGATTTCATATGTTTAGGGTTTTTAGTTTTTATAAATTTGATTGAATGATTGATGGGTTTATGTTAAATTAAGATTCACGAATAGGGCCCAAATTTTTTATCTCGCACAGGGCCAAATTTTTTTTAGGATTTTCGGAGACGGCCTTGCCGGTACCGAATATACCCGATACGGTATCAGTATTTAAGGGTAAAAACCAATACCATTTGCTCATCCCTATGTTACACCGTGCTACATGTAACCTGTCTAGGTGAACATGTCTGGGTTTGGCCCAAATTCATCTTAGACATAATTTGGTTTTCATGTTGGTCTTTTATTTTTTTTAGTAACAGCATTTCATGTTGGGTTCTTATAATGTCAGACATCACACGCTATCTTCCATATTACATCCATTGTTTACACCTTGACTCCAGAACAAGAAGAATAGATCCAAATTTTTGTTTTGGACAAACAACAGATAATCATCACACAAGGATATGAGTTATGACAAATACAGGTTCATAACTACGGACAGATGATCATCACACCAGCATATGACTGATACAGGATCATATCTCATTATATGACCTCAAGTAGCCAACTGTATCGTGAAACACTGAACAAAACTTAGAATTTTGGAGATCATGACTAGCCTTAAACAAATCCCATCACGGAAGCATATTAAATGTTTCAAGATCATTAACTTAACGTTTAAGAAGGGAAAATTCAATATTTCACACTTTGCAATACTAAATAAGTTTGTCTAGTTTTATAAGACAACGTACATAATATATGCGATCGTCATATATATGTTCAAATAATACAACAAGAAGCTGAGCTGGAACTACAAACAACTGTAATTCACAACTTATATAGCAGAATAGCTGTGGTTATCTTCCTCAGGGCCACGGGAAAGTGCAGTCAGCAGTACAAACGTGCCATATAATATCGCAACAATGGCAGTGAAATTGACCAGAAAAGCCTCGGAACCATACTTGTCGAGCCCTGAACTCTCCAAAAACGTTAATTTCTCAAGAAACCCGAGTGCTGAATTTGCAACAACCAAAATGTACAAAAACATCCCAAACAACACGTGCCATGGAAGTGACTCTCTTCTTAAATCAGCAGTTCCACCCGGGTAGAAAAACACCAAAAACCCGTAAATCCACTGCCAAAATGCACTCTACATATAAGTCTTACAATACGACAATTGTAACAGCAAATATTGGGTAAATGACAGATTACCTGAATGCCATAAAGAGAAATAAGCCCGATACCAAGCCAGGAATGTAAACTGTATAGATTTGCAAGACCACTTTCATTGTGGTTCTTGAACGCCATATAAATCCCGATAATACCAAGTACGAGGGCAATAGCGTGTAGAATAAGATGGATAAGCTTCTTCTCAGCTTTCTTGAAAGGAAGAGCCTTATAACTTATAATCGCTGCAAGATACATAAATAAAGGCGAAAATAATTCACTACCTAGATCATCACTTATTCCAGGAATAGACGAGGTCTGAATATTAAGTATGAACCATAGTAAAAATATTTCATGGAATCCATAAAATGAGAACGAATGATGTTACCTTCACCGCCCATAATAACCAAACCGATAAGCATCAGAACTGGATGGACCTGGTATGTAACAAAAGACGCAACAAATTAATCACATACACCAATTTCAGATAGACAAGACATGACAAGCAATTAATCAACAAGATCTTTAAAACACATAATTAGACTATGGGGTATGGGGTGGGGGTTGGGGCGTGGGTTGGGTACAAACGCCCAAGCAGTGGCGGATCCAAGAACTTCTTTCAGTGGGTTCGTTTTGGTAGATTCAAACTATTTTTTCAAAATCATACAAAGTTCTTACTAATTTTTTCCAAACCGAGTGGGTTCATGTGAACCCACAAAACAGGGCTGGATCCGCCACTGCGCCCAAGTCACCACCCCGGGTGGGCTTGGGTTTCGGCGTGGCCCCTTGGGCGGGGGTTTCAGCCCGGGCGTTGGGCGGGCCTAGCGGTCTTCCGTGGCCGGCTCTCATTGGCTGGGTTTGCTAGGCAATAGGTGGCTAGGATTTAAATTTAAAAAACAACCCTTTTTTTAATTTTGTGTGTATTTTTATAATAATTGAAAAAAAAAAATTATAACACGCGGGCTAGCCACGCCCCACCATACCAACCCAACATGCAACTGACCAGCAGTGCCCCTCAAAGTCCACGTGTCAACCCATGCCTCAAACCCCCGCCCCACCATACCCCACGGTCTTATGTCAAATAAATATAGACAATGACAGGGTAGGTGGTGAACAACTGGTGCCAAATTCCAAAATTTATCTTCTACAAATCTTGATTGCACCATAGATAGTACTTTAAGGTTGGGTTTGCCATTAATATCCACCAAACTTCAAGTCACAAGATTAACAAAGCCTAACTGAATTTCAAACATAAAGGTATAGGTCCTTCACAATTTGCTGTTATTAATCCATTAAGTTCAATTTTTCTATAATAAGTATCAACTATTGATTATAAAAATATGCAAATGAAACCCACATGCGCATTTAAAATGCTCCCAAATTAACAGACTGAAAGTAACAGAATCAAAGATAACTAAAATTCATGCAAAAAGTCAACAGTTTGACGATGAGATGCGACGAAAATTGAAGCCCTAAAATTCACATTTTTTTCAACAATAGACAGTAAAACAAGCCAGTTCCGTGTCGTAAGAGAGCAAAACATTAAAATTAAACCTTAAAATGACAGAAAGAGATAACGTACGTTGAAGATGAGATTCTTGTTATCAGATGACCAAGCTAAACCGCCTCTGAAAGAGATGTTCCAAACCAGAACCATAACCGCACCGGCGACACCCAGCACGTGCACCACAAACGACAGGTGCACCGCCTTCATTTGCAACCCCATATCTTCTTCTTCTTCTTCTTCTTCAAGCTTCTCTCGGTTTCTCACTTCTGTTTGGGCTTTTCAATGGATAAAGTGCGCAATATATTGAAGATTTTCGAAAAATAATATTAAATTATCCTCATCCGTTGGATGACAGGAGATCAAAGATTCATGGCTGACCGTTGGATTATGGAAATGTCGACGTGGCGTTTAGGGGTAGGTAGGAGATGGATGTCCACGTGGTCTAGAGTTCCCCGATTATCGTGTCGACTTTTACGCCGGCTGCTTTACCTACCAATCTTATTCGATTTTACACCTGATGAAGTATTATAAGACGTGAATATATTCTTGTTTTTTTAATTAAATGGTGATTGGAATGAAAGTTTATTCGATTCTGAGTTTTCTAGTACAGTGCATTTACTTTAGATGATCGCATCTTGTGGATGGTGCAACTTCTGTCATGTGGCAGGAGGCTGGAAATTTTCTCGGGGACAGCGTAATGCCCCTCTCGAACAGACGTGAGCCCGGTTAAGACAACATAGTCCTGGTAATGAGTGGTGGCGGGCCTACGTCTTGCAGGTATGAATTAGCCGTCTGTTGTGAAGTTTACTTGTAAAAAAAATATATATTTAATGAATGTATAAATCATACGAGTACTGAAAATATTAATTTGATTACAACTTATCGAGTTTTATAAATTATGAAATTTGCCGTTAAATTTATAAATATACGGGTAGTGAAATCGTGTTGCGAAAATAGGAGACGGTGACCGACCTGGATTGTCTCTTTGGGTATGACTTTTTACAGGTTTTAGGTTCACATAACAAATGACCATATGACCTTTTTTTTTTGTGTGTGATTGCCCCTATAAAATGATGTGGGTTAAAAATTTTACATGTGAAAATTGACATGTGGTTTATGTGTAACAATAATGTTGAGAAGATATAATATTTTGTCATCAAATATGACCAGCGCTTTATTCCAAATTGAGATCTATATATCAGTGGGGAAAATATCTTCTTGTCCAACCCTTGGCTTTTTCTTTCTAAAGTTGCATGAATTATCTCATCATTCCTTTAAACCACATAATAACGTAAATTACAGGTTAGTCTTAAGATTATAAAAGAGGTGAAGGAAATAATATTTTGGTATTGAAATAGTTTTGAAGTAATTAACTTGTTAAAGGAAAAGAATATATTTACTATTGAATTTATATTACTTTGTAAATATGGACTCTCTGTAGTCTGTATAACGTTAGTGTAGCCAGCGTCGAAGCTAGCCCAAAAATTCATGGGTATCCCAATTCTTTTTTTTGAGGATTAGAGGTATCTTTTGTATAAAAAGATAAAAAAAATTACACTACGTAGACGAAGTTGAAAGGTATTTTTACACTATGAAGAGAGAATTGAGGGGTAGCCCGGGCTACCCCACCTTGTACATTGGTTCCGCCACTGGCCAACGTATAACCTTTTATGTATGAGGTACATTTGTGTTTGGACAAAGTGTAATATGTGTCTCTATGGTTTAGTGGCGGGATCAAATTGCATCCTAATTTGAAAATCTCACTATCTGAGTCCTCATGATTTACGTTTTGCTACATTCTGAGTCCTTTTTAAATACGACGTTAGTTTTTTTCATTAATTATTTAACAAAATGGGGACACTTTGATCATTTAACACTCAAACACAAACCCTATCTCATATTCCAACCCCACCATTAAGCTCCTTTCCATTTGCACACACCATTTTGTATAACTATTTACAAAAATTCTGATTATCCCTTTGAAGGGGTATGGTCCCAGATCTCGCGTCTGCATGACCGCGAATGACCATTACCCTTATCAAAACCCCCACCAGCAATAAACTTACCTGTGTCCGTGCGGGCACGCGCGAACACAGCAATCCAATCTGTCCAGTGATGAGAAGACTTACCTTAAGTACGGAAACTAATGTTACACATAGCGATGCGGCCTGGCACCGCATCCTATGAACATTTTCGTCACGACAAGGGATCTGGACAACAGTAACAGTCACGTAGCGGCGATGCGGCATGGCACCGCATCCCGCATGCATCTTGGATAGAACAAAGAACGCGGGAACAACGTCCGTGACCGCAAGCAGCGATGCGGCCTGGCACCGCATCCTGCCTACAAGGCAAGTGGGTCTGACACCACAGTGCAAGTGGCTCTGGGAACAGTCGCCTACTAGCCCACATGTGTACAACAGTCTGACACCACAGCAGGACGTGGCATCACCTCCATAACCGACAGGTCTGACACACTTGCGAGCAGCTGTGCGATGTCAGACTAGCTACTCAACTACCCTCCTTCACTCCTCGGCTATAAATACCCACCCCAAACCAGGTTTGAGGTATCACTTCAAAACTCCCTCACTACTACTACTATCATACTTTGCTTCCCAAGCAAACTACTGATTCTCACGCCGGAGAGTGGTAACAAGGAGCACCCCCCACCCCATCCTCCTTGTTACGAGTCACGGCTTGTTTCCTTGTGCAGGAAACCAACCAGCGGACGATCCAGCCAAGGATCCTCGGAAAGAAGGGATTAACCCTACTTGACGAGACTAGTGAGTTAACCCCACCAGGTTAACCATTGTTTCATCATTGGCGCCCACCGCTACTCTTAGCACTTTTTTCAACCATATTTTTCTTTCTGAAAAACCATGTCTGATCGTCTAAACAACATTACCGGGGATAACCTAAACCCCGTAAACACAGGGCCTACAGGGACTATTCCCACAGCCCCAAATGTTGAACATGTGGGCACATCAACGCAAGGGGGCGCATCCCTTACGTTCGGCCACGATTTATCACAGTACGCTTCTGTGATACCTCCAGGCATGAACCTTCATACCTGGTACGACCAGCAACAAGCTCTACTGTCCGCAACATACAACAGAGCCTGCGCAGAAGCGCAAGTGTCTGCGGGGCCTACCCCAGCACCGCATACCCCTGCGGGTCGTATTTTACAATACGAAGGTAGGGCCCCAACACATCCGACCTCTAGAAGCAGGCAAGAAGACCGCGGTTCCTCTTACTACGACGTCCGCACACTCGATGAGGACGATTCCTCGTATGGGTCCCGCCGCAGGGGGCATATACATAGCCGTCTAGGCCCACAGGGCGAAACTATGCGACAGTCTACAGCCCACCACAGCCCGGGCATCCATAGCCGGCTGGGACCTAAGTCCCACCATGAAGGCCAGGGCCGTACCGATCCCGAAGATGGTACATATTGCGGGGATTCTCATGCTACTAACAGTAGACCGGGAGGACGCAATTTTGTCCCTCCCACTCAAACCCGCACCACATACCTCCGCGCTGCAAAGCGCCACCAGAGCCAACCCTACAGGCCGAAATCTGCGGCCGAAAACTACAAGTTTGTACCGGAGATTGCCAACGCCGATGTCACCACCACCAAATTCCCATTAAACATTGGGAAATACAACGGTTCGGCTGACCCAGATGACCACATGAACATCTTCACCGGCGCCGAGTGCAACGGCAGGTGGGATGAACCCACTTGATGTCAATTTTTCCCGCAGACCCTAACAGGTCTGGGCAGTGCATGGTTCGACTCTTTACCACCGGGGTCACTGACCTCATTCGAGGACTTGCAAGCAAAGTTACTCGCACATTTTTGCCAGCAACAACGTCATGAACGCGATTCTATGGACGTCATGAACATCTGGCGCAGAGACAACGAATCGATTGAGGCATTCGTTGTCCGTTACAATAAAGAATGCCTGGAGATAGGCGACGTGGCAGACCAAATGGCACGCAACCATTTCATTGTTGCCGTAAAGGACGAACAAATGGTTATGACTATCTCCGGCAAAGACGGCTTGCCTAAGAAATGGGAAGATGTCATGGCTGCGGTCAAGACATACGCCCAGACCCAGCGGTCCCTCAAGCCGCACGTATCAAAGGCACAGCCCCAAACGGAAGGCCAGTCCTCCCACCAAGAACACAAGCGCAACAACAAGCGCAACCGGGACACATGGAATCGCGGCAGCGATTCCAGACCGTATGTCCCGCGAAACAACCAGCCCGACGCAAGGGCTACAATCAACGCCTAGCGTGAAAACCGGGCGTCAAAGAAGGAGTCTCGGGACCGTAGCTGGACCGAGATCAACCAGTCGCCAAGCGACGTCCTCCTAACGGACGCACAATTCCTGCGACCGGCCCAACCAATGAAGTCCAAGAAAAACCAAGATCCCGCATTCTACTGCGAGTATCACAAGGACAATGGCCACACAACAAACAACTGCATCAGTCTCCGACTGGAGATTGAGCGAGCCCTAAAGGAGGGGAAACTGCAACACCTGTTGACATGGGCGCAAAAACCTACCAAGCGCATCACTCCCCACAACGAGGGCACCTCCACGGGTAAAAGGACCATGTACGTGGCCTCAACCCACATGATCAATGGAGGGCAAGGAAGGCCGCGCAAGGCGGCAAGAAGACCGGACAATGACTGGAAAGACGAACAAGTTGTCTTTCCAAAAGTCCGAGGCGGACCGCGCGACAGGCGCGCCGTGGTTATCACAGGCCACCTGGCTCACTACTGCACCGAGCGATTATTCATCGACCCGGGCAGTACATCTGATATTATATACGAGCAGTGCTTCAACCAATTCGATCAAGAAGACAAAGATCGATTGCAGCCGGTGGACTACCCGTTGGCCGGGTTTGCAGGGGAAACTGTGTTCCCCTTAGGCCAGATTACTTTCCCTGTACGCCTCACCAACGGAAGGCACACAAGAACGGAGGAGGTAAACTTCATGGTTTTACCTCATACCTCCAAATACGATGTACTTATCGGGAGGGAGTCCCAGGGCGACTTCAACATGATAACATCCGTCCCCCACTCTGCCATCGGTTTCCCAACCGAGACGGGGATCGCGATCATATACGCCCGGAGAGAAGTTATGTCGACGGACGAGTCGCGTCCGGCCAAGGTAGCAAAGCCTACCCCCAACACTCAACCAGAAAAATGGGTTCTTAACGCAAGACACCCGGAGCAAACAGTTACGTTGGGTCACGCCTTGTCCCCTACTATCAAAGCGCACCTGAAACAACTCCTCTTCAGGAACCAGGATATTTTCGCATGGACACCCGCAGACATGACAGGGGTACCACGTGAAATCGCGCAACACTTCTTGAATACCAAGCCAGGTATCAAGCCGGTGATCCAAGGCCAACGCCACCTTGGATCAGCAAAGAACCAGGCGATGCATGAGCAGGTCCAAGAGCTGCTCTCCGCAGGTATCCTGCGGGAAGTCAAATACCAGACTTGGTTGTCAAACCCAGTCATGATGGAAAAACCATCCGGGGGCTGGCGCATTGATGCGTGTGAAGTGTTATATATATTAGGTGTATATTTTAAGCCCTTTTTAACACTTATTTTTAGCCAAGTTTTAAATTTATAAAACACGATATTTTACTAACACTAAACACACATATGGGCAAGTGCACCCATCGTGAGCGTAGTATAGTGTTGGCAAGATACCGAGGTCGTCCAAGGACACAAGAGCTTTTAATACCGGTTTATCCTCAACGTCTAATAAAAAATAAAAAGTTTAGAAAAATGTTTTAAGATAAGAAAAGTAAAAACTAACTAAAATGCTGAAAATAAAAATAAAAAAAAGAAAAAACAAATAGACAAGATGAATCACTTGGTTCCGACTCGTATCTTGTGTAACCTTTGATTATTTCCGCACTTTTGCACTATTTTAAGAGATTATCTTAGTTATTGTAGTAGGCCCCTCTTTTGAAGGTGACGTTACCCTCACCCCAGTAGTTTGAGTCAGCAAGGATACAATCCTAAAAGGGTGGATTATTGGAAGATAATTAATTAAGTTATTAATGCAAATTATGGTAGGCCCCTCTTTTGGAGGTGACGTTACCCTCGACTAAGTAGTCTGAGTCAGCAGGGATACAGTCCTAAATAGCCGGGTTATAGTATTAATAGTAGTTAACTTATGAGGGGATCAAAGAGTTTGGACCCCCGCCATCCAATACCGTTAAGTATTGAAGGAGGTCCTACTAAATTTGACCCAGGTACATTGCAGGACCTCTAAACGCTGAACAATGGCAAGACCTTTACCAAACCGTTCCCTTAACCCCCGACACTTGGGCACGGCCCCGTGGTGGGCAATAGAAGCACGGCCCCGTGGTGGGCAATAGAAGCTTCTACCACTTTGTCTTTTCTGCTGACACTTGGGCACGCCCCCGTGCTGGCTGAGCACGGGGCGTGTTCAGTCTTCTGATGTCTTGTTTTGCTTGGGAAGATGCTGTCGTGGGGTCGGGCATGTCACGTCTTGTTCCTTTTCTTGTATTTATGTTAGATTTTGATGTCTTTTTGCTTCTTTTGTTAATTTGAGCTCATTTAATCCTGAAAATACAAAAGGAAGACAAAAGCACACTTTTTCCAACATTAGTACTAAAAAGGGTTAGTTTTATGCCACAATTGATGAAATTTATATGTTGCATTTTGAACACATCAAATACCCCCACACTTGAATCTTTGCTTGTCCTCAAGCAAAACTCTTTAATATGTGGCTATTACACTCCCAAATGGAATGGGTAGAAAAGAAGGTTTTGGGCTTGTCATAGAGTGTCGGGATTTCCAAGATTCTTTATTTAGTTTTATTTTTATTTATTTACAATCCTATTCGTCATGATTTATTTAAAACTTTTCATAAGATAAATTACTTATTGTAACACCCTTAATATTATTTAACGGTTTTCGTATAATTTACGAAAATAAACATGTGATTATGAGCACATATATATTACAAAATTGGGGTTTATTAAAAACTTTTACAAATTACAGTTTAGAACAACATAGTGTAATTGAGTTCGTCGTTTAAAAGCTACGACGACGCGACTTGCGGAAGCTTCTTTTTCACGTGTTCGGTTCCTTTTCGTCGCTTGATCTTCATCCGGGTACTCTTGATATTCACCTATGATCAAAACCAACATAAAAGTTAGTTTTGATAACTTAAATATAAGTTTAAATAAGTTCTACGCGTCAAACGACAATTAAAGATAGTTTTCTAGCTTTTATGTCTCTCGCGTGATTCTTTTTCCTACGCGACCGTAATTTAATTATCCATTTCATGGAGTTAAAATTCAGCATTCAAACTAATAAAATTCCAAATTTTTAAGCATTCGGCTTATTATTCAAAATCAACATTTTGACCCGTTTGTATTTAAAACCACCAACTTGTTTCTAACTAATCAAAATACATGTTCCAGTGTATTTAACACAAAATCTTTAGCTCAGGTTCGTAATTGCTATAATTTGCGCGACTAGTACGCAAGCTATGTACATAAACTGTTTTGACCCATTTAGGGAATTTAAGCAATTTAGTCTAAAACTTGCTCTTTTCTTTTTGACACTACAATATTTCCATATCTAATTAACTATATATAATCCACCAAAACTATCTTGTGGTGGATTTAACATAACGAACCCCTTTTCCTCAATTCTACCCTTCAACTAGTCTTTTTACGCAAATGACCATTTTTAGGCATTTGAACTACGAAGTTTATGCCTACAACTCTTACATGTATCTAAGGGTTACATAATTACAATGCAAGTTTCTAAACGGCTTCTAGGGGTCGTTTGCTCGTTTTACCCATTAAGGGCTTTTCGGTCAATTTTACGACGAAAGACTCCAACAATCATTTGACCAAAATAGCACTTTTCGCTACAACATAATAATGCGTACCTGGCCCGGTCAACATATAGACCCGTTTCATTTTTATACCTTGCTTTTATTAGCCGCTAATCCAAAGCGACGCAATTATTCAATTTTTTTGTTCAATCCTGAGAACATATAACTTGACAACCAAATGTTAGTCGATATTGCTAAATGGTGTTTTCATCACCATTTGGCTCGTTTGGCCCATATGACCAAACGTTTACATACATAACAAAACATGGCTTTAACTACCAATTCGCCCATCCGACCCATTTCGGATTTTACCATTAGATCATTTTTTTTATTAACCAAGGTTTTTCATCATTTTATATGTCCCGTATTATTTCGTATCGGAAACATATTTCGGATATAGCTTTTGTCATATTTACAATCTATGAATAAATGCATGTCTTATAAAAAGGGTGTAAGCTTTTACTTACCTCGCGTCCGTGTAAACATTCTTCGCATCCTTGATCCATTTAACCCATTCCTCTCCAAGCCCCCACCTAGCTTGTTTAGAGTCAAACTATATCATAACATCCATAAGATGGTTAGATTGGTCATTCTATACAATGGCCATCACCCTATGGACCCCTTTTTTTTACACACTTATCAATTAAAGCATGCCATATATTCAACAACTAGTTTATAATTTGTCATTTAGCTAAGATTAACATCAATTAGGCAAGTTCATATCACCGAAAAATAGGCTGTTTTTGGTGACCTGTTTAACCTGTTTACAAGTCTTCAAAAATTATGATTTTTTTATGTGACGTACCACTCGGAGGGTTAGGCCTTGTGTTAAAATTTCAAGATCTAACTCTTTACAAAAAATTCGTAAAAATTCATTTACTAAGCTGCAATCAGATTCGTCACTTCTGACTGTAGCTTACGAAAAAATTCATTTAAAATTCCTCGTTTATTCGATTGACGAAATTCCAATTGGAGATTTTTGGAATTACCTGAAGCTACCTACAGTAAAAATTTGAGATCATAATTCAATTCTTAAATTGAGTTATGACATTCGTAATGGGCTGCAAATTCTGCCAGAAAACGCAGCCTGAACCTTCGATACCGAAAAATTCATAAAACATTCAATTTACGTCGAAAAAATGCAATTCCAGTGGGGTTTTAAAGATAATTCCTGGAATTACATTTTAGACTCAAGAAACACATGTTTTTGTCACGTTTTGTCCACGTTACAGCCAATACAAGTCGGCTGTAAATTCTGATCAGAAGCTGTTTGAATTCAGCTTTCAATTAAAACATGTTTATAATATTATAACACTATTTTTAGCAAATCAGAACCCTAAAATCATCACATGCACGAATTTAGCATCAACAAATCTGAATTTACTTCATGGTGATCATGAATTCACAAGAATTAGACCTAATTTCATCATATACTTGTCTAGGGTTTGTTCCTAGACACTATATTGTTCATATTTCATCTTATAACAAGCATGCACTCATAGATTTCGAATTCCCTAAGATCACTTAGAAATTCGATTAGAGATTTCTTATGAAATTTACATACCTTATGACTCCTTTTTCAGTGGGGATCACTATTTCGTGCTCGGATTTTGATTTAGACTGGATTTTGACCTTCAATTTGAGAAATTAAAGGTGAACTAGGGTTTGAAGTGGGTTCCTGGTCGCTCCCCTGCGTTTTGTACGAACCAGATACATGTGTTTGGTGTATTTTTGATATTAATATGTCAAGTTTCACACTTGACAACTTTAGTCCCTCTAATTTCGTTTTTATTTTATTTTAAGGGTTTAACCCACTCATAAGTCACTATCTAACTAGGTTAGAATTATTCCTAGTTAGTTTATTTTGCTTATTTACCGACATCATATTAGTAATAAAAGAATTTATATTTTCGGGGTGTTACATCACAGTTTATCACTTAAATTCATATTACTTAACTAGGTTAATTATTCCTAGCCAACTTAGTAGGTTCGGGAAGTTAAAAACTCGTTTTATTTTAAGTCCCGTTAACTCGGGCTCCTTATGAACTTTTGTCTTCTCAAGTTGTTTGCTCTCTTTTTATTTATTATTAGGCTTATTTATTTGAATCCTAATAATTTCCGGGTTAATCTTTTCTGCTAACGGTATTCTACCCGCTCTTTAGTATTAACGGGGTTTAATTACTAAACCCGTTTTCGGGGTGTTACACTTATTAGGGCATAACATGCCTTTGTAAAATTCTATTTATATACAAGTTCACATACCTCACGGGGATCACTCAACACTCGGCCGAAAATGTATTTTTGTGGATCACTCGAGAGCGGCATGGAACTTACTCCTACCATAGGCTTGCCAAGCAATCAATCCTCCTCCTTTTTAACTTATTTACCTTTATAGATATCAAGAGGACTTTGTGGGTGAAGGGTTAGGCTTGGGTTAAAGGTAGGTGGTTGGGTTAGTGGTTAGTAGAAAAAGGGCTAAAAGCGTAACAAGTGTCGGTTTTCATAAGACTTCTTTTTTTTTTTTTAACTATTATTTTGATGAAGCTATTATTCAAACAAAGTTATTTTTGATGAACTTGTTTGTTTATTTTCTTTTGCTTCATCATCAATACTTTTTTTTTTTTTTGAAAAGTCATACGAAAAACCGAACTTGTTACTAAAACAAAGGGTTAAAAATAAAAAGGTTTTGGTGGGTAAAAGGGTGTTTGTTTTGGGTTATGAAATGAAAAGGTTTAGGCTCAAAGGGGTTAACTAGGGGGATTTTGGGTAGGTGGTAAAAAAAAGAAAATAATGGTGTAGAAATAAAAAGGGTTAGTCCTAATGCCTCCATCATTTACTTACTCGGGTTTAAGTTGGTAAGGACCGGGAATGTATTGTCATGGCAAGTTCTAGAGTCGTAAGAACCAAACGGCTATTCACACAAGAAACGAAAATGAGCATTTAGTCAAATGATATGTAAGTGTTTGCTCAATAAAGGCTCAAAACTCACTTTTGTGGGAATGGGTTTTTATGTGATCAAGTATATAATTAAATTTTAACTAAGCTTGTCATGCCTTTTCATAATTTTCTTATGTTGGTTCTTTTTATCACGACGCTATCGGTTGTAAATTCGTAAAAATATAACCTTTTTGAGAACTTGAATTTCCCGAGTTAAACCTAGACAAGTAAAAAATTTGAAAATTTAAAAAAAAAAAAATTTGGGGTGATTAGCGGTTCCAAGAGAGTTTTGTGTAAGGCTTGTATTTAGGACTTGCAAGATTCAAGGTTTTAGCATCCCCCCACACTTAAATTACACATTGTCCTCAATGTGTCCCAAAAATAAGTTTTTCGGTTGATTAAAATGTGTAAAAGTGGGTTAAAAACAAGATTTTATGTTACTGGGTAGCTGAACACGGGGTGGTGTTGGCTGAGCACGGCCCAGTGTCCAGACTGCCAGTACCAAAAGTAAACAGAAGGTTGGGCACGGGGGCATGTCCCGTGAGCACGGCCCCATGTCCAGGTACCTGAACTGGGCATTTTCTACAGAACCTTGGGCACGGGGCGTGTTGGGGTGAGCACGGCCCCGTGCTGGACTTGCTGTAATGAAGAAAAATCGTCGGGAGGCTCTGTTTTTGGTTCAAGCTTCCCTTATCATCCTTCACCATCCCGAGTGTGTTTTATTCCTGAAAATTAAAAACTAAACTAGAAAACATAAAGGTTAATCTAAACTAAACTACGGATAGTTCCGCGGAATGCCTCCGTGGTGCGCCACGTTTATAAGGGTCCTTGGCTAGACCCTCCTTATCGGGTGGTTCTGACTCATCTTCAATTAGGGGGTCATTATTGCCGAATGGATATTTCATTGACCGCTCAAGATCGACACTTCTTTTAAATGCCCCTAATTGAAGAGGTAGATTGTTGAACTTCCGGTTTTTCAAAGCTTCGTGAGTTTTTACAAATGGTCGTCCCAACACTAGAGGAGCGTCATCGAGGATGACAAAGTCGGTCGGGATTACCATTTGATTTGTTTGAACCAATACATCCTCAACTACACCGATTGATTTTATTACTTTCCGATTGGATAGAAAAATGGGTATTTGAAGTGGAGAAAAATCACTAATACTTAATTTTTCGAAAATGTAGTTAGGCATTATGTTAACACAAAGATCTTTATCAATTGTGACATTACTAATAAACGAATTTTGAAAGAAACATGGAACCGGTGTAATGTTAATTTCAAATGGGTCTTCTTTTATTAGCGAAGTTTGATCATTAGTTAACTTAACACTTACCGTTTCGTCAATTTTAGTGTTAGTGTTTAACTCTTTTAAAAACTTAGCATGAGTGGGTACTAAACAATGATTTTCAAAAGAAGGTGACAAGAGATTAATTTCTTCAAAATTAGACTCTTCTTGAATTTTAACGTTGTCGGACTCACCTTTTTCATTGTTTAACTCATGTGTCGGTTTTTCACTTACTTGTTCTTCCATTTTTACACTTTCAGTTATCTCTTCATTTTTTAATTCTTCTCTTGCGCGGGACTCCTCTTCCCTTGCGCGAGATTCTTTTATACAGCGATCGATAACTCTAATGTGTTCTAATATCCTCTCGGTCACTTCGGTTATAGAAAAAGAGTCGGAATTTTCAAAGCTTGAATCCGGTTGTTCGATCCTTTGTTCCTCATAATGCCCATATGAAGTAGATGGTTCACACCATTGTTCTTCATTGTAAGCATATGATGGATAAGGGTCGTAATTTTGTTCTTCATAATACTCATATGAGGTGGGTTGTTCACGCCATGGTTCCTCATAGTAAGCATACGAAGGTGGTGGCTCATATCTTGGTTCCTCAAAGTATGAGTATGAAGGCTCATACCTTGGTTCATCAAAATATGAGTATGAGGGAGGAGGTTCATACCTTTGGTCTTCATATGATGTGTATGAAGTTGATGGCTCGTACCTGGAATCCTCATAGTAGGTGTATGAATTGGACGGTTGATATGAGTGACTATTTTGAACCGAGTGTGTGTTACGACAATTAGTGCAATAATTACCCCTATAATCATCCTCCTCATAGGTGTAGTTGTAACCTCCTAAGTATTGATCCATAAGAATCACTCAGCAGACCACAACCAAGTCTCGAGATCAGAAAACAAAAATAAAAACGGAAACAGAGGCTGGACACGGCCCCGTGTTCAGTGAGCGCGGCCCCGTGTTCAGGATCTGTATCTGGGCGTTTTAATTAAATTTACTGATCTAGTTGAGCACGGGGCGTGTTCAGTGAGCACGGCCCGTGTTCAAGTTACTGTTACTGGGTGTTTATGAAAAATCTGCAGCACGGCTCCGTGTTCAGTGAACACGGCCCCGTGTACAGGTTACTGTAAATGCAAATCTAAACAAAAATGCAGAAAAATGTGCGCGCGTTTTAAAAAGGTTTTGAAAAACTGATTAGGCCGTCGATTTTAAGCTTTCTTAAAATCCTTGTGTCCCCGGCAGCGGCGCCAAAAACTTGATGCGTGTGAAGTGTTATATATATTAGGTGTATATTTTAAGCCCTTTTTAACACTTATTTTTAGCCAAGTTTTAAATTTATAAAACATGATATTTTACTAACACTAAACACACATATGGGCAAGTGCACCCATCGTGAGCGTAGTATAGTGTTGGCAAGATACCGAGGTCGTCCAAGGACACAAGAGCTTTTAATACCGGTTTATCCTCAACGTCTAATCAAAAATAAAAAGTTTAGAAAAATGTTTTAAGATAAGAAAAGTAAACACTAACTAAAATGCTGAAAATAAAAATAAAAAAAAAAGAAAAAACAAATAGACAAGATGAATCACTTGGTTCCGACTCGTATCTAGTGTAACCTTTGATTATTTCCGCACTTTTGCACTATTTTAAGAGATTATCTTAGTTATTGTAGTAGGCCCCTCTTTTGAAGGTGACGTTACCCTCACCCCAGTAGTTTGAGTCAGCAAGGATACAATCCTAAAAGGGTGGATTATTGGAAGATAATTAATTAAGTTATTAATGCAAATTATGGTAGGCCCCTCTTTTGGAGGTGACGTTACCCTCGACTAAGTAGTCTGAGTCAGCAGGGATACAGTCCTAAATAGCCGGGTTATAGTATTAATAGTAGTTAACTTATGAGGGGATCAAAGAGTTTGGACCCCCGCCATCCAATACCGTTAAGTATTGAAGGAGGTCCTACTAAATTTAACCCAGGTCCATTGCAGGACCTCTAAACGCTGAACAATGGCAAGACCTTTACCAAACCGTTCCCTTAACCCCCGACCAGGTAGCCAACATACCTCCATATAGACCGTGGAGATATGAATGGTGAAAATCTTTTAATTTATATAGACAGTAAAATAATGCCAAGACACCACGGACAAACGATAAGGAAAGATCACCTTCAACATAAGCAACTAGTTATTAAAGTCATTAATACAAAACCAAGTAAAAAGTGCGAAAAGATTAGAAATAAAAAGTATTACACTAGACACTTTGTCTTCACCAAGTGATGTAAGAGACTTAGGCAAACATGGCCTTGATTGTCAAGAACTCTTACGATCAATCTTGGATCCCGAGACGACTCACACACTCTATGATGGACAATGGATGATGGTGGTGGATGATGGTGTTATGGTGGTGGTGGGTGGTGGGTGAAGTGTGAGAGAGGTGGTGTGCCAAGGGATGGTTTGAGCTTGAGCCAAGCACTCCTATTTATAGGCTGAACAGAAGCTCGGGCACGGCCCCGTGTCCAGTGGGCACGGCCCCATGTCCACATCCTCTCTTTCTTCATTTAATGCAACTTTGTCTTATTAGTTGACCACGCCCCCGTGTCTGCTGAGCACGACCCCGTGTGCAGAAAAATCTTTGTACTATGAAGATTTGCCTGGATTGTGCGAATCTTATAGTTGACCACGACCCCGTGTCCGCTGAGCACGGCCCCGTGGTGGGCAATAGAAGCTTCTACCACTTTGTCTTTTCTGCTGACACTTGGGCACGCCCCCGTGCTGGCTGAGCACGGGGCGTGTTCAGTCTTCTGATGTCTTGTTTTGCTTGGGAAGATGCTGTCGTGGGGTCGGGCATGTCACGTCTTGTTCCTTTTCTTGTATTTATGTTAGATTTTGATGTCTTTTTGCTTCTTTTGTTTATTTGAGCTCATTTAATCCTGAAAATACAAAAGGAAGACAAAAGCACACTTTTTCCAACATTAGAACTAAAAAAGGGTTAGTTTTATGCCACAATTGATGAAATTTATATGTTGCATTTTGAACACATCACGCATGTGCGTCGATTATAAAGATCTCAACAAAGCCTGCCCCAAGGATTGCTACGCACTTCTGGAAATCGACGAAAAGGTCGATAACCTCGCACCATTTCGATGGAAGTGCTTCCTCGATTGTTACAAAGGCTACCACCAGGTACAGATGGCAATCGAGGATGAAGATAAAACGGCATTCTGCACTCCTACCGGGAACTACTGCTACACCAACTATCAAAAGTTGATGAACGACACTTTTAGCGGTCAAATCAGCAAAAGTGTCGAAATCTATATGGACGACCTGGTCGTCATGAGCATGGAGGAAGACCCCATGCTCAACGATATCGAAAGAACATTCCAAACTCTGCGAAGCGTCAACATGAAGCTCAACCCAGGGAAATGCTCGTTTGGAATGGAAGAAGGCAAATTCCTTGGATTCATCGTAACCAAAGATGGATTCAAGGTGAACCCGGAAAAAGTTCAGGCGATCGAGCGCATGCCATCGCCTTCAACGATGAAAGAAATGCAACGACTAGCCGGCAGGCTAGCCGCACTAAATAGATTCTTAGCCAATCACGCAGCTAAGTCTTACCCTTTCATCAAGACCCTGCGGAGCTGCTTAAAAAAGGAACAATTCCAATGGACCGCAGAGGCCGAAAAAGCTTTCCGGGAGATTAAAGAGTGTTTGATTCAACTCCCAACTCTAACCGCACCACGCAAGGATGAGCCACTTATCTTATACTTATCTGCCGCGGACAACGCGGTAGGCGCGGTACTCATTGTGGAGCGAGAAGGAGTACAAACACCCATCTACTACATCAGCAAAATGCTCAACGACCCAGAGACAAGGTACTCCATCATGGAGAAGTTGTATTGGCGCTAGTACACGCGTCAAGACGGTTGCGACGATACTTTGCAAACCACGTCATCACTGTGCTAACCAATTACAGGATCGGTCCGATCCTATCAAAACCCGACATCTCTGGTAGATTAGCAAAATGGGCAATTGAGCTGGGCGCACTTTCACTGAACTATAAGCCACGCCCCGCGATCAAAGGCCAGGTCCTGGCTGATTTCGTTGCTGAAGTACCAACAAATCGCATTCAAGAATGCGAAGAAGAACAAAACCCTGCATCGCCACCATCCTCCGTAGAAACTTGGGCACTATATACAGATGGTGCATCCAACGAAGATGGTGCAGGTGCAGGCCTGCGACTCGTCAGCCCCGATGGCCAAGAACTTACCTATGCAATCCGCCTCGATTTCAAAAGCACAAATAACGAGGCAGAATATGAGGCTCTACTAGCAGGGCTGCGTCTGGCAGTCAAACTCGACGTCCAACATTTGGAAGCACACGTCGACTCACTATTAGTTGCAGGGCAGATACGCGGCGACTATGCCGCAAGAGGGGATATCATGATCCTCTACCTCGAACAAGCCTTACAACTAAAATCAAAGTTCACCTCCTTCAATATTCACCATATCAACAGGAGTGATAATAAACCCGCGGATGCACTATCAAAACTCGCATCCACCAGCTTCCAATACCTGGCAAAAGAGGTACGCATCGAAATTCTGCAAAATCCCTCAGTACCCCTGCGCCAAGTCAATGTCATCCAGTACGGTATAACATCCTGGATGACACCGATCATTGCATACTTGCAATCAGGTGTTACTCCCGAAAGCAAGGCAGAGGCATGAAAGTTGCAATACAAAGCGAGTCATTACCAAATGGGAGACGATATCTTATACCGTAAATCATACCTGGGGCCACTCTTGCGATGCGTCGACCCCCAAGATGCCACATACCTTATCAGAGAGATACACGAAGGAATATGCGGGATACACGCGGGCCCACGCATGGTGGTGGCCAAAATCATGAATGTCGGGTACTACTGGCCCGGCATGCACCTCGATGCGGTCAAAGTCTTGCGCAAGTGTTTCAATTGTCAGCGGCATGCTCCCAAGACCTTGCGCCCCAAGAACAACCTAATCCCTGTCACCACTGCATGGCCATTCCAAAAATGGGCAATCGATGTGGTGGGAACATTCCCAGACGCACCAGGTGCAGTGAAGTTTATCATAGTGGCTGTCGATTACTTTACAAAGTGGGTAGAGGCAAAACCGCTCGCCTCAACCACCGCTATGATAACAAGGAAATTCATCTGCGAACATATCATCTGCCGTTTCGGTCTACCAATGTGCATTGTCACCGACAACGGTACCAACTTCGCTGCCGATGACTTTCAAAAATGGCTAAAGGAGCTAAATATTGAACACATATTCTCCTCAGTGGCGCATCCGCAAGGGAATGGCCAGGTCGAGAGTATCAATAAAAGCTTAGTCGAAGGCATCAAAACACGGTTGGGAACAGCCAGACGCGGCTGGGTCGATGAACTCCCAAGTATCTTATGGGCCCACAAGACAAGCCCAAAGACAAGTAACGGTGAGACACCCTTCAGCCTGGTCTATGGCACTGAAGCAGTGATCCCCGCAGAAGTAGGTCTCCCCTCACCTAGAATGTTGGCTATCAATAAGAACGACAACAATGAGGAACGCATGGTTGACTTGGACCTCTTGGAAGAAAGGCGCGAAAACGCTGCCATCAACGAGGCCAAGTACAAAACTAAACTTGAAAAGTACTACAATGCACGCGTCCGCATTTGTACTTTCAACCCGGGAGACTACGTCCTTCGTGACAATGAAGCATCTAACGCGGAGCGCCCAGGGAAACTTGCCCCCAAGTGGGAAGGACCCTACCTCATCCAAGAGGTCCTGGGCAAAGGCGCGTATAAACTGCAAACATTAGAAGGCGAAACTATCGCACGCACATGGAATGCACAACAGCTTCGACGCTATTATATGTAAGCCATGTTTTTTACATTGACCATGTAACCTATCGGGCCGCAGGCCATTTGCAAATAAATAAATAGACGATTCAATGCAATATTGTTTATTTACTTCTATTACAAATGCGTGTTCCACTCTGCGGTATCCACAAAAACAGATTGACAAAATCTTCATTCGCGATACCCACACAGAGTGGTAACCACACGCAATTATTGTAATAGGCCAGCAATGACAACACTGTCTATCCGGCTGGATATGAAAATACAGTTTTCATACTTGCATATCATCTAGATATGCAAAAGGCAAACACAGACTTAGTGTTATTCACAATAACATTAACTCATACAAGTTCACACATGCAAGTAGTAAAAACACTTGTATAACTTAAAACGTTTCAAACTTTATATTCAAAAAATTTCCTACACCTACGCGGTGCACAAGGGATTTACATAAGGATTTTGACATTTACATTGAGGAAACTACAAAAAGCACGCAGGCTAGCCTAGTCTTTCGTTGTACCGCTGGGGCCCGCACCATCCTTGCCTTCAACAGCAGGTTTTTCCTCATCTTCCTCATCAGCATACAACACCCGCAAGCGGTCTACATAGTCTTCTGCCTCTAGGCACTCATTAAGCTCCTCAAGAGCAGCAATGGGCGTGTCGTTATAAGCCGCAACAGCAGCAGCAAGAAGCGCTTCGGTGTCAACACCATGGAACCCATACCTTTCATCAGTATACTCGCCCTGGGCCAAAACATTTATATGACCAATGCAACGGTTGTAGCCAGCTTTAAAACCATCATCCCAGGCGCGCTCCCTAATCTCATTGACACCTGCCACATTCTCAGGTGTGTCAAGGATGGACGTAACAATCTGCAAAACAAAAAGAGTACAGTCAGCAAAGGCAAAATCTAAAAAAGTAGCAAAGGCAACGGATACTTACATGCCCGACACCATGCATACGCATCCATTCATGGTCAGCCTTGAGTAGATCAAGCGAAGAAGCAAGGCTATCTCTAGCCTCTTCAGCCTCTCTTGCCCGCGCTTCAGCTTCAGCAGCACGGCCAGAGACCTCCTCAATAGTATCTCCCCGGCTCCGTACTTCAGCCTTTCAACAAGGGAAACACAAGTATATGAAAATAATCAACATACTTGTAAGACATGTACAAATTCAAAAACATGAGAGACTTATACCTGGAGGCCCAGGATTGTTTTGGTTAAGTTGGTGCGGTCAACATTTGCCCCTTCAAGAGCCCTTGCAGCGCGGGCCTCCGCCTCTTTGGCCTCTTCAAGAGCCTTGGCAAGGCGAGCTTCTGCTTCCTTGGCCTCTTGAGCAGCCGCAACAGCTGCGGCTTTTTCTTTAACCAACGCAGCGTTCGCTGCCTTGGCATTGGTAAGCTCCTGACGAACATGAAAAAGAATTTCATTCTGTTTGGCCCAAGATTCTTTCCAAGTCTTGCGCTCATCAGATAGCGTCTTGCGCTCATTAGAAAGAGTTTCTTTCCAACTCTTGTGCTCATCAGAAAGCAGTTTTGCAAATGTACGAACCTGTTTAAGCTCAGCAGTGGCAGCCCACTCCTCAGTCTGCTTACGCTTTCCAAAAGCAGCCCTATCCCTTTCAAGCTGCTCTGCACCCTCACGTGCAGCCTTCACCAACTCGCCAGCCTCGGCACGCAACCGCGCATTTTCCTCCTCCTTGCGGCCCAGCACCTTGTAGTTGTCCAAAATGGCATTCGCCATTATGGAACTCCCCACAAGCATGGAGGAGAGTTGGTTAATCTGGACCTCAGTTGGCAAGGCACGTGCCCGATTGACTTCAAATGGGGTGCCCAAACCACCCAAAATCTCCCTACACGCGGAGGGGTCAGCAGAAATATCATCCCCTTGCATTACATTCCATGGGGGGCGGTGATAGGTCATGGCCCGGGCTTCAGTATAGGTGCGGTAATAAAACTCCAATTCAGTCTCTTCAGGCTGAATGGGAGTCTCTGTAAAACCCGCACCCCCAGAAGCGGAACCAGAAGCCTTCTCAGCAGCGGGAGATTTCTTCCCCTCAGTATAAGCAAACTTCAGGTTCAAATCATCAGTGTCCTGCGGGGAGATCAGATTATCAGCATAGTCCACCGTATCATAGATCTGAGCCGCAGGCCCCTTCCCAACATCCTCCGCCCACGCAGAGGGCTCAGGCACTACTTTAACCCCCGCATCCGCAGCTGTGTCACGCGGAGGGGAATGAGGAGCATCAAAAACGGAGAAACCTTCATCTTGCGGTTCTGTAATCAAAGCAAAAAGACTTTAAACTACAAGTACAAAGGCAAAATACTTGTAAAAGTTATGAATTACTTACCAGGAGTAACCACGGGTTTAACAGACTTCAGAACAGCCGTCCGTCGGGTCTGAATTTTCGGTTTCTTCTTTTCACCAGTATCAACAGCCTTATCTGCCTTTCTCTTCTTCTTATCAGCAGGCTTGGAACCCGCAGAGGTCCCACCTGCAACCGCACCACCACCTGGAACACCCAAACCCTCAAGGGTGTCAGATACTACCACGTAATCGGTGTATCTACGGAAATGAGAACGAGAGATACCTGCCACCTGCGGCACCAAAGACGGAACAGCAGGAGCCTCAGGTTTTTTCTTGCCACGACCCCGCGGAACTTTCTCCGCATGCTTCTTCGGAGCACCCTTCGCCTCAAACTTACCCAGGGCACCAAGAGCACCTGCGTGTAAATCACAAAACAGGCAAATAAGAAACATGAACTTCTTTACAAAAAAGTAAGAAGACTATATAATATACCTTCGCCTTGCGGCAGGGGTGCGTTCAACGCATCGCGAGCAGGGACGCGGAAGTTCCTAACAATGGTTAAGTTAAAACCTTCACCTTCCGCAGTCTCAACAATTTCAAGCTTGCCTTCGAAAGACGGATCAAATATTTTCCACAGCTCAGCATCCTCTGATAAGTACTTTTACAAATCAGTAACAATGGCTAAGAAAAGAAACCGCAAAAGAGTTAAACACATGCCTCCACTTTTCTCCCGCACAACGGGCTTTGCATGCCTATCAGCCCTGGTCAACATCATCCGCAGCACCCACAGCTGCGTGTTGTCCAGCTTCTTATCCTCAATAGTCCTCAACCTTGGGAACCACTCCGCAGTCTCCGCACTAGGAATAGCAATATCCTCCGCAGGGATAGGCTCATTAACATCCCGCAAGGTCATATTGGAAACAACCGCGGCAGCCTTAACGTAGAAGAACTTTCTCTTCCACGTTGAGATACCCTTGGGTGGGGTCATTAGCTTGGTGCTTCCATACCGTTGGCTAAAAGAAAAAAACCTGGTGTTCACCGTCAACTGGTAGAACCCCCGGAAATTATCAACGGTAACTGGCAAACCAAGAGCACGAAAAGTGTACTCAAAGTTTCTAATACGAATCATCCCAAAAGGACTCATCTGAGAGATATGGACTTTGTAAAACTCCAAAACTTCGGCAACAAACACGGTTAATGGTAAACGAAGGTTACCATCACCGAATGAATCAGCCCACATAGTGACATAACCGGCCGGAGCGTTAGCACCGGTGTCACCCTCCTTGGGGTAAAGAGCCCCAAACTCCTTGGGCATTTTTATACTGGTCATCAGTCGGTTAAACAGCACCGTGGACCACTTCAAAGGTGGTAGGCCACCACTGGGGGCACTACCACCGTCGTCTTCTTCTTCCCCAGCCACCGGAGAAACAGGTTCAGGGTTTTCACCCTCCACATTGTGTGGATTGGATGGTTCAGCCATCGAGAAATATAAAGAAGAGAAGTATTAAGTTTACAAGAAAAACTCAGAAAATCACGGAAATACAGACAGACTGGTCGGAGAAGATGAAGAGAATACTCTTTTCTTTCAACAGAATTTTCGAAAAATTTGAACAAAGTGAGGAAACCACAAACGGTTTCCCCTTATATACTCATCGCAATTAATGTGATGCAGGAAACCGACTTATCACGTTCAAAATAGACCAATCACGAGACGCCACGTGTTCAGCGACGTTTCCGCTGACGGTTATCACGCGCGCGTGGCCGCCCACGCGCCTGACAGAAAAGACCTTTACACTACTTGCTACAGTGCAGTTAGGACCTCGGGCAGTGCAAACGTCCTTTCAGATCATCACATGTCAGAATCCTACCAACTTTCAACAACCCACACGTGCCATCAGCCACGTAGGCAGCACAAAAGCGACAAACATTATCCAAACATAAGCGACATGCGGTTTCTCTGGTTTATCACACCATAACCCATACCGCATGTCGTTTTTTACATACCCCTCAAAAAAGGCAAAAATATATATATATCTAAATTATATAAGGGGGTATAACCAATCTCCGCAGATACCCACGAGCACACGTGGCATATGCGGAGATGGCACACGCAAACCCGCACCGGTGTGTCAGATACTCAGAACCAGCGTTGTTCTTTGGACTGCAATAACCGCTTCTCAGAATGCGACGAACCGCATTCCCTACAACCTTCTTCAAGGTTCAAATCCCTCGTGTCCGATTCACAACCACAGAGGGAAAGAAAACAGTTTCTCCTTAGGATGATGGACAGGTACGCTGAGCAACCGTACATCAGCAACCCTGTCTCCTGAACCTTCAAGAGCCACATCCAGGCTACAAGACTTCTAGAAGCGAGTTCTTTGCTGCAAACCGCAACCACTCATGAGTAGTTGCTACAAACCGCAACTATGCGAACGGTAGCTACGGAAGAGCCACAACTAAACCACCACGCGGTGGAGCAAAGCTACTTCAAAGAAAACTGCTTTTCAACTTAGCATGAAGGAAAGTGGCTACAAAACAAATGCGGAAGAGTTTCAACCAACTTCCCAAGTATCTAAGGTGATCTCCTCCGGCAACACTACTTAAAGGAAAACTACTTTCCACCAAAGCATGAAGGAAAGTAGCTCCAGAACAGTGGTAACAAGTCTGCTTATGACTAGTTACCCACTTATGGACCGCATAGAATAAACAATGGTGGGCACAACCCTACCTATGACCATGTTTATCTGCCCATAGTCCAGATTCACATTGTTCGACCAAACACGGCCAACAATGGCGCAACTACCCCACGTTTCTCAAACAAACATGGCCAACAAGGTGCAGCAACGAGGTCACCGCAAAGGACGTGCGGTTACTAGAGAGCTAAACCTCAGAGGACGTGCGGTTACTTGAGAGATAAACCACAGAGGACGTGCGGTTACTAGAAAGCTTAACTGGAGAACACGAACGCCCCACAAAACAGGGATCATCGTTGCATGTCCAATTGCTGAACATAGAGCTTGAGCAAAGTACTTACAACTTTGCACTAGCTGACGCAGAGGTTACAACTAGAGTGGCGGAGACGGACATCTTCCGTCACGATCTCAAAGGTTGGTTCGAACCCTGCTAACACCTTCAGTCACCGTTTCAAAGGTTGGTTCGAAACACCAACAGGTGGCTGATGACATCAGGAAAAGGTAGACCAAGAGTTAAGTCCTTGGCTGAGAATTCCGCATCAGACGGAACTTGCTCACCGGACATCCTTCTCAAAGGAAGAAACAATCCACTCGAAAGGCCTACCGACCTAACGGACTGACAACCACACGGTATAACAACTTGAAGGAGGAGCCATCCAAATGGCCCATATTCTACCTTCTAGACACCATAGTCCAGTATTCCTCCCACATGCAACTTGCATAAGGAAGAAACACTAGACTGGGGGACTTGAAGGGGTATGGTCCCAGATCTCGCGTCTGCATGACCGCGAATGACCATTACCCTTATCAAAACCCCCACCAGCAATAAACTTACCTGTGTCCGTGCGGGCACGCGCGGACACAGCAATCCAATCTGTCCAGTGATGAGAAGACTTACCTTAAGTACGGAAACTAATGTTACACATAGCGATGCGGCCTGGCACCGCATCCTATGAACATTTTCGTCACGACAAGGGATCTGGACAACAGTAACAGTCACGTAGCGGCGATGCGGCATGGCACCGCATCCCGCATGCATCTTGGATAGAACAAAGAACGCGGGAACAACGTCCGTGACCGCAAGCAGCGATGCGGCCTGGCACCGCATCCTGCCTACAAGGCAAGTGGGTCTGACACCACAGTGCAGGTGGCACTGGGAACAGTCGCCTACTAGCCCACATGTGTACAACAGTCTGACACCACAGCAGGACGTGGCATCACCTCCGTAACCGACAGGTCTGACACACCTGCGAGCAGCTGTGCGATGTCAGACTAGCTACTCAACTACCCTCCTTCACTACTCGGCTATAAATACCCACCCCAAACCAGGTTTGAGGTATCACTTCAAAACTCTCTCACTACTACTACTATCATACTTTGCTTCCCAAGCAAACTACTGATTCTCACGCCAGAGAGTGGTAACAAGGAGCACCCCCCACCCCATCCTCCTTGTTACGAGTCACGGCTTGTTTCCTTGTGCAGGAAACCAACCAGCGGACGATCCAGCCAAGGATCCTCGGAAAGAAGGAATTAACCCTACTTGACGAGACCAGTGAGTTAACCCCACCAGGTTAACCATTGTTTCATCACCCTTATAATTTTTAAATAGTTATATATTCGTCCACTTTGAATATACAATAAAAGTGTGCTCATTTTTGTCTACGTTTCGTCATAAATTTTGTTCAATATTAAGCATGTCTATGTTTTGACGTATATTTTATTTAAAACCGTGTCAGTTCAAATATAATATATGTTTACTTCTTTCTTTATATACACATTCGTGTCTCATAGCGCTCGCTTTTACAGCGAGAAAACTTTTTCTTAATTTTCAAACATACCTTCGTCACATGTTCTTTTACGTTTCAATATTCAAAATCGAGCCACCACAACTTCATGCGGTTCTCTTTACATACCATCTACGTTTCGACGTAAATTTTATTCAAAACTAAGCCGGGTTGAATGTAATATATTTTTTACTTCTCTAGTTTTAAATACGCTTTCGCGTTCTTAACGCTTATTTTTACAACACGTGAGTTCCAAATACACCGTCCCATATACCTTATTTTTGTCGACAATTTTATTAGTGATTCCGAGCTGCCACAACGGCCAGTATGTTGAATATTCTACTACTTTATAATTTAAACAATAAAACTTATTTAACTTACAGATATTAAATGAAAACAGTTGTAATCAAAGTAAATTCTTAAAATATAAAACTTAAACTTATATATCAATCTTCGTTACATAAACCTCCAAATTTTGAAAAATGCAAGTCTCCATCTCTTGATAAGCACCAGAATCCCCAAGAAACCAATAAACCCTGTTGAGAAACCACTCGCTATAGCGTAAATCCATATCCTCTCTACATCATCATCATCGTCGTCTTTGTCCATGTTTTCGGGCTCGGCGGAGGTTTCATTACGGCTGCAACTCTTGGGTAACGGACTGCCACAAAGCCCGTTATTGCCGGCATATATCCAAGGGTCCACGAGTGTCTGTAGTTGATTTCCAGTCGGTATCCGCCCTGATAAATTGTTGTACGACAAATTCAGGTGACTAATAAAAGTCAAAGACGACATACTCTGTGGTATCATCCCAGAAAGATCATTTGCAGAAAGATCAAGTGACATCAACGAACCCAAATCACCAATTTTATCAGGGATCCGACCGGTTAGATGATTGTTTGACAAATTAAGACCAAGCAATCCTGAAAGTGAAGTCAACTCTTTGGGTATTTCTCCGACCAAATTATTGCTTGAAAGGTCCAGGTTGACTACGTATCTCATTATTGTTGTATATTCAAGTGGTACCCCTCTCATTACCTGAATCACACTCTGCTCAAACCCACCGAAGAAATATAAGTTGGAGTCACCTCCAGTCATTCCACCTAAGTTTCCGAAACATCGAGGGATCTCCCCGGTTAAATTGTTCTCTCCGAAATCCATGATTTGAAGGTCTGTATTTTGGCACAATTGTTCGGGGATTTGACCCGTGAAGTTGTTGTTGTGTAGCCTAAGAACAACTAGATATTTGATCTTTTCTCCGATCCATTTCGGTATGGTTCCAGAGAATCTGTTTTCTCCTAAATCCAGAACGTCTAGACTTGTGAAATTCGATAAGGTTTCTGGAAGTTCGCCATGGAAAGAGTTGTTGTTTAGATGTAGCCATTGTATGGAAGAACCAAGTTTCCCTAGAGAGGATGGAATGGTCCCCGATAGCCGGTTGGAACTTAATATCAAGACCATTAGATCACTGAAATTTCCAAAACAATCTGGGAGGTTACCTGACAACATATTTCTCGAAAGATCGAGAATAACTAAATCTGCAGTGTTGCACAATGAATCTGGTATCGACCCGTTGAAGAGATTGTTCTTAAGAAGTAGTAATCTTGACACTCTCTCGTAATCCGCCAACCGTTCAATAAAAGTCATTGATGGCTTGGTCGTGTTGGTTGTTTGATTGGATGGAAGGTTTGTTAGCGGACCATTCAGAAAGTTATGGGAGAGATCCAGGATGGCAATAACAGGTAGTCCATAAAGCCAATCTGGAAGAGGTCCATAAAGACTAGTGTTTGAAAGGATCAGAATTGCCAGATTCTTTTGTGTTTGAATCCATGGAGGAAACTCTGATTCAATTTTGCAAGATCCGAGCAGAACGTTTCTTATTTGGAACGGTGGCTTCCAATTGGGTGAAATCTTGAAGTTCAAAAAGTGGTTCGAGGCTGCACCCAAATGTATTAAGTTTGATGTGTTTGCAAAATGTGCTTCAGTGACTACACCAGATAAAGAATTATTGGATATATCAAGAAACTGAAGCTTAGAAAGCTGTCCAATGGAATCCGGAAGAGGCCCTTGTAATAAGTTCGATGATAAATCAAGAAACTTGAGTTCTGACAGGTTTCCTATGGAGAATGGTATTGAAGACAATGAATTGAAGCTCAAATACAAGATCTCTAGATTTGGAAGTCGTCCAATGGAGAATGGAATACTCCCGTTTAACACGTTCTCAGATAAATCTAGTCTTCGTAAAACCACTAGATTTCCTAAAGATGTAGGAATTGGACCCGTTAATTGATTTCCGGATAGAACTAGTTCTGTTAAACTTGTTAAGTTTCCTAAAGATTCCGGAATTGTTCCCGTCAGCATGTTGTAATCAAGATAAAGTCCTCTCAAGGATGTAAGCCTTTCTAGAGTTGCAGGGATTTCGCCACTTAACTTGTTGTCATTTAATATCAGTCTCTCGAGTCCATATCGGCTGCATGCAGACGGCATAGTGAGTGGCCCTTCCATATAGTTGAACGAAAGATCCAACTGTTTTAACTCACAGAGTCTCCACGCCTCGGTTTCTTGAATACCCGAGAATCTGTTGCTCGCAAGATTGAGTTCAATAACGTTGTTCATGACAGGAATAGAAGAATTAAGTTTGTTGACTGAAAGATCAAGAACCCTTAAAGAGGTCAAGTTTTGTAAAAACAAGGGGAATTCTCCTTCGAACAAATTCCAACTAAGATCAAGTGTTTGTATGGTGGAACGCGTAAGATTAGAATCAAGATGAGTTTGATCAAAATGAGAATTCGAAAGCTCACAATTCGACAAGTGTAAGTCTAGTAAAGAAGGGATCATATAAAACAGTACCTTATCGAAATCGCGAGCTCCGCTGACATTCACTTTACTCAAATCAAGATATTCCAGTGACAAAAGACCCGATACCCAGATAAAATCATCAACAATTAGTTCCAGGCTACCGCCATGATGATCACCGAGATCAAGTACACGCAAACTTGAAAGTTTTCCAATTTGATGTGTAACAACACCAGAAAAGCCTACAAAAGAAAGATTCAGAAACTCGAGCCGTGTCATCAACCCGATGAAGTCAGGAATCGGACCGCCACCAAAACTGTTTCCACTCAAGTCCAGGTAGCTCAAATGAGTCAACTTGGACAAACTCGTGCTCAACTCGTTTCCCTGTAACTGCTCAGCATCGGTTCTGAGATCAAGCCTAGTCACACGTCTGGTGGCGTTATTGCAACCCACACCGAGCCACTGGCAACAGTTGTTTCCAGTCCACGATGATAATCGATTTGAAGGGTCTGATGTAAGACTGTTTTTAAACTGTGTAAGAGCCTGCCGCTCATGTTCCAAGCAGCCAAAACAAAGGTTTGTAGTTGCAAAGATGAAGAGAAGGAAGCCACTACCCCATAGGTGTGCCATGATAAATCAAGCTCAATCTTGCTGTACTCTATAGTTTATACAAGATTGGCTTAGCTTATTTTATCAACTTATGACTTATTTTGAGGGAAAAGGACTTTTGAAAGTGTTTGGGTTTTTGATGTTTGTGAGTGAGTTTTCCAATAAGTTGGAATTCCTGACTTATTTTTGGGGGAAAAGGACTTCTGAAAGTGAGAAATAAGCTAAGCCAAACACCCTCCATATGTAAAGTCAAGAAAATACACATTGACTATTTCCACACGGAATTCATAAAAGTCTTTTGACTTTACCTAGCAAATGGTTTTCTCTTCACACCTTATATTGGTTAGAGTTAAATATCATTTTAGTCCTTGTGGTTCGGGTCATTGTGTAGTTCAAAGTTTCATTTTTCGTCTGTGGGTCCAAAAAGGTTTCATCGTTACCATTTTAGTCCACTGGGTTAATTTCATCATTTTTTTTTTCTGTTAACGAGAAAGGCTATTCGGTCATTTTATATGTAATTCTGTTAACTAGAAAGACAATTCGGCCATATAAAATGACCGAATTGCCCTTCTCGTTAACAGAAACAATGGATGAAGTTAACCCAGTGGACTAAAATGTTAACGATGAATCTTTTTGGACTCACAGGCGAAAAATGAAACATTTGGACTAAACTGGCAAAATGACCCAAACCACATTATATTGCAAAACTTTTAACTTTGTGTCTACAAGTTAGGTGAGAAAATGTATATATGAAGGCTGACTAAATGTACAAATTGATTATAAATGTAACAATAAAGGGACAGTACTGTTGCATTACACTATTTCTTATAGAAAAATTGACCATAAATTTAATTAAGGATTAAAAATATGGCATAAATAATGGTCCATTCTTATTGATTAAATCGCTCTTGATTTTATAATGTCAAAGCTCATCTCACTAGGATCAGTTGCTTGCAACTCGACTTGGATCCCGTCGAGTTCTCTCTTGAATCTGTCTTTTGAACTCGCGTATACCATCTTCATTCTCACTTTTGATGTATCTGGTGACCTGAGATAAATAATTTTTTTTTGTTATTTTAGGAAACCAAGATTGATGTCTATGTAGGTGATCTTATATTACAGGTACCATGCAATGAAGAAAATCTTGCTTTTCTGAACATTTTCATCGGTTGTGAAGTCGAAGTCAAAAACAGCATAACGACATTCATTATTAGGGAGTGAGTTTGTGAAATCCTCGTAGCTTTCGTTAGGGCCACCGATCTTGTCAACCCTCACTTGTTGGTCCTCAATCTTGAAGGTAACAAATCGGTAGTTTCGTTTGGCTTTTAACTCTAAAAACTTTAACTTACAGTCATCATGAACATGCATTCCAGAAGCCGTATTCGCCTGATCCACCAATCATTACAACATAAAACAAAAAATGAAATCAAATGGCAATGCATCCTAATGGGATCATGATCAACACATATCAGATATACTTTCTGAATAGTTTATAAAAAAAACTACCAAGTTTGTGAAGAAATACATACCATGGTTGGAGAATTAGGTGAAAAAACAATTGCAAAAAGGAGAAAGAAGTATGGAATAGATCCTTCAAATCTGGATAACAATCAAACTTTTTCTCAAGAAATTGTGGGGAAATTAAGCACCGATTTTTAAGGGTGGGGGCTTAAGGTTAGAAATTGCCTTCAGCCTCTTATGGTTCACCATTCATTATTCATAGTATTCGTTAAATACATTTATTTTTACCACAAATAATTAGATTTGTAAATCATAATCCCAGACACTGAAAATTGACCAGTTTAAACGCACATCCGAAACACCATCTAAACTAGTACGTGACGAAAAAAGGCCACAGCATGTGATATGATTGTAAAATGTCACAAGAAGCTGCAGAAATCAGCCTCCAGTTCAGAAGTCTTGTTCACTAATTAACATCATTTATCACTGCAAAATCGTCTTCACTGCTCACGAACTTAGTACTCTACCCCTCGCGATACCTTCTATTCCGGTTGATAGAATAAGTAAAAACAAATACAAGTGTGAGAAAACATGTTTCTAATTGCATTTAAAAGTTTAGTACTTTATGCCAAATTTATTATAGACCTACTTTCTCTAGGCTCATAAATTTGTTCCAAATTGGAGACCATCAACCATAAGTTTTGCAGGCATTATGGGTCCAGGTGCTACTTAGCCCGAGCTCCTGTTCTCATTCATCTCTGCCCTTTTCTACAATGTTGGGGCAAGCATTGTAACCTTAATAAGAACACCAAATTAAAGCTAGCCGGTAAGATAATTTGCTAACCGAACCATTAGTAACGGTTTGGTTTCACGGTTTATATGGTTTATATACATTATGAGATATATAAAAATTAACATAATCAATTCTTAAGGCTGGTCTGGTTTTATATGGTCGGGTTTTTTTTTATAAGCCGTAAACCAATCCGTTAGCTACGTTTTGAAAATATTGGTAACTTTGGTATAAATATGTTAGTAGTATGTTAATATGCTAATTTGGGTTTTGATATATTTTTATCGTAGGAATTTGTTTCGGGGTTGTTCCAAACCCCGTCGTTTTTGAGCCGCCTTGAAGACTATCTCGGTTCGAGGGGAAAGCAACCCGCGGACGTTGATGATGACATTTTCGATAACGATGAAGACGATGACATGATGTGGTTTTTCATGTTTTATGCAATTTTAGGATGTTTTGTCTGAATTAAACGACTAACTTTTAAGTAATGTTAGTATGTACGAACATATAATATTGTGTTTATGTGTTTTTGAAAACTTGAAAACGCCAGGTTTTGTGTTTTCGTAAATGCGGGGAAATATTGTAAAAGCAGCAAAATAATTAAAAAAGAAAAAAGACTTTTAGCGGGCGACATGTCGCCGCTAATGAGAGTTACGGTTTATCAATTTCAAACCTTCATATGGAAACCATGAATTAATATAACCTGTGTGATGTAATTAGTAAACTTATTTTTCATAAATATATAATCTAATATTTATTGCTCCTACTTGAATTTACATCCGTGATGTTGTTGGATTGGACTAGGGGCGTTAAGCAGGTTGGGTTTGCGGGTAGATGGGTCCAACCCGACAAGAACAAAAATTGTGTTAAACATGTGAACCCAATCACACTACATAGTTGTGAGTTGACACGAACATGACCTGTTTAACTCGAAAACGTAAATATGATAAAGTACAAATGAAAGAATGAAACGATACTATCAAATCTTATATCAGTTTCAATTCTGTTTATAGTTTTAAATTTGGGCATAAAATACGCAATACCCAATCATTAATGAACGATATCAAATACATCTTAAAAAAGTAAAAACTTAAAAAAAAACAAGTGGGTCAAACGGGTCAACCTGCGAACCTACTATGTTAGGTTTATGTCATGTTTTCATGTCCTGCTGAAATTCACAACCTATATTGGACTGATTCTAGCTTTGTTAAATTGTTAGGTTATTGCTGAATTTGGATCTAAGAATAAGATGCAAACATATAGAGAATTCATTAAAAGGTGACTCGTTGTCGAAATCTAGTGAAACACGCTCTGAACGATCAAGCTAATTAATCGTATAAACATAAAACATAATGTATATAGAACTAGTATTGGAGCTCGTGTTTCTAGACAGGTCATAGAAGGTTGCTGGAGGATTGGAGCTCCCGCTTCGTGGCGGGGTCGTAGGAGGGTTGCTGGCGTAGTAAAAACTATGCATGCTTTAATCTAAATGACGGTAAAAATAAGCAACCAACACAGTTAAGTAAACATATTTGGAATTAAAAGTTCGCTTTAACTATAATAAGGTAAATAAAAAGTGATTATATTTGTTACCTTGTATATTGAAGTGTTAATATAGACCATGTATGCTTTATTATAAGCGACGGTAAATATAAGCAAGCAACATGATTAATTAACCATGTCTAGAGTTATATGTTAGCTTTAATTACAATAAGTAAAATAAAAAAGAACTAAACCTATTAAAATAAGATAAAAGAACAAATATTTGTTAAAAATTAACTTTATGATACTTCAAGGGCGTATGATAACTCTATTAAAGTTTGGGGGTCGAAACATAAATCGCCTACAGAAACAATTATTATTATCTTACTTCTGTATGCTAAATCTATTAAAGTACATGGGTATATGTAAATCGTTTATAAAATAATTATTATAATTTAGACGTCATGTGATACTCTATTAAAGTTTAGCGTTAGAAACGTAAATTAATTATAAAAAAGACAATAATAGTATAGCCTTATAATTATGAATTAAACTATTAAAACCACAAATGACCAAGTAAATTAATTATAAAACAAGACAATAATAGTATATCCTTATAATTATGAATTAAACTATTAAAATCACAAATGAACAAATACAAACTTAGTACTCTTCACGTTTTGAATTGTTATAGTATAGAAGTTGTGATGCTTAAACAAAAAGAAATATAAGAGAGAAAGTTCATGATATGTAGAGAGAGAAGAGATGGAGAAGAAACCTCTCTTCAAGGTTTTTAAAGAAGGGGTGTGCCGGTGTGGCATGTGGGTTGGATCAGCCTAGCAACCTAGATAGTATACCTAATTAAAAGCTTAGCTAACTATTTTTTTAATGGTAAATTTGGATCACTGACATACCACTGGAGTATTATCGTGCCATCAGAAATTACAAATCAAATTTGAAATCGTCAGGTTTTGTGTTTTCATAAATGCCGGGAATTACTGTAAAAGCAGCAAAATAATTAAAAGGGAAAAAAGACTTTTAGCGGGCGACATGTCGCCGCCAATGAGAGTTACGGTTTATCAATTTCAAACCTTCATATGGAAACCATGAATTAATATAACCTGTGTGATGTAATTAGTAAACTTATTTTTCATAAATATATAATCTAATATTTATTGCTCCTACGTTGAATTTACATCCGTGATGTTGTTGGATTGGACTAGGGGTGTTAAGCAGGTTGGGTTTGCGGGTAGATGGGTCCAACCCGACAAGAACAAAAATTGTGTTAAACATGTGAACCCGACCACAATACATAGTTGTGAGTTGACACGAACATGACCTGTTTAACTCGAAAACGTAAATATGATAAAGCACAGATGAAAGAACGAAACGATACTATCAAATCTTATATCAGTTTCAATTCTGTTTATAGTTTTAAATTTGGGCATAAAATACGCAATACCCAATCATTAATGAACGATATCAAATACATCTTAAAAAAGTAAAAACTTAAAAAAAAACAAGTGGGTCAAACGGGTCAACTTGCGAACCTACTATGTTAGGTTTATGTCATGTTTTCATGTCGTGCAGAAATTCACACCCTATATTAGAATGATTCTAGCTTTGTTAAATTGTTAGGTTATTGCTGAATTTGGATCTAAGAATAAGATGCAAACATATAGAGAATTCATTAAAAGGTGACTCGTTGTCGAAATCTAGTGAAACACGCTCTGAACGATCAAGTTAATTAATCGTATAAACATAAAACATAATGTATATAGAACTAGTATTGGAGATCGTGTTTCTAGACAGGTCGTAGAAGGTTGCTGGCGAGGATTGGACCTCGCAATTCGTGGCGGGGTCGTAGGAGGGTTGCTGGCGTAGTAAAAACTATGCATGCTTTAATCTAAATGACGGTAAAAATAAGCAACCAACTCATAAGTAAACATATTTGGAATTAAAAGTTCGCTTTAACTATAATAAGGTAAATAAAAAGTGATTATATTTGTTACCTTGTATATTGAAGGGTTAATATAGACCATCTATGCTTTATTCTAAGCGACGGTAAATATAAGCAAGCAACACGATTAATTAACCATGTCTAGAGTTATATGTTAGCTTTAATTACAATAAGTAAAATAAAAAAGAACTAAACCTATTAAAAAAGATAAAAGAACAAATATTTGTTAAAAAATAACTTTATTATACTTCAACGGTTTATGATAACTCTATTAAAGTTTGGGGGTCGAAACATAAATCGCCCACAGAAACAATTATTATCAAACTTTTGTATGCTAAATCTATTAAATTTCAGGGGTATATGTAAATCGTTTATAAAATAATTATTATAATTTAGAGGTTATGTGGTAACTCTATTAAAGTTTAGCGTTAGAAACGTAAATTAGTTATAAAAAAGACAATAATAGTATAGCCTTATAATTATGAATTAAACTATTAAAACCACAAATGACCAAGTAAATTAATTATAAAACAAGACAATAATAGTATATCCTTATAATTATGAATTAAACTATTAAAATCACAAATGAACAAATACAAGCTTAGTACTCTTCACGTTTTGAATTGTTATAGTATAGAAGTTGTGATGCTTAAACAAAAAGAAATATAAGAGAGAAAGATCATGATATGTAGAGAGAGAAGAGATGGAGAAGAAACCTCTCTTCAAGGTTTTTAAAGAAGGGGTGTGGCATGTGGGTTGGATCAGCCTAGCAACCTAGATAGTATACCTAATTAAAAGCTTAGCTAACTATTTTTTTAATGGTAAATTTGGATCACTGACATACCACTGGAGTATTATCGTGCCATCAGAAATTGCAAATGCCAAATTTCAATTTTTTTAATAGCAAATTTTCTTTTAATATCTATCATCTGTGAGATCTGAAACCAAAACCTCTTCCTTCTAAACCCGGATGTTTAATAATCAACAACATCAAATAGAATTAGCATAAATTTTGTATGAAAATGGAGATCCATGAGTTTAAAAGATATGAAATTATCTTTTATGATATATGTAAGTTGTAACGCCCTATGTAAATTCATATTACCTTAAGGCCCAACCCAGAATATATTAATTAAATTTATTGGTATAAAGCCCAAGAAAAACTCTTGTAAGCACTAAGTTGTAATTCTGATTTCCCTTAAACAAAATGAATATCTTGTAATGAGCACTATATTTGTAAACAAAATGAATAATCTTGTAATGAGCAACGATATTTCTGTACATTTTATATGTAACAATTAATTTCATAAAATACATCCAATTCAAAAAATAAGAATTGTTAATGTTTTGAAAAATAATTGTATTAGATTCTTCAAATGTTTTTGGCACAAGTAAATCAGATAGATAAATGAAAGCTACTTATTTCTACTACTTTATATAGTTAAAATTATTTATAAAGCATTAAACAATGAAAACCGATGGTTACGTATATAAACAACAAGCAGATCGAACAAACACCACTTCGTTCATCATGTTTTTTAATCCCTAATTATCGACTAACTAAAAATCATATAATTAAACCATGAAAACTGATGGTTACGTATATAAACAACAAGCAAATCTGATTTATGAGCAAATTAATAGCGTAAACGTAGCAAAACAAACCAAACAAATTTTTTTATATTATTAATCAATTAATTTCTATATCATACATGAATTTTTATAACCAAATCATTGCATATGTACTTAAATCCAATTCAACTTCTTTTGCAAAAAAAATAACTTTTCCTAATCAAAATTCATCTTCCTTAAAGTTAACATATAGAGAGAGAGAGGGACCTTTGAATGAGTTGAAGATGGAAGAGCGATGAACGGATGCAGCGTGATGGAGGAAGCTTCCGAAGAGATCGCATGATCCAAATTATCAACTGAGATGGAAATCCGAGCGGACGGATGGATCAATGCGATCCCTTTGGAAGCTTCCACCCGCTGCAACAAAGAGGTATTATTGTAGTACGCGTAAGGAAGGATTGATGATGAGTTAGTTGGATTTATATAGGATGGGTGGTGGGGGAGGATGACAAGTTTTTCAGTTATGTGCGTGTGGTTGCATGTGTGTGTGATATTGTTGTCACGCTTCTCGTGTGAATTAATTAATTAATTAGCTGCCTGCCTTTTTGTTTCTAAACTAGTTAATGCCACCGCCCGCGTTGCGGGATGGCCGAATAATTCTCAATCAATTAAGAAAACACTATTATAGTTTTGTTAGGAAAAAAAAACTAAGACGACGACAAGACCGTAGTTCTGATCTCAGGGCAAAACTGTAGTTTGTAAGGATTAATGAGCGAGTTTTAGGAAGCTTCTTGACATGGAAAAAAATTAAATTCAGTCAACTAATAAAAAAACACTTTTATAGTTTTGCTAAAAAGACTAAAACGATAGCAATACAGTAATTTGAATTGAGGGCAAAGTTGTATTTGTTGACTTGGGTAAAATCGTAATTTGGCAAAAGTTAACGTGATGGCAATACTATAAATTTGAACCGGAGAAAAAATCATAATATAAATTTGCACTAAGGGCAAAATCGTAATTTTAAGCTGGGGACAAAACTATATTTTTAATTTGAACTGGGGCAAAACAAAAATTTTGAACTGATGGCAAAATCGTAATTTTGAATAGGGGGCAAAAGTATAGTTTTATTTTGAACCGGGCAAAAACATAATTTTAAACTGAAGGCGATATCATAATTTTTGAAAAAGGGCGAAAATGCAAAGTCGTCATTTTTAGTTTGGGGCAAAAACAAAAATTTATTTTCAACTGGGGCAAAAATTGTAATTGTAATATGGGGATAAAATCATAATTTTGAACCGAGGGCAAAATCGTAATTTTGAGCGAGTGACAAAAACATAATTTTTTTTGAGCGGGGGAAAAACGTAATTTTATTTTAAATAAAGGACGAAACCGTAATTTTAAAACGAATATAAAACAATAAAATTGTTGGTCGAATAGGGGAGTGTCACGCAGCTGCGTGGCACTATTCCCCCAGGTTGTTTTTGTATACGTAGGGTAATTACTATATTTAATTTTACTTTTATAATTGCATTATTTTCACTTTATAGAATAATTCAACCTATAACAGATTTAGTTATGGGTATTTAGTATTTACCCTTATTTTTAACCGTTTTTCACTAAATTAAAAAGTTATGGGTATTTTAATTGATTATTTTTTAACCGTTTTTCACTAAATTAAAAGTTATGATTTACGACTGAATTTGCTAAATTCTTCTTTGCACCTAAGCCTATAAAGTAAGTTATCTAATACAAATCATACATACATACATACATACATACATACATACATACATACATACATACATACATACATACATACATACATATAATTTCAGTGACGAATCTAGAAAATCTTTGTAGAGGCAACGTTAAAAAAAAATGGGTAACGGAATCGAAAAACGTCACATTTTTCCAAAATTTGCCGGAGCGTAAAGGGGTATTTAAAAGCTATATCCGCCCATGTATGATTTTCTATTAACTATAAAAATATAAATCAACAAGACAAGTACAAAGAGAGAAACAACCGACTAAATAGCTACCAAAAATGATTCGGTACTAATATGTTTGGCCACAAAAAAATAGTTGATGTCAAGACGTGAATTTTGGTAGTTAAACTTGGTCGGAAAATATTTAATCGCCACATCGTTCGCAATATGGATGTAAACAATCATTAAAACAAGCACAATCGATCGTTTCTATAAATATAATCAGATATACTAATGGTTGTATTTTTTTATATTGATGAATTATTGAGGAATATAGTTAGGGCTGGCAATTTTACACGAATACACGACACGAACCTACACGAAGTTAACAGGTATCGTGTATGGCCTTAACATGTATCGTGTACCAAACAGGTAGACACGAGATTACCTGTTAATTTTCGTGTATAAACAGGTTAAATACCTGTTTACCTGTTAATATCCGTTAGTACACGATAAGAAATTAAATTAAATAAAACTCATCAGCCATGTGTGTGTGGTTTCCTTAATTCCTTTCTATTTTCATTCCTTATTCAATTCAAAAAAACAAAATAAAACCCTAAACTCCCTCTGTAACTCCCAGATAGCATGTCGTGTTCGTGTTAACAGGTATTAACATGTAATTTTCGTGTATAACAGTCGAACAGTCGTGTTAACAGGTATTAACAGGTAATTTTCGTGTATATCGTGTCGTGTTCGTTTTAAAAAAAAAGGACACGATAAGTTATCGTGTCGTGTTCGTGTATGGGATTTCTTGTATCGTGTCTTATCGTGTCGTGTCTTATCGTGTACGGGTATACACGATATGCCAGCCCTAAATATAGTAAGGATTTTTTTATAATTTGGTATAATATTGAACAATTATGATAATAATTTTATAATATATGAAGAATAATCTATTTTGTTTATTTTTCTAGTCCACTAAATATACTTTGCATGATATAAATTTGGACCATTTCTTATTGGTTGAAGTTATTTTAAAGATCATTATCGTCATCAATATATTCTTTCTTGTGGTTGTACGTCTCAGTTATCATATTTAATAAATGTATCACGCCATTATCATTATTATTATTATTATTATTATTATTATTATTATTATTATTATATTTATATGATAATAATACAATTGAATGAACAGTTGTGTTAATATATTATATTAATATATATAGTAATATATTTCTATATGATAATAATACAATGAGTTAAATGCTTGGTTGGTCCATGTGGTTTTCAAAAATTGCAAACTTGGTCCCAGTGGTTTACTAATTACACGCGTGGTCCCAAAACTTGTCAAAAATGCACTCGGTTGGTCCTCAGCCTTAACATCAGTTAAATTTCTCAGTTAAATCAATGTTAAATGACCAAAATACCCTTGCTTATTAACTCTCTTTATAATTTTTGTTTAGTTTTACTTCCATCATCATCAGTAGATTGCAACAATAAATAAAATAAAAAATAAAGATGCTCCACCCTCACCTTCTTCCTCCCTCTCTCCCTCTCTAACCCACCCCAAACCTGCAACCCGTCATTTATCCTATTAGTTTTCCATCCATCAACATAAAGCTTCCTCAACAGCTTACAATTCTCAGCAACAGAAATCAACATGACGGTATGGCGGTTACAAGCTCCGATTGCGCGTGAAGCTAGAGACGGTAGCGCGTCTGTCCTTCGATCTCGAACCACCATCGGCACACGAGCGAGCAGTTTTTCCGGTCACCGGAGCCGAGGAGTTGAAAAACGCATGCTAGTCATGAATCTGGAAGAATCGATATATTATTATTATTGTAAACATATTCTTCATCTTCTTCAACTGATTTTTCCGGTGAAATTGAACAGAATTGATTCAGATCTGCAACTCTCTCTCTCCTCAGTTCTCTCCCTCAAACTAGGGGTGTTCAAAACCGGATATCCGAATTTCGGATATCCGGTCATTTCGGATAGTGGATTTCACTATCCGAATCCGTATCCGAAAATTCGGATATCCGAAATCGGATATCCGAATTTTCGGATACGGATTCGGATAATGAAACGGATATCCAAAGTTCTAAAAAAACAAGTTTCAAAAATAAAAGTTTCTAATTTTTCACACATCAATCAAAGCATCAGATCGATGTTCAAAAAACCAAAATACACAATTCATTGTTTCTCTACAAAAACAAACACATAATCTTTCATTTCCAATCATCCAGTTCAGTGCATTCTTCCAAAATGAATCCTGCAAAAGTGTAATACATATCAATTAGTAGGTTTGCATCTAATTACTAGTGGGGTAGTAGGTTTGCATCAATAGGTTTAAAAAAACTTAAATAATTCATAGTGGGGTCGCAGGTTTTCATCATATATTTATATAACTAGTTTAATCCAACCAATGAATTAGTAATCCTTAAACTAAACAGAATCTACTTTAATGAATATGTAGGTTAGTGGGGTCATAGATTTACAAACACAAACCTTCAACTTTTACTGATCTTCGATGTTTATAGATCTCGGACTTCAACTTCGAAGGCCAAGGCTTCAATCTTTGATGGTTTATTGTTCAATGTTTAAAGATCTTGGAGGTAAGAACGAGATGTTACAAGGTGGGTGAAGCGGCAGCTGAAAAGGGGATGAAACAACTAGGGTTTTATTAGGTATATATATACATGGTACACCTATATTTTAAAAAATAATAAATAAAGTTTCGGATATCGGATACTTCGGATATCCGAAAATTTCTGAAAATACTATCCGAATCCGAATCCGAAAATTCGGATTATCCGAAATTCCCGAAAATTCGGATATTTCGGATTCGGATTTGCGGATAATTCGGTTTCGGATTCGGATATTTTTGCACACCCCTACCTCAAACCACCGAAGCCCATCAGGTAACATCCTCTTTCAATCCAACTTATCTCTGCCCTAATTTACATCCGAAACCTATACGCATCTCAGTGTATATATACATCCCAGAATTGATTCAGATCTGCAACTCCCTCTCTCCTCAGTTCTCTCCCTCAACGCATCTCACTGAATGCTTTCATTTCTTAATGTTTCGCCTCATATTAAGGTGTATTATTATCATCGCATATGTTGATTTTGATTAGCGATTTATTATCTACGAGAGACAGAGATGGGGTATGGGTTTGTGATGAAGATGATGATGGTGATGAAGATGATGGTGATGAAGATGACTTGGTCCTACTGATGAAGATGATGATGGGTTTAACCAAGTCAAAAGTAAAACTAAACAAAAATTATAAAGAGGGTTAATAAGCAAGGGTATTTTGGTCATTTAACATGGACTTAACTGAGAAATTTAACTGATGTTAGGGCTGGGGACCAACCGAGTGCATTTTTGACAAGTTTTGGGACCACGCGTGTAATTAGTAAACCACTGGGACCAAGTCTGCAATTTTTGAAAACCACAGGGACCAACCAAGCATTTAACTCTAATACAATTGAATGAACAGTTGTGTTAATATATTATATTAATATATACAGTAATATATTTCTTATTATTATTTTCTTTGCTTTCTCAGTTGGATAAGTTTGGTGTCAACCAATACTGGTATCGAAAATACAGGTACGGTCTGGTTCATTATCGGTGCATTAAGGTAAAAATCGGCATCAGCTTGATACAGAAAACGGCAAAAGTCGGTACCGGATTAAGTTTGAATATCTTTTATTTCGGGAAATTCGGTACTGCTACACGGTACCATTTGCTCATCCCTGATCACGGGTGCCATACAAACAACAACGGTATCGTACAACTTTTTTTTGTTGATTTTCTTCAACTTTTAATGATTTCGTTTTTTAGTTTCAGGGGTAGGGATGAGCTCGGTGACAACTGATACCGAAAATACCGGTTACGGTACCGGCATATGAAAGTAAAAATCGGTAGCGAACCGGTACTAGGAACGCCAAAAGTCGGTACCGAATTGGTACTTAGGATCCCTCGGTTTGAGAAATTCGGTACCGGTACCCAGTATTATTTGCTCATCTCTGACCACGGGTTTCATACGAATAACATCATTAACATACAACTTTTTTGGTTGATTTTCTTTCGATTATGTTTTACTGTTTTTTACATTTTCTTTTTTTTTTGTTAGTGGTTCCGCGCGCAACGCACTCATAGTGATTTCAAAACACATGTAAACACAAACTAAATAACAAAAGAAGTTCGCCGCAACGCGGCTAGAGTAATAAACCTAGTTGCATATAAATTCATAACATGCTATATTTAATTTGGTATCTTTCCTGCTAAAATTTAGTAAAAGCTATGTTTTGACCAAATTAAATACGTAAAATATTGTCAAATATATTTAATAATGAAAACATTTACATAAACATCTAAGGCTGCACGGTATGGAGGACCATCCTGGTCCGTCATCCACCGGCGACGAACCGCCCTCCATGCCGCCCCCCTCCGTCATCGTCCTCATCGTCGAGATGTCGCCGTTTGCGACGAACCAAATATGGTGGGCCCCCTTTGTTTGTGTTTGTACATTAGGCATGGTTACTTGTACATAGTAGGATGAGGTAGGATCATCTATGACCATCCTCCCATACCCTCTAGTTTTATGGGATGGACCATCCTTGGAAGGACTATGACGTGGCGCCTACGTGGCGGATCATCCTCCCTTGGAGGACTATCACCATACCCTCTAGCCTAAAAGCCTTTCGGTATATTTTAAAGCTGACAATAGAAACATTTAAGCTAGTTTTTTTTTCAGCCAATTTAAGACTGGCTATTAAATTGATAAAAGAAATGACCTTTTTTTGAAAGGCAACAAAATTATATGCATCACATCTTGCAAGGTGCAAGCACCAAATTTACAACCAGATAGAATGTTACATATTACACCAAAAACTATTATAAGATAAGCTCGTTTTATTCTCAAATTCTAAAATCTTATTTCTACACTCTTTTCGGTATATATTTCTCTCTATATATCTATGTATATATAAAGAGAGATAGATGAGAGAGATGTGTGAATATTAACACCCTTATTATATATGTATTGTTGATGAAGTACGATGAATAGTAACTTTATTTTTATAATAAATAATATAAAGCTTTTTATTATTTTTTTATTTAATATATTATAATAGTTTATTATTATATTTACTTTTAATAATATATTTTTATTTTTTTTTCCTTTTTAAAACCATAGATTTCCTTTATCATTTTTTTAATAATTCTTTTTTCCTTTTTTAGAACATATATTAATTTATCAATTAATTTTATACTTCTTTAATAATTTACGTTTATAACCTTTTTCTAAAAACTTAAGTATGTAGTTGCACTCAAAATAATATATTTATTTGGTATCATAAAACGTTACGATAATAAACTAAACCGTTCTATTGGTTGTTTTCTAAACAACATACTTTATTTTCAAACCACGTTTGTTTTACATTATCGTTTGCTAGGTTTCGTCGCAACGCGCGACATAAAAAAAAACTAGTACATATTAATTTGAAGTGTTGATGAATAGCAATCATCAATTTTTAAGTTTTTTTTTTTATTTTAGATCAAAATATTATTTTCATTATTTTAGTAATATGTTGTTTATTATTTAGCTTGATTGTTTAATAATTTGCCTACGTTAACTTTCTTTTTTTTTTAAAATATAACTTTGCAAATATATTTATTTGTTAATCATTGTAATATAAATTTTAAAATTTTATTGAAAATGGATATCATGTCATTACCGTACCAAATCGAATCAAAACCGACGATGAATACCAATTATTTTCTTGTATTTAAAACAACACATTTTTTGTATCATAAACTGTAAACTATATGAGTGCCAGTAATAATATTAAAAAACTTATTTTATTACGTAAATTGTACGAGTATCGATACGTGACGAACCTAACCGATTTTGACCAAACAACACCGACACCGATATCGGCAATATCGAAAACCGGTATTCGTTTTTATGATTTTCGATTGATGTAAAATACAAGTCGATATCCTTTTTAGCTTATCACGACTTTAATTTTTGAGCAATTTACGAAAATAGCCAATAATAAGTTTGACTTACCAAAATGGCCACTTCATGCGTCGGTGGAGCAGGGCATCACGGATTCAAATGCGCAGGATGCCTCTTTTCAAGACCCCTCATGCGTCTTTAAATATGGAAATGACACGTGTCTCAATGATTAGGTAGACTCCTCCAATGCCTCAGCAGACTCTTCCAATGCCTCAGGCAGACTCCTCTAATGCCACTCATCCAATGCCTCAACAGACTCCTCCAATACTTTAAGAAAATACTTTAAAATATTTAAAAAAATACTAAAAATATATTTTTTTTAATTTAAAAAAAATTACTTTTTTAAATTTATATACGTAAAAATATCTTGGCTAATTTTAAGAAAATACATAAAAAAAATTAAAAAAAATACTTTAATAAAATATTTAAATTAATTTTTTAAAATTAAATTTTTTTTTAAATTTATATACGTAAAGATATCTTTAAAATACTTAAAAAATACTATACGTATATATATTTAAAATACTTTATGTATATAAATTTAAAAAATATTTTTTTTAAATTAAAAAAATATATATTTAAAAAAATATTTTTAGTATTTTTTTAAAATATTTTAAAGTATTTTCTTAAAATATTTGGAAGAGTCTCCCAGAGGCATTGGAAGAGTCTGCTGAGGCATTGGATGAGTCTGCTGAGGCATTGGATGAGTCTGCCTGAGGCATTGGAAGACTCTGCTGAGTCATTGGAGGGGTCTACCTAATCATTGAGACACGTGTCACTTCCACATTTAAAGACGCATGAGGGGTCTTGAAAGAGGCATCCCGCACATTTGAATCCGTGATGCCCTGCTTCACCGACTCATGAAGTGACCATTTTGGTAAGTCAAACTTATTCTTGGTTATTTTCGTAAATTGCTCTTAATTTTTTAGTTTTCTCTTTCTTACTATAGCAAGTGTCAGTATCAAAACGAACCGAACCGATACCAACCAAGTTCCCGTAGCGTAGCACGGAAGAAAACCACTAGTTATATATCATGCCACACCTTACTACTAAGTACTAACACATAACATTCATCACCTAAACATTTCAAACCTCAAAAAATCCCTTCAAGTAATAGAGGTTTCTTTGGATCTGTTTTTTACCTAAAGAAACCTATAGCTTTAACCTCCTCTGTTACTTTAGTCCCCGACTTGGGAGTCTGATAGAACACCACCTCATTTCTCAAAGACCAAATACTCCAAATAGTCATGAGGATGATCTCATGAAAGGCCTTCTTTCTTTTCTTTGAACCATAACATACCGTGTGCATAGCTAGTAGGTCTTTAATATCAAATGCATAGGAGCTAGGGATATTACACCATTGCCGCAATTACTTGCCAAATTGTTTAAGCGAAGTGACAAGAAACAACAATGTGTTGGCTAGTTTCGTTATAGTCTCCACAAAAAACACACCTCTGATCCGTGCAATGTATATTCCTTGAAGCCAAGCCACCTTGGTCGGAAGCCTTTTTTCCCACTTCTCCATGCAACGATCCCGAAATTTTTTGGTACCCAATTATTCCAGGCAAACATAACCGATGGTTGGCTTCTATTATACACTTGGATTAGTTACACGATCTGAAATACGATACGAGCACGACATGAAAAAGTACCAATTTTATATAGGCTAATATAACCTACTTTCAAGGGCGGACCCAAGCTTTGGCTTGGGTGGGTGAGCGCCCCCTTGAAAAAAAATTAGTGTATTTTCAAGTTAAAAGTCCCGACTGCACCCTTTGAAAATTTGGTTGAACCCTTCGTTCGCACCTCCAGAAAATAATTCATGGGTCCGCCACTGCCTACTTTGTTAAATAGGCCCAACCGACGAACACAATTCGGTTGATAAATGAGTTAACCCGAAGACCATATGTTAACATGTATAAGAGTTTTTTTTAAACTTCATATTTAGAATTTAGAAAATGTATTATAGAAAGTATTCAAATTTAAACTTTAATATTCTAACCTTTTATTTTCTTTTGAGTAAATTACACTTTGTGTCCCTTTTTATTACCATAATTCAATTGTGAAACGTGACCTTTAAAACAAATAATTACAGATTATGTCTAAAATCTTGGGTTTTCTAATAGGTTCTATCCTTTAAACGAAAATCAGTTAGTAAAGTTAGTTAACTTCAATTAAAAAAAGGGGCATAATGAATTTATAAACTCTCACGTCTTTTTTTCTCTCTCTAAGGTTTCTATCTCTAAACTCTCTCTCTTCATTTTTCTTCCCTAAACAAACCGACCACCACGCCACCATCGCGCACCACCCGTCGTTCACTACCATTGCCGGTCTGCCACCACCAACAACCATCACCACCCCTGTCACCACCACCCACTCCTATCACGCACTACCATTCACATGTAAAACCTTCGAAACCAACAATGGTGTCCACCAACTCACCATCACCAACACCAACCACCACCACTGTTGTAGCATACACGTATTTGTACACTCTATCCACCACCACCGCTGGAGATCTTGCCGGAAAAGTTTCTTAGTGGCGGAGGTCCGAAGCGTTAGTCCGTTGTTAGATGCTTGTGTCGCAGCCCCCGACCCCTGCCCCGAGAGCGGCCGGCCGCGGGTATCACGCTCAGAGCGGGTGGTATCGGTGTTTATTAATTTGGCAGCGGAATACATCAGGACCGTAGTTAGGAAATATTTTTATCAGAGTTAAACACCAAGTTTTCATAACAATAAAAGAGATAAAACCCAAGTTTCATTTGACCATACATTTGTAGGGATAAACCCTAATTATTAAAAACATAAACTCCTTTTCTTATTTGGTAACTTTTATAGCCACAACTTTAAGTCTTCAGTGCTCTCCAGCTGGCTTCTATTGGCTTCACATTAAGTTACTTGAAACGCGTTTTAAAAAGGTTTTATCAGCAAGAAATATACTGGCGAGTGCATCCCAATTTAATCAAAAACAGCTTTTATACTTTACAGTATTGAGAGTGATTACAATGTTTATATCTACACGGTTACTCATTCAGTACTGTCAATCCTGACTTGTGGGTCATGTTACTCATTGGCTAACTCTTTGTCCAATAGTAACGGATTCCAAATAATGTATACAAAACCCCCAACATACCGCAGTAATTGTAGAATACATAGACTCAATCATTGTTAAGTATAATTGAAAATATTTGAAGTTTTGTAAAAAATTTATAAAAACAAGATGTACTCACATTGTTAACATAGGTGATACTATTGTAGCTTCCTGGTGTGTAACACCCCAAAATGTTTACTAGATACAAGTTATAAATAATAATGGATGATGTTTAGATTAAAAAGATAAATGAACTTGAGGGACTAAACATGTGATATGTCCAAACTATAATTAATAAAAATATGGGGAAAACCTAATTTAAACACTCTTTCAAAGTGGGAGGGTTCAATGTGTAATTAGTAAACTAAAAGGTTTTACTAATAAACAAAAATTGAAAAACACCCACACATGAGGTTCTGGTCGATCGAACAGGGAGCAGGACAAGAGGGGAAACCCTAGTATCAAGAAAATTAAGCAATTGAACTTGAATCAAAGGAGAAATCTAATGCATGAACCCCTAAATGTGAGTAGCTAACCTCAATTTCTAAAGTGGCGTGAAGGAGGAAGGTTCCAATACTAGGAAATCGGAAGGTTCACAAGATCGAGGTACGTTAGTATACACCTTATCTCTATTATGTTGACATATGTATAATAGTCTCAATTGTATTATGTTGATATGTCGAAATCGTGAAAATTGAAATTTATGATTGTTTGGAAGTAAGGTTAGATCCGTCATAAACGGATGTTGAGAAATGAATAAGATACGAAAGATAACGCATCATATCCGGTTCTTTCTAGTCGAACCGGGTATGGGAAGTTAAGTATGTAACGAATGAAAGTTTACTCGATCTGTCTTCTCGGATTGGAGTGTAAGTGTATGTAAAGAATATATCCGTTCATCATGAATGAATCGAATGAAAGTTATAGTAACAATACTAGTACCCGTCGTTAGCGGGTATGTTAAGAAAAGTATGTAAGTCTCTACATTGAGACGAGCATGTAATGAACCGTCTAACGGTTGGTAATGCAGTTGAAAGATGTAAGGCCGCGATAGTGACTAATCGGGTTATTAGTTAATCGTGTTAGTGATGAAATACTAACTTATTTGTTTATGTTGAATGTAGGTAAATCCTCATCTTAGGCGACTTGACAAGTTGGAGTGAACACACGCACGTCCTATGACCACCAAGCGCTTCCGCTATTTTGTATTAATGTTATGGGTCAAATACTTGTTGTGAATAGCCTCGTTAGTAACTTACTTTTAAAACTTGATGTTAAGGTTTTTGGTAGTGTCAGTCGAATGGTTGTAGACTTTAATGTATTGAAAGTGATTAAAACATGGATACACTCGTTTTATGGACGGGTCATGCCCAAATTTTGTTAAGTTTGCGCACAAATGTTATTGGTATCATTACCTTAAATTGAGAAAAGTTTGGACTCTTTTAAAAAGTTTATGTTTCTAGTGTCTTTTGGTCATCGTTTTTACTAGACGCAAACGCGGGCCTTACAAGTTGGTATCAGAGCCTAGGTTTGAGTGATTCGAGCACAAGTAGTAGTGCTTGAGCTCAAACCGATGGCTCGTTCGAAAGTGTGTTCACTCCAAGATCGCCAATGAGATAACGTTTAAGTTATAAACGAATGCAAGTATGTTTATTATGTGTATGATGAAAATATTAAGTTAAACATGTGGGGAGTAAAATTCGGGAGGTTAAATGAGAAGTTTCAGGAACCGTAGGGCCGAAACGGACTAGGAAAAACGAATAAAGGTGCCCAAAATAAGTTGCAGCGAATCTGCATAACGGAAGGTCGTCGCCGACGGGTTGCCTTCCTGTCGCCGACGCCACCCCTTTTTGCCGTGAAGATGATAGTTACGCCACGGTTACTTAATATGATACGAGATTCCCAAATAAAGTCGCTTGGAGCAGAAGACCCAAAGAAAGAGAGGGCGAAAGGTATAGCCGATAAATTAGAAGAAAATTCGACCGGAGGTCGAATTTGGATACCACGATTTTGAGAAGTCAATACCGCCCTACTCAAGGAGGCTCATAAGTCACGGTATTCAGTCGATCCCGGGGCAACTAAAATGTACCGGGACTTGAAGACCAATTATTGGTGGCCGGGTATGAAACACAATATTGTTAAGTATGTTGCGAAGTGCTTAACATGTTCCCAAGTAAAGGCGGAACATCAAAAACCATACGGGGAATTACAGCCATTGGAAATTCCGGTGTGGAAATGGGAAGAAATAACGATGGATTTGGTGACCAAGCTTCCTAGAACAAAAGGGGGCACGATACAATATGGGTAATTGTAGACCGACTCACAAAGAGTGCCCATTTCCTACCTATTCGAGAGGCTTACTCTTCCGAGAGAATGGCGGAAATCTATATGAATGAGATCATATCCTGACACGGAGTGCCCGTATCAATTATCTCAGATCAGGATACTAGATTTACCTCTCGTTGCTGGCAGAAGTTTCACGAAAGTGTGGGCACGAAGTTACACATTAGCACAGCCTACCACCCTCAGACTGACGGTCAGTCAAAAAGAACCATTCAAACACTTATCGATATGTTGAGAGCATGTGCTTTAGACTTTGGGGGAAGTTGGGATGACCATTTACCACTAGTAGAATTCTCTTATAATAATAGTTACCATAGTGGCGGGAGGAAATGTAGAACTCCTGTGTGTTGGGGCGAAGTTGGACAGAGAGAACTTGCGCCAAGTGAGTTAATAACGGTGACGAATGAAAAGATTGATTTGATTAGAGCTCGACTGAAGGCAGCTCAAGATCGGCAAAAAGCTTATACGGACAAGAGGAGGCGTCCTATCGAGTTTCAAGTCGGAGATTATGTTCTTCTGAAAGTATCTCCATGGAAGGGTATAATCCGTTTCCGCAAACGAGGTAAGTTAGGCCCTCGTTATATTGGACCGTTTAAAATCTTGGCTCGAGTTGGAAGGGTTGCATATCGATTAGAATTACCGTCTACACTAGACGGGATTCACAATACCTTCCACGTATCACAATTAAGGAAGTGTCTTGCGGATGAAACAACATTAGTGCCTCTCGATGACATCGAGTTGGACGAGGGGTTAAACTATGTCGAAAGACCAATAGCCATTAAAGACGTTAAGGTGAAGAATCTTCGCAACAAATCCGTTAGACAAGTATTGGTGCAATGGCAACACCGGAAGGGGTCAGAACTTACATGGGAAGCAGAAGATGAAATGAGGAAACACTATCCTTTTCTCTTCTGTATGTAATTCTTGAATTTAATATGTGTTCAGGTTTCGGGGACGAAACCTCCTTTAAGGGGGGTAGACTTGTAACACCCCAAAATGTTTACTAGATACAAGTTATAAATAATAAATGGATGATGTTTAGATTAAAAAGATAAATGAACTTGAGGGACTAAGCATGTGATATGTCCAAACTATAATTAATAAAAATATGGGGAAAACCTAATTTAAACACTCTTTCAAAGTGGGAGGGTTCAATGTGTAATTAGTAAACTAAAAGGTTTTACTAATAAACAAAAATTGAAAAACACCCACACATGGGGTTCTGGTCGATCTAACAGGGAGCAGGACAAGAGGGGAAACCCTAGTATCAAGAAAATTAAGCAATTGAACTTGAATCAAAGGATAAATCTAATGCATTAACCCCTAAATGCGAGTAGCTAACCTCAATTTCTAAAGTGGCGTGAAGGAGGAAGGTTCCAATACTAGGAAATCGGAAGGTTCACAAGATCGAGGTACGTTAGTATACACCTTATCTCTATTATGTTGACGTATGTATAATAGTCTCAATTGTATTATGTTGATATGTCGAAATCATGAAAATTGAAATTTATGATTGTTTGGAAGTAAGGTTAGATCCGTCATAAACGGATGTTGAGAAATGAATAAGATACGAAAGATAACGCATCATATCCGGTTCTTTCTAGTCGAACCGGGTATGGGAAGTTAAGTATGTAACGAATGAAAGTTTACTCGATCCGTCTTCTTGGATTGGAGTGTAAGTGTATGTAAAGAATATATTCGTTCATCATGAATGAATCGAATGAAAGTTATAGTAACAATACTAGTACCCGTCGTTAGCGGGTATGTTAAGAAAAGTATGTAAGTCTCTACATTGAGACGAGCATGTAATGAACAATCTAACGGTTGGTAATGCAATTGAAAGATGTAAGGCCACGATAGTGACTAATCGGGTTATTAGTTAATCGTGTTAGTGATGAAATACTAACTTATTTGTTTATGTTGAATGTAGGTAAATCCTCATCTTAGGCGACTTGACAAGTTGGAGTGAACACACGCACATCTTATGACCATCAAGCGCTTCCGCTATTTTGTATTAATGTTATGGGTCAAATACTTGTTGTGAATAGCCTCGTTAGTAACTTACTTTTAAAAATTGTTGTTAAGGTTTTTGGTAGTGTCAGTCGAATGGTTGTAGACTTTAACGTATTGAAAGTGATTAAAACAGGGATACACTCGTTTTATGGACGGGTCATGCCCAAAATTTGTTAAGTTTGCGCACAAATGTTATTGGTATCATAACCTTAAATTGAGAAAAGTTTGGACGCTTTTAAAAAGTTTATGTTTCTAGTGTCTTTTGGTCGACATTTTTACTAGACGCAAACGTGGGCCTTACATGGTGATTCTCCTGGTTATTGTTTTGGTAAAAAATTACCGAAGCAATTAAGTGATCAAATTAGTTAAGTGGGGTAGTGTGCTAAGAATGTGTATCAAAACTATGCTGATTAAGTTGTTTGTAAAAATAATTTTCAGGATACGGCTCAGGATATCGAGCTGTATCTACAATCAAACAATGAGCAAAAATGTAAAGGGTGACACAGGATGTACGAGGAATGCCCTTGATCAATCTAGATCTCCGGCATAAAACCTCGGGAGCTGACAATCGTCGGCTGCCTTGTTCTTCTTATTGCTTGAATAACCAGGATACAATGCAGGATAATGCTCGAATCGAATCTAAGTGTTACAATGATTGTGAATTGTGAGTGTTAGTGTGTGTTTTCAGCTAGAAATAAGAGTGTACGCGTATGAGAGCTCGAAAGTGTATGAATTCCTATGATCCGGCACTCCTATTTATAGTTACAAGAAATAACAAACTATGCTAAAAATCCGGGATATTCCCCTATTATTCCGGGATACTTTGGAATATTCCTTTTTGAATGTTGTAGACTATTTCTCCTGGCTCCAACGTCTCTTTTCCAACAAATGTGAGCGAGTCTTCAGGGGAATTGATCTTTGTGAACGTTAACAACCTTCAGCTACAAGCTACAAGCAAATCGTTAGTAACTGCCAGGATACTGCCTCAGGATGTTACCAATATCCTGGTCCGGTATCCTGATCATAAACAGCTAACATAAAATCAAGATATAGTGTCAGGATATGGGCTCAGAATTTCACCCATAACAATTGTCCCCAAAAATATTGCCGTTGGGGATCCCTGATCTAACGGTAATATTCTTCTAATTTCTTCAAGGCTCTCAATTGATTTGATGATATGACGTGACACGGAACAACTTCCATTGCCCATATCTTCTCCATAATTTCTTCTTTATAAATGCCATCCAAGAAATCGAAAAGGTAAGTCCTCCTTCTTATCTTTAACTCCCTTCATCTTCTTCTTCTTTTCCGCCGATCACCAATGGCAAGACAGACCAGATCATCTTCCGGCGACTCCTTTGGCCCATGACGTCGTTCCTCAACAAGATAAATATTTTGACCCTGTATTCTGCATACATATGCTGAGTCTGTATCCCAATTAGACAGTATTAATGATACCTGTGTTCTTGTAAGCCTTCAAAGGCGGCTGAGGTGGCGGTTGAAGCTGCAGAGAGGGTGGAGTGTCACACCTCAACCGATGGCGGAATCATCGGGGCGCGGCACTAGGCAAATCAGATTGCTCAAGAGAATCCATAACAACTATATTGCGGCAGTATTTATTAAATTTGTTATCCCATACTAACAATCAGTACAATCACATAAGTTATCATAGATTTCTTGTCCTCTCGAACAATACAAATCTGACAACCTAGATTTTTAGGTGAGTTTCTAGACTTCCTAGCTTGATTTGATGTAGACTGCGACTAAACCTGCAACATACGTTAAACTAATGTCAATACAAAAGTATTGGCGAGCATACAGGTTTGATATGTAATAGTGTAATAGATAAAAGCTGTGAATTTCCACATACATAAACGTAATACACGACATATATACTCACAAAACTGATACTACCAGCTAAGTCCTCGAGCTTCGATCGCGATTGCTAAACTAGACCCCGTCGGGCGCAATAGTACTATACTAGTCATGGTGGGACGTCGCGAGTATAAGTCCTAGCACATATGTAACTAGCATCACGTATAACTATGCACGTAAGTCATTCGCAAGTGATAAGTAGTTTAAGCATTTGATGTGATTCGATTTGATAGCAACGTATGTTACACCCAAAAGTGCAAAAGCAAAAAGGGTTCAAGTATACTCACAGTCGGTGTTCGGAAAGCAAACACAACTTGATTGGATTGATGGGAGCGCGTCTGAGATTAGCCTGGTTACAGTTTGATAGCGTAAGCGTCGAACAGTGCGTTAAACGGTGGCGAGTGAACCAAGTGTCGAATGGTAGTCCGATCGGATGGCAATCTGATCGGATGGCCAGTCGACCGGGTGGCAGTCCGTTCGGATGGTCATCCGATCGGATGACCATTCGATTGGATTGTCGCCTGGGTTGGTGATGAGGTGTTTGCGTATGATAGTTTGCCTTTTGAAGTTTTCGTTGTAGCATTTTGAAAACAGAGAAGTATCTCTACCCTTCAGGTCGGTCGATCGAACGACCGGTCTATCGGGTGGCAACTCGATCGGGTGGCTGTTCGATCGGACGGTGATCCGATTGGCAAGACACTTTGGTTGATGATAAGCTCACAGCAGACTGGTCACTCGGTCGGGTGGCAGTCCGATCAGGTGACAATCCGTTGGAACTGATGTGCAATGAAGTTTTGTAAAACGTTTAAGTGTTGAGGATCCAAAGTCAGCCGATCGGATGGTCGTTCGATCGGACGACAATCCGATCGGACGACAATCCATTCGTCGTTCAGATCTTTGATTGTTTGAAAGTTGTTTAAGTCTTGGTACCAAGTGCAATCCGATCGGATTGCAGGTCGATCGGGTGGCAGTCCGGTCGGACGACAATTCGATCGGACGGTAACCCGTCCCGCAATCTTATCGTTTTACTTCTTGGCTATCTCGTTAAGTTTTTGCGATCTGATCGAGACGTTACGACTACGAGCTAAACAATGGAACTCCACCAGGTCCGAGTCACCGGATCAGATGGGAATCACCCCGTCTGATCAGTTAACTGTTTTCGATGGTTATTCATGTTTAACACAACAAGCCGGTCATCTCGTCGATAGGAACCGGTTCTCAAACCGACACTTCACTAAAAGTAGAAGGTCTGTACGAGCTCTGTTGCTACCGGTTTCGAGTGAAAAGTTAAGAAAGTTTGGAGAAAAGCTTAGAAAACTTAGATTCAGCTTAGATTTAGGTACGATTAGTGTTTATACACCGTGGAATCTATCAGATCTGGACTGTTCTTGATGAGATGAGGTCACACTTCATTGTTCCTAAGAACTCCATGCTGACATCACTTTAGAACGGCTCAAATCCGAAGATTTAACGGTGAAGAAGTGAGATTTGATGGTGAGAACGATGAAGGAGTGCGTGTAGATCATAGAAGTACAAGATTTGAGGTAGAAACTTACAAGAATTGCGAGAAATCGAGAGAAAATGGCGAGAAGGCGTCTGGTCGAGAGAGAGCAGTCACATCAACTGTTGTTGATGTGACAAGTGGGGTATTTATAGGCTAAGGAGGAGAAAGACGGTGTAGTGCATCGGATCAGATGGCTGTCCATTCGGTTGGCTGTCCGATCGGATGGCTGTCCGATCGGATGGCCATTCGATCGAAGTGCCATTCGATCAAACGCCTCCGGCGAGCTGAGTTTTGGCGTTCCGTTTCGATTGCTAAGCGTTGTGGTAGTTTGGTTACACATTCTCATCCACATTTCCATATATTTATTATAATTAGCTACGTTGTGTCGTATATACATATCCATATTTCAAAGTTGCGATACAATAACCGGGTTTCGTTTCGAATATGCGTTGCTTTGCGACGCTTCACGGTCATCGAGGAGGGTAGAATAGGTCCTCACTCAACGTCATCGTGAACGTTAATGTGTGTGATGCGATGTGCGTTTTGAGTAATGAGTTGCACTGCGACACATCACGACTATCAAGGAGGGTAGAATTGGTCCTCATTTGATATCTTCGTGGTTGCCAGCAAGTGCAATGTGATGTGATAGCGATAAAGTATGCGTAATATGCGAAAATACTGCGAAATAGCGATGTATGCGATATAGCTACATTTTGATCCGAATCTCTGGTGCTAGGCGTAACGAGTATATCGAGTAGTAACAACGCACGAACGTGCGGATTGTTACATGGAGGCTGGAGCTGATGTTGCTGTGTGAGAGCATCAAAGTGGGAAATGATGGATATTATTGCTTAGGTCGGAGCCCACTCTTTTAAATTTGAATGGTCTGTAACCCCTAAACAATTTACATTTCCTGCACTTTACTTTTCCTGCACTTAAAACAATATGATGGCCAAAGGTGGATGGGTCCTGAGTTTCAGGATGAAGCCCTTGGTCATCAATTAGTATCGTTTATTTTGAACAATATAACGGTTGGAGGGGAATGGGTCTCGGTTTGAGATGAACCCTTCAACTGTTAGGTAAATATGATAAAAACTAACTGTGCTTTTGGCGGATGGATCTCGGTTTGAGATGAAACCAAAAGCACAACTTTTGCTATGTTAATAATATAACTTCCTTTTGATTTATTCATTGTCGCTTTTCAATTCTTGTTGTGCATTGCTTAATTTGAATTCCAATGTTCCAAACTTAGTACAATTATTTTTTGAAAATATCCTGATCAGTATACTCGCAAATATCCTATAAAGACTTTCGTCAAATAGGGTTTTTATAACTCAAACAATTTAGATAAAGTTTTCAAAGAAAAAGGAGAGTTTATTTTACAAAGTTTATTTTGATAACACTTGTTTGACTAGAATACAAGTTTAGCTTTTAACCCAAGTACCATATCCCAAATATTCCAACCAAATATCCTGAAACATATTCTGAAAATACATTTTAAGAATATATCCTGAGAATATATCCTAATCAGGATATTTAAGCTTTTGTCAAACATCGTTTCAAAAATTCAAATGATTTAAATAGGGTTTATAAAGGAAAGATCATACCAGGAATAGAGTGTAACCCTATTCTCAAACTTCAATCCTTTTGCAATTTTTTCCAACGAAGATGTCCCCAGTCTGAGATACTTAGTGTACTAGGTCCAAGCTTGATCCTTTGAGCTTTACACAATTGCCTCAGTAGCAATGTCCCCTGTGCATAATGTCTTAGAAATTTTTTGGTCATCAGTTGCAACCATTTGAATAATTCCTGTATTACAGGGGATAAACCCAAAAATATACTGGAGATAAATCCTTAGTGTTCTGGGGATAAACCCGTAAGTATTCTAGGGAAAATCCCAAATTTTCATGCGCTGCAGGCGGGAGTGTATAAACTCCAAGACTTAGAAAGGTGAAAACCTTTAAACCTTAGAGAGTATGAAAATACCCTTTCGTGAGAAAGGGTGATCAATCCTCATATACCTTGAGGATCCAGGATATAGCCAATAGTAACGAAATTGTCAGCCACTTTTACATGAACTGGTCCCGCTACCTTGAACTATCCCTAGATAACCTGCGCTCCAAGCGGGGTGTTTAAACCCAATTCGTAAGAAAGGTGAATACCTTTAAACCTTTGAAGGGATTAGAATCCCTTATTTGTGAGAGAGGGGGCCAATCCTCTAATCTTTCGAAATATCCTGAGCGTGTATCCTGGAGCTGTATACTGAGGCATATTCTGCAAAATAACCTTAAACTAAGGTGAGTGTTAGCTTGGCTAACACCCCTCCGATGCTTAAGTCAGTATTAGGTTCGAAATAATAAACAAATTCAAATATATTTAAAGAAGTAGAATCCATACCATCCTGAGATAGAAATTAAATTCTAATCTTACTTGAAATAGAGTTTTAAGTGTATAGCATTCCAGGATCTTGGTAGCATATCCCCTTCCATACTCTTGAGTCGGTATGCTCCTTTCCCTGATTCTGATTCAACTTCGTATGGTCCTTCCCATTTTGGAGCTAGCTTTCCATCAGCAGGATTAGTAGTATTCTAAAAAGCCTTTCTTAACACCCAATCCCCAACTCGGAATCTTCTAGTCCTTATATTCTTATTATCTGCCCTGGATATCCTCTGTTGGTATACTGCCATCCTTAGCTTTGCTGCATCTCTAGTCTCGTCCACTGTATCCAATTCTTGGCACAAAGCTTCAGGATCCCTGAGGTTAGATCTTACTGTAGGTATCACCATTTCTATTGGGATCACCGCTTCTGCTCCAAACACCAAGGAAAATGGGGTTTGGCCAGTTGCACTTTTCACCATCGTTCTACCAGCCCATAAAACGAAGGGTAATTCTTCTGCCCATCTTCCCTTCTTAGTTCCAAGCCTTTTCTTCAAATTGTTGACAATTATCTTGTTTGAGGATTCTGCTTGTCCATTTGCTTGAGGATGTACCGGAGTAGATGTGATCATTTTGATTCCCCAACTCTTGCAAAAGTCAGGATCCATTGTCACAAATAATCTCGGCTGGCACTCCAAACCTGGTCAGGATATTCCTTTTTTATGAATGATACTACTTCTTGGTCTCTAACTTGAACAAATGCTTCAGCTTCAACCCATTTAGAAAAATAGTCAGTCATTGCCAGCATAAAGACTTTTCCTCCTGGAGCTTTCGGCAATTTCCCCACTATGTCCATTCCCCACTTCATAAATGGCCAAGGGGAAGCTATAGGATATAATGGTTCAGCTGGTTGATGTAATATGTTACTGTGCCTTTGACATGCATCACATCTTCGAGCATATTCTGTAGCATCTTTCTTCATTGTAGGCCAATAGTATCCTGTTCTCAATACTTTTGAGAATAACGACCTGCCCTCAGTGTGGTTGCCACAATCTCCTTCGTGTATATCCTGAAGCACTTCTTTAGCTTCAGGATCTTCCAAGCACCTCAGATATGGACCTGCAAGAGATTTCTTATACAAAACATTATTTATAATAGTGAATTGTGATACCTTCATTCTAAAGGCCTTAGGATTCTCATCCTTAGGGATGTGTCCTTCCTTGAGATATCTCATGATTGGAGCCGTCCATGACTTAGGATCCTCCTCAGGATACTCATCATCAGGATCCTGAACACTTACTACTTCCTTATCCTGAGGATCCGTCGCAGGATACAGGATATGTAATATTGGTATTCGGGTCCCTTCCGGTATCCTGACTGATGATCCCAGATTTGCCAAGGCATCAGCTTCAGCATTATCCTCTCTTGGTACCTGTTCAAGTGTAAAAATATCGAAATATCTTGCTAATTTTTTGAGAATTTCGAGATACTCGATTAACTTCTCACCTTTAACTGCATAGGATCCATTAAAATGATTAGTAATTAACAAAGAATCAACATATACTTGCAAACTCTTGATATTCATACTTTTAGCCAATTCTAATCATGCAATTAAAGCTTCATATTCTGCTTCATTATTAGTGGCAGGAAATTCACATCTGTTAGCCTGGGGTAATATGTCCCCCTGTGGCGATTTTAGTAGTATACCCAAACCTACACCTTTGACATTAGATGCTCCATCAGTATATAATATCCAGGATTCTACGTTTTCTTCTAGCTGTTGTACTTCTAGGTCTACTTCATTTTGAATATCACTACTGAAACCAGCCACAAAGTCAGCTAAAGCCTGAGACTTTATGGCATTCCTAGGTTCATATACTAGATCATAGGCACTTAATTTCACTGACCACTTAGCCATCCTACCTGACATCTCGGGTTTCCTAAGCACATTTTTGACAGGATGGTTAGTTTTAACATGAATCCTATGTGTTTCAAAATAATGTCTAAGTTTCGTTGATGCCATTACTAGGGCTAATATCAATTTCTCTAAATGAGAATATCTAGTTTCAGCATCTAATAAACTTTTACTAACATAATAAACAGGATACTGCTGACCTTCATGATCCTTTACAAGGACAACACTTACTGCATTCCCTGATACTGCAAGATACAGGGATAATGGTTCACCATCCTCAGGCTTCATTAATAGAGGTGCGGTTGAAAGATACCGCTTCAAATCCTGCAAGGCTGTCTCATGCTTCTCTCCCCATTCGAATTTCTTATTCTTCTTCCGGATATCATAAAATTCCTTGCATTTTTCCGAGGATCTTGAGATAAATATGTTTAATGCTGCTACTCGCCCTGTTAATCGTTGAACATCTTTCATATTTGAAGGTGATTTGATATTTAAGATGGCTTTGATCTGTTCTGGGCTTGCTTCTATCCCTCTTTTAGTCACCATATATCCTAAAAACTTTCCTGCCCCCACTCTGAAATGGCACTTAGCAGGATTCAGCTTCATGTTATACTGATCCAGGATATCAAATGCTCCCTTAATATCCTGGAGATGATCCTCAGCTTTTTTGGATTTTACCACCATGTCATCATGTACACCTCCATAGTGTCCCCCAGTTTGTCTTTGAACATCATGTTCACCAATCTTTGATATGTTGCACCTGCATTCTTCAATCCAAAGGGCATAGCAGTGTAACAATAAATACCTGTTGGTGTCATGAAGGCAGTATCCTCCTGGTCTGAAGGTTCCATTTGGATCTGCTGGAATCCTGAGGATGCATCCATGAAGGTTAACATCTCATGGCCGGCAGTAGCATCCACCATTGAGTCAATATGAGGAAGAGGAAATGGGTCTTTGGGACAAGCTTTGTTCAAGTCTGTGTAATCTACACAAACTCTCCATTTCTCATTTTTCTTTTGCACCACAACTACATTTGCCAGCCATTTAGGAAACTTCACTTCCCTAATCATCTTGCTCTTTAGTAGTCTTTCAACTTCCTCTTGGATGATCACATTTCGCTCCGGAGCAAATTTCCTTCTCTTTTGTTGGACAGGCTTGAATGACTTGTCGATACCGAGCTTATGAGTTATAATATCCTTGGAAATGCCTGTCATATCCTCGTGCTTCCACGCGAACGTCGACATCCTGCATTTCAAAAAGTTAGTTAATTGATTTTCAATATCCTGAGGGATATTGGTTCCCACGAGCACCGAGATATCCGGATTATCCTGATCCAGGATAATTTTCTTTACATCCTGCTCTGAAGCCTCCATGATATCCTGGCCTCGCATCTTTAATTGCTATGCTACACTAGGCTTTGTTGAGGATTTCATCGAAGAAGAATAACACTCCTTCGCTTCCTGTTGATCGCTTTCCACCTTGACTAATCCCCAAGGGGTAGGGATCTTGATGCATTGATGATGGATTGACGGCACAACTTTCATATCATGATCCAAGGCCTACCTAATATAATATTATAGCAGGATAGGGAGTCCATGACACAAAAACGCTGCATTGAGTTGACCCCTTCAACATATACAGGCAATTTTATCTCCCCCACAGTGTTTCTAGCCTCTCCACTGAAACCGACAAGCACAGTGGATTTCAAAGTAATATCCATCGGGGATACATTCATCCTCTTCAATGTCTCCAGCTGAATTATGTTGACGGAGCTGCCATTATCTACCAGTATCCTACGTACAAAATGGTTAGCCACATATAATGTTATTACTAGAGCATCATGATGAGGATCCTGGACCGTATCCCTGTCACCACTATCGAAAGTGATCACTTTATCAGTCGTGAGGGTTGTCATCCTGGTTGGCTTATCTCCTCTCTCTGCCTTGGCTTCCTTTGCATGTCTCTTGGCCGCAGAATACGAAGTCCCGCAAATGTCGGATCCTCCTGAAATAAAGTTAATTATTTTTACATCCGCAGGAGGTGATGCTGCTTGTTCAGGATCCTTCTCAGCATCCTGTCCCTTATTCTTCTTTCTTCCCAGGAGATCCTTCAGATATCCCTTGCTCAAGAGATAGCTTATTTCTTTCCTCAAAGCGTTGCAATCCTCAGTAACATGTCCGAAATCCTCATGGAAGGCACGCCATTTGGACATATCCTTCCAATCAGCTTTTTGTTGATTTTTCCGGGGCCATCTTACTTTGTCTCCTAAACCCTGCATAGCATACATTAGTTCAGGTATATTAACAGAAAAACAATATTCAGACAACTCAGGATACTCCTCAGGATCCTCGTCTTCAACAGTATTGACTTTTTTGTTGTCATTTATGCCATATGGCTTAGAGCGATATGGTATATACGAGGATTCTGATTTCCTGTTGGTTGACTCATAGGTTGTGGACGAGTTCATCCTCTCTTGCATCTTTTTGTCTTCCTCCAGCCGAATGTATCTTAAAGCCCTGTTACGAGCTTCGTCCAGATTCCTGCAGGGATTCATTACAAGATCCTGATAAAATTGAGAATCTTTTTGTAATCCCATCTTGAAAGCCTGCACGGCTGTTGCAACATCAAGATGTGGGATATCCAAGGATTCCCGACTAAATTTGTTCACATAATCCCTCAAGGATTCCTGGGGTCCTTGAGTTATCCTGTAAAGATCACTGGTTAGTTTCTCAAAACTCCGGCTGTAAGAAAATTGACTATTAAATAAATTAACTAAATGAGCAAATGAAGTAATTGAGTGAGGAGGAACGTTTAAGAGTCATTTTAAGGCTGATCCTGTCAAGGTAGAACCAAAACCCTTGCAGAGGCATGCTTCCTTGAGATCCGGAGTGATTGGGTTAATTTCCATCCTTTCCCTATACTGGTCAATATGCTCCTCGGGATCCGTGGTTCCGTCATAGAGCTTCATGTTCGGGTTCTGAAATCTCTTTGGGATTTCAGCATCACAAATGGGATACGCGAACCGGGATATCCTGTGGCTGTCCTGGGATACTTCTGGGATTGGCTGGACCACCCCGGGCACACTAGATATCATGTCCTTCAATTTCTGAAGCTCCCTAGACAATGCTGATGTCACACCTGCATCCTGCAAAGATCCAACACCATTAGTAGCAAGAGTATTATTATTATTAGATACATTACCAGTCTGAGGATTCTGGCCATATCGTGAAGTATATCCTGAGCTTCTCACATTCGATACTCTTACTGAAGAGGGTATCTCAGGAGTATGAGTCTAGGAATGGCTAGGCACAATATTCCCCCGGTTATCCTCAGTATAAACTGCAGAACTGAAGTTCAAAGCCCTGGGTTGCAAGGGAGTGACAGTATCTTCAGCAGGCCTACTTGGGCCGGATTTCAAGAGTTGTATCTTTCTCATCAGCATCCGATTAGTTTCCTGCTGCTGTCTCATCTATTCCTGTACACTACCAAACAAATTTAGAATTTCTTCATTAGAAGCCAAAACAGGACCAGGTCCCTGGATATTACGAGCGGGGATAACATCCCGAGCCACATGACTTTCAGTTCCCTGTGAAGAGGCTTGAGATCTCGGAGGGGGTGGTGGAAGCATCGAACCAATTGTTGCAGAGGTTGTGGCAGACACGGTGGAAGAGCTCATGTTTGATCTCGAGGCCATTGAAAATAGTGTAGCAAAAAGTTTTGAAAATAGAAAACCAAGTAATGGTTTTGCAAAAGCTTTTATTGAAATAGCACCACTTGCCCCACTGTGGGTGCCAAATTGTTTTGGTAAAAAATTACCGAAGCAATTAAGTGATCAAATTAGTTAAGTGATGTAGTGTGCTAAGAATGTGTATCGAAAATATGCTGATTAAGTTGTTTGTAAAAACAATTTTCAGGATACGGCTCAGGATATCGAGCTGTATCTACAATCAAACAATGAGAAAAAATGTAAAGGGTGACACAGGATGTACGAGGAAAGCCCTTGGTCAATCTAGATCTCCGGCATAAAACCTCGGGAGCTGACAATCGTCGACTTTCTTGTTCTTCTTATTGCTTGAATAACCAGGATACAATGCAGGATAATGCTCGGATCGAATCTAAGTGTTACAATGACTGTGAATTGTGAGTGTTAGTGTGTGTTTTCAGCTAGAAATGAGAGTGTACGAGTATGAGAGCTCGAAAGTGTGTGAATTCCTATGATCCGGCACTCCTATTTATAGTTACAAGAAATAACAAACTATGCTAAAAATCCGGGATATTCCCCTATTATTCCGGGATACTTTGGAATATTCCTTTTTGAACGTTGTAGACTATTTCTCCTGGCTCCAACGTCTCTTTTCCAACTAATTTGAGCGAGTCTTCAGGGGAATTGGTCTTTGTGAACGTTAACAACCTTCAACTACAAGCTACAAGCAAATTGTTAGTAACTGCCAGGATACTACCTCAGGATGTTACCAATATCCTGGTCCGGTATCCTGATCATAAACAGCTAACATAAAATCAAGATATAGTGTCAGGATATGGGCTCAGAATTTCACCCATAACAGTTATTATCTATTAAAATTAAACAATGCACACGTTTTAGTAAGATAACCCAAATCACATTAACCGTACAACTCGAGACAGAACTCCATTGACTATGTCAAGCAAAGCCTTGACATGCATTACGGAGTCCTAGATCAATCGGGTGTAACACGAGACAGAACACCAACGACTGAGTCAGGCAGAGCCTTAACATGCATTACGGAGCCCTAGATCAATCGAGTAGGGTAACAGATATGTGATCAGAGGTTATAATACTTACAACGAGGCAGAGCTTCGCTTTTTAGGGGTATTATTTCCCAAAAAATATTGCTACTATATGTCAGAGAGAAAGAAAAGAAGTTGAACGGAAACAAATGAGCTCGATCACCCCTTTTATAGGGCTGACGGACACTCCGCCACGCCCCGCGATGGATTTGGCTTCGGCCTTCGCGGCCCGCGAGGACCCTAGGGTCGACTCTAGCTTTGTCGAGTCAAGGGGTAGCCTTCACACGCGTATAGGACACGTGGCGTCATTGTGCGTCCGGCAAGCCAACTACGTCGCGCCCCGCGACGGCTAATGGGGTCCGGGTCATGGCCTGCGACAACCCTAATTAGTTGTTTTTATTTGATTTTTATTAATATAAATGTAACGCCCCAAAAATCTGAATGTTAATATTTGTAGTGTGTTCCTATATGACACGTCATGAAATAAATAACTAGGCTATTTAACCTAGTTAAGGGTACGGTCAAAAGTATTAAATGATGAAGTTAGTGTCAGTTATGTTTTAAAGGCAAAACCCGAGGGGCTAAATGGAACTAATGAAAGTTGAGTTATTAAAAGAAAAAGATCACACACACACACACACACATTTTCGTGTGTGTTCTGGATAGATCGATCAGGGGCTCTCAAGAGCCCCAAACCCTAGATCGTCAAAAGCTTCAAATTGAAGAATGAATCAAGGCCCAAATTCACAACCGAGCATGAATTAGTGATCACCTTCACAAGGGGATCGTAAGGTATGTCTTAAATCAAAGATTGGTGATCATGTGTGAAGTGGGTTATGTTCTAATCCGTAAGTTAAAGTGAAATTGATCATGTATAAGTGTTAGAATCATCATATAGAACATAGCTTATGTATGGTTTGTGTTAATTTGATGTTTAGAGGGAAACCCACTTGTCTTGGTAAGGATGATGACTTGAATGATCATCCATGTTCAATTCTTGTTGATTGTTGATGAATTATGATGGATATGATGAACTCTTGTGAGTTGAATTGAAAGAAATGTGGTAGTGATATGTTTGATGTTTATGTGTGAATGTTATATGTTGATTATTAGTAGGATTTGATGAATTATATATGAACTTAGAAGATGTATGCATAAATTAGTTGTAAGTTATGCTTAGAAGGTGGTACGCACACCAAGCGTATGATAAAATGTATATAGTATCGTCCGTATAGTTGATTATGACGTTACGGGTATATGAGGATAAGTCGATAGTTAAATATGGTTAATAGTTGACTCTCAAAGGTCAACTAAGTATAAGTAACATGATTTGACTCGTTGTCGTAAAAGTAGGATTATAGGAAGCCGTATGGTACATGTTATGTAAATATGCGTTATCTGTGATTATATGATGAATTACATGAATTTGAAAGGATATGAATTTGATTATATGTTTTATGCTTGTTAGTTGTGACAAAAGAAAGTCAAATGTGAAATATGTGGTTGATATGATCGTTAACGTGTACAATTGTGTATACTAACGAGAATGTGATGGGTGGCATGAAAGTATAGGAACCATGTCAAGACGGACTCAAGCGTGAAAGGCTAACGGGTCAAGAGGAGGCAAGGGATCGGATACGAGCACGGACGCATAAGGTAAGTGATTTACGTAATCACTTCTTAGTTTGTTTAAGTAATATAATGTTTTAATTAAAATAAACATGATGTTGGAAGTTAAATATGTGCTGAAGTCTTTCGTCGTAAATGGTGGGATCAAAGTTGACCAAAACGCCCTTGGGGGGTATTTTGGGCAAACGATCTTAAAAGTAGTTTATAAATAAGTTATTCGATTAGTGTAATGTTTTGGACAAGTATGGAAGTGTGGAGTATGGTTTTTGCTAGTAATAGACCAATTAATGCGCAAATACCCTTAACGGGTCAAAATAAGCATATGAACGATAACGTGTTAAGAGGATGCAAGACATCCAAAAAAAATTTTTAGTATTTTATGATAGACGTCATTGATATTATTAGGTCTATAAGAGGTTATGGTAAAACAAACAAGTTATGTTGATGAATGCATGAACGAGTCGAAATGTGGTAAAAGGGTAACAAGCCGAAGAGTTAAAAGTCTGAAATTTTTTATGTCGGATGTTGGATTTTAACTCCATTAGATGGAGAATTAAATTACGGACGCGTAGGAAAAAGAATCGGGTAAAACGGATAGAAAACGAGAGAGTTATGCTCGTTTCCGTAAAAATCTGAACGTGCTGGGAATATGCAGCAAATTGCTGCAACTTTTCTGGAAAAACAGGAGGGTCGCGTCACGCGACGGGCCGTCGCGCGACGCGACGGGTGCAATGTTTGGCGAAATTGTTTTCGTGTCTCGTTTTGTCTTGGGAACTCGTTTAAACGCGTTTTTAGTTGCGTATGACTAATTTAAATTACGTTTTTATAAACTGGAGTGTATGCACATGTGTGGATAGGTATGTATGTATGTTTATAAGTATGTGAGCAAGTACGTGGATATATGACGGTATGTAAGAGAGTAGACATGTATGAGTTTGAAAGGTATGCAAGTAGGGATGTATGTATGTATATATGTATAATGCCATTAATGTATGTAATGATGTAGGTATGTATATATGTAGATACGTATATATTGATGTAGATGTATTTATATGTAGATTTGTATGTATGGAGATAATATGTATGAAGTGTAGGTATGTATGTAAGTCATTCAGTACGATTAAGTTTTTACGTCGTTATTTTGTACCTGGAGGTTTAGGTGAAATGCAGGTACGGTATCGAAGACTCACCAGAGTTGAAGTACAGAGGGAATGTTTAATGTAAAGGGATAATGGAACGGGAAATAATACCAGGCTAAGTATCTTATATATTGATAACATATTAATGACTTGTATGTATTTGGTGAGTGCAGGTTGTTCGAGCCAGATTATTATATAGAAGAGGAGCGATCAAAGATCGAGTCACAAGATAGATTGTACGGGAGTGTTGAGTACGTAACTGAGTGAAGCTAGGTTAAGTTTTCTTAGTGTAACTTGAGTATAATAAACGTATTTATTGTAAAAGGATTAACCTTAGAAATGATTTTAAGTGCGTCAAGGTGTTTGTAACGAAAGAAATTTTTATGGTACGAATTTCCGCTGTGATTTTAGTCAAATACGAATTAGGGTCTTACAAGTTGGTATCAGAGCCCTGGTTTGAGGGAATCAAGTACGAGAAGGTAAGTACTTGAACTCAAACTTGTGTGCTCTTGAGATAAGAAACCCGTACAATCTAAGACTCGATCAAGATCCAAAGGTAAAAGCTAATGTAAGTATGTACCTATGTATATGTATAAAGAAACTTACGGTTTTGTATGTGCAAGGTAAGCATAAGTGTTTGAAGAGGATGATCCGTGAAAGCAGTTTAGGATGAATAACTAGAGCAGTCAAGAGGCAAATAGGCAAATGAGCCACAGGTACGTGAATTCGATATGTGGGAATATGTAATAGTAAAACTCTTTAAGGGAAGGAAAATTTTAAATGAAGGATAATGATAGTATAGTAATGAAGTACTGAAAGTGATACACGCGCCGAAACCTAAGTCTACGGACATAAGGTGACAATTACATGAAGGCACGAAACTACTATGTGGATTGTGTACCTGGCCAGTACACGAGAAACGTATGACGTTCGTGAGGTCATGATAATTGTTACATGTAACACCTCGAAAATTCACGTCCAATAATGTGTTGACACGTGTCATAGGATTGAACGTGTGAAAGAATGTTCTTGAAGGACTAAAGTTGAAAAACAGTGAAACTGTGTAAATATAAGGGTTCAAAGTGTCAACAATGAATAAATATACTTTAAAATAACCCTACATGATGTTTATAACCTTAAACGAATGGATCTTGGATCATACGAAGCAAATTGTGAAAGAAAGTGAGAGATTACAAACTACAGGGGTTAAATGTGCCAACATGTTTAAGTTATACCTCTGAGTGACCTTTTGACAAACCCGAAGCTTTGTAACGATTAATTATGCTCACTGGAATGTACCACAAAAATTTCATGAAGTTTTGTTATCGTATGATCAAGTTGTGATAAAATTCGTGTGCAAGGGTTAGAACCGTCAACGTTGAAATTTAGGGCTTTTCGGGTGATCACAAAGTTACCCGAGGACTTGACAAAGTGGGTATAAGTTTTAAAGCCCCCATATATAAATTACAAGTCTTATAATGCAAGATACAGCTTGAAAGTGACCTTTCAGAGGACCAGGGGCCAAATTGCAAAGTTGTTAAGCCTGACAACTAGCTTACGGACCTCAACATAGATAAGCTTACGGTCCGTAAGCTAGTCCCCAGCGACCAGATTCATGACAGATGGCTGTTTCAGCCATTTAACCGACTTTAAACCCAAGTTTTCGATACCTTGGGCTGCCTAAAGTGGTTTTTAGCTAGTAGGGGACTTGTGGATGATAATGTAACATCCCTAGACTTAGTTGTTGATCATCCATGAGGTTTGAAGTTGTTATAAGAAGTCACATTTTCCACATACATGCACATTTCATCTTCTGGACATTTTCAAGAGCTCAAGAACTGATCCAAGCTTTCCAAAACATCCATTAGACGTGTGTAAGTGCCTTTGATCCTTCTAAATTCATTTATGCTTAGATTATGGCCTAGAAATCAAACCGTCGTAACTACGGTTTGACTTTCCGATAAATCACAATCGGTCCAGAGTTTAGTCGAATCAAAAGTTGTTATAAGTTGGTATTTATATGGGTAATAAACCCCTAAAAGGGTCACCCACTGATTCCAATCTTAACCATGTCGTTTATCGAGTCAAAGGTTGTCCGAAAAAGTCAACAGAAATGTTAATCGCATATTTAATGATACGGAAGGCGTGTAATCTGTTTTATCAGTCATATAACATGAAAATAAGTATAATAACTTGTCTACGCTTGATTGATTCGACAACTTTCTATTTAGAACCGATTCGGAGCCGAAAGACGCAAAAGTTTGACTTTTGCGTTGACCTCAGTTCTGACCCGATTTATATAGGTTTAGACATGCCTTAAAGTTCCATTAGGACCTAGTTACATGTGTGTATAAACCTCTGCGTTTATACCACTCGAATCCCTAATCGTCCGAGGTTTCCGTTAATCGCCTAAATATTGACCGTAATGCCCTTATGACCATAAAACGAGATTTTAGAAAATGTAAAAGTGCAAAAGTCTTTAGTACTGATTATTGAACATGTCTGCAAAATTTCATGTCAATCGGAAGTCTAGATTAGGAGTTATGCTTAATGGGCATTTATAAGCATGTTTATTAATTAAACGGCGCCATTAGCGTAAAACCTATCTAAACTCAGTTTTGACACCAAATCTTTTAACCACTGATGTTAAATAATATTTTTGGGATTTTTGAAGATTTTTAAACTGATCATAAGCTTGGATTAGCGCCTTAATTCGGTAAATACCGAATATACCCTTTTCGGCCATAAAATGAGTTTTACAAGTCCAAATGGTGCCAATCCAATTGCTACTGATTTTAAAAATTAAATGGAGTGTTTTGAGCTTGTTTAACTGATCAGAAAACTCAGAATCGTATTTTAAACCGTACGTCGCTTAAAACGACTTTATACGCGTATTTAACGCATAGTTTGGGTTTAAAACTATTTTAGTATATAAGACTTATTACCAAAGGTTATAACCTGTTAAAATAAGTTATTTTACTGATCAACTCAGACCCGGATCACAGGTGTCTAATTAAACCCTTTCATAATCTTTAAAATGACCAAAATACCCCTACGGGGCTTATTAAGAGATTAAACTCGTTTTGGGCATCATGGGTGATATCCTACTGATATCACAACTTAATTAAGGCGTGTTAACTTAGGAAACCTGTTTAGGACTCTTACGGATACCCGTTATGCTTCACGCACGTTCGGTTCGGTTTATGTAACTAGTTTACATAAATTAGCCGAAACGGGTCAAATCTTATCAGTTTTATCTCAAAAATCCAGAATGTGTATAATATACCCATATTAAGCAAGTCTTCAAACTTGTCGGGTCTAAATCACATTCTATCCGGTCTTCGCTTAATCGTGCGTACGAACCGTATCTTTAAAACTAACCGGTCTAAGCGTGAGCTTAACTAAAGACCCGTTAGGATTCTAATAGGTTATTATAAACCTTCGTTCCAGATTAGGAGAACCAGTAAAAGATACTTGCACTCGCTGATTTTGAACTATACTTACTCAGGTAAATACTTTTAACTTATTTTCCCTATACGGGCTTGGGGTACGGTATATAAAATACCGCTTGGTCGGGGCGTTGAATCTTTGATTGAATGTATGATAATGAAAGTATTGAGATGCCTCGTTTAATATTGTTTTGTTTGCTTAAAGCCTTTGGGGGTTAATGACCGTTGTCCCGGATATCCCTGGCATCATTCTACTGAATGGCCACGACCTTAGCACTCAGGTGTAGGCGTACACCTGTCAGTGTCTCATAATTAAAGTGGTGTGTCCATTAATATTTAACCCGGCTCGATCCGGGCTACTGAACGCATAAGGAACATGTAAATCCATACAAGTTTATATATTTAAATAAGTATCCCAAGTTATAAAATATTATTTGTGCCATGTGCATTCAAATCAATCATTTTTAAACCCTTTTCAAAATGAGTCGGTTGATTGTATTTACCAGTGTAAACTGACGTATTTTTCTTAAAAAGGTTAAGTGCAGGTACTACGCGAAATAGGCTGGCTTGTCTCCTAGCATCCACATTAAGTCTCGCCAGCTTGGATGTTATAAACTGTTGAACATTTGTTTCCTTTTTATTTGATCTACCTGTGGATTTATATTCGACTATTTGTGATACTTAATATTACAATATCGTTTGGTTGAATTAAATCTATACTTTGCTTCCGCTGTGCATTTAAATATTGTGTTGTTTGACTATTATGTTGCCAACCACGTCACGATACTCCCCTACCGGGCCCACCGGTAACACGTGGAAATTCGGGGTGTGACATTACAGGTATGTCCGGTAGAGTTGGGTAGCAGGCGGGCGTGTGGGTGAAATGGGAAGTAAGACTCTCGGGAAATTGAGAGTACTATGTAAGAATGAAAAACATGCCTATATAAGAATGAAGAATGAAGAATGTTGAATCCGTGATTAAGTGCGGATCAACAAGATATGAATGATATGTTTGAATCCGTGAGACGGATTCAGGGAATGAAAGGTATGAATGCAATGTTTGAATCCGTGCGACGGACTCAATGATGAAAGGCATGGATGATATGTTTGAATCCGTGAGACGGATTCAAGGATGAGAGGCATGGATAATATGTTTGAATCCGCGAGAAGGATTGAAAACACAGAAGTATGAAAGGCATGAATGTAATGTTTGAATCCGTAAGGCGGATTCAATGAATGAAAAAGCATGAATGATGCGTCTGAATCCGTGAGACGGATTTAAAAATATAAAAAGATGAAATTAATCCGCATAAGAAGATGTCAACAGTTTGACCATGATTGAGTCGAACGGGTTATAGAAATAAGTATAAATTAAAAGGTGATAGTATAATAGATGAAGTTCTGTATAAGTTACGTGTTAGATGTGTTAGTAATTGACTCTTAGAAGTCAGAATGATGACGGTCTGTGACCCGAACAATAACTTAAGTAGGGACGGGAATGGTAAGTTTGGTAAGAGATATTGAAACGATGTAATAAGGTCTTTGCAAGTAAGCATGAATAGAAGGAAGTACGAGCGCGTACTTCAGTTGGCAAAATGATTAATAGAATGAAAGGATTGCATGTAAGAAATAGAATGTGTGGTACGTTATAGCAGGTACATAGGAAATTGTAGAAGAGTTATAGGTGGGTAATCACCTAGCGTAATGAATGCTTGAATGACATATGCTAACCGCCGATGTTGTTGATGACAATGTTAGAACTATTGATGTGATGAAACCAATCGTATTGGTGAAAGGACGTGCACGAGCGGAAGCTCATTACACGAATGAACGAAACCTGGCCTGTACGGTTAGTACTCGAGGAGAAGATGATCGATCTGGGTTACGGATCGTTGGTTTGTGAAATGAAAAAGAGGTTAGTAAAATGTTTAACTCATGTTGGATAGATATGAACTAGTATGACACATTTATATATGTAAATTAAGTAATGCAGGAAGTAGAAGAAATAGTAATGTGAAATGAACGACATGATTTAAGGGTAAAGTAATGGTATGCAAGGTACAAGTAACTGTAGGAAACGTAGAATAAGACTAACGTTAGAGTTAAGCATGTAGGTGTGAATAAGAAATGGTAGTTTTGTTATGATATCAAAACAAGAGTTAAACATTATACAGTGCTTGTAGAGAATGTAATCTTAAGAGATGAGATGAAGGTATTAGATTCGTTATGAATGGATCATAAGGATGTATGTATGATTATAGATTAAAGAAGTGGGTATATTGACCCGTTATTAACCGGTCAAGGAAATAAGAATGATGTGTGAAGTTATAGTATGGAAGGCATGAACTTATTAGTAAGAAGCCAACTATATGAATAGTTTATGAATCAAGAATGTATAGTTACCCATTATTATGATGTACCAGTTAGAGTTAAACATATAGGTGTATGTATAAATTACGAAGTAAGATGATATAGTTGACGAAAATTATATGAATGTTGAAATAAACATGAGGAAATGTTATTAATGGAATGTTGGAATTGTTTCAAGTAAATTAAAAGATATATAATGCATATGATATACGAGTATTAGAATGATGAATGAACCATTAGCTATGAAGGCTGTTAGGAATTAGCGTTATTAGTGAAAGCGACACTAATAAGAACTCCGGAGCGGGTTCTTTAAGAAAGAAGATAGTCGTTGTGATGGGCTAGCGGTAGTGTTGATGGGACGTAGGGAAGAATTAGTTAGTGTTAAATAGAGGTGAGAAAGGTTTCAAGGACGAAACCTCATTTAAGGGTGGTAGACTTGTAACGCCCCAAAAATCTGAATGTTAATATTTGTAGTGTGTTCCTATATGACACGTCATGAAATAAATAACTAGGCTATTTAACCTAGTTAAGGGTACGGTCAAAAGTATTAAATGATGAAGGTAGTGTCAGTTATGTTTTAAAGGCAAAACCCGAGGGGCTAAAGTGGAACTAATGAAAGTTGAGTTATTAAAAGAAAAAGATCACACACACACACACACACATTTTCGTGTGTGTTCTGGATAGATCGATCAGGGGCTCAGATCATCAAAAGCTTCAAATTGAAGAATGAATCAAGGCCCAAATTCACAACCGAGCATGAATTAGTGATCACCTTCACAAGGGGATCGTAAGGTATGTCTTAAATCAAAGATTGGTGATCATGTGTGAAGTGGGTTATGTTCTAATCTGTAAGTTAATGTGAAATTGATCATGTATAAGTGTTAGAATCATCATATAGAACATAGCTTATGTATGGTTTGTGTGAATTAAACACTAGCCTTTTGTGTTTAATCTCAGTTACACAATTGCACATTCCTAAATCTTCGAGTCTAGACAAAGAACTTAGGAATAATCCAAAATGTTTTTATTTTAATTTAAATTTTGTCTTTATTTTTCCTTGTCATTACCTTTGTTATATTAACAGGTTAAGCAATGCCGCCAAGATTTAGACGAGGAGGAAATCGAGGAAAGGCGCCAATCAGCGCCCCTAACGACCACGAGGCCGGGCCTTCAGGTCGGCGAACTCCTTCTGTTACAAGGAGTATTGATCCGAGAGAACCTTGGAGGGTCTATGAGGAGCCTGCTAGACAATCCACGTCACATAGTTCGACACCTCCATATCACCATTCTTTTGGACCGTTATCAGAAAATGAGCCCAACAACCCACAACTTTCATATGTTCCCCTACCGCGATCTTTATCGCAAGATTCCTTCCACGACCCTACTCCTTTCTTTCGGGGTCAGTTTAACCCAGCAGAGTATCTACCAGAACAAGTGGGCTTTAACCCACTAGGACCGGAGGATCACTTTTCTGGTGATCAGGATATGGACGAGGACACAGATCCCGTCGAGGCTTCAACCGGATCCCTTAACCATCCTTTCGTGATATCAGACGGTTCGTCTTTTCATGGAACACTATATCAGGGTCCGGATAGTCACATGGCACGGTTCGAACGGTGTGAGTGGTATTATACACCATCTGAGCACTCATCACCTCACCAGCAGCCGCCACTGCAGCAGCAAAATCCCTCTGGGGATCCGCGTTTCGAGCATCAGCAAAATCCCTCTGGGGACCCACATTTCGTGCAGCAAAATCCCTCTGGGGATCCACGTTATGAGGCAGTCACGCCACCGCCTCCACCACCGCCAGTTCATCTAGAGCCTCCAGAGCCACCAAGACGTAGGAGGACTGGCGCAAGGATCTCAACGCGAGAGGTGGATTTTCGTCTCAACACCCCTCAACACTCTAGCGGCAGCCATTACCCGCCTACTTATGAAGGCCCACAGATGGGTGGACCTTCAGTCCCAGTTTCGGAGGTGATTTCGGCACCTATTGCACCGCCATCACCGGGTTTTGGCCACCCAATCCCTGCTTACACTGCCCCGGCAGCGTACAACCCTTACGGACCGTCAGCATACCATGGCTATAACTTTGCTGAGGATCCTTACTTTATGGCAGCAAACTATCATGCCCAAAACCCTGAGGGTCCATACGGAACCCCTTGGGGAATGGGACATCCAGCTCAAGGGTACCAAGTACCGGCTCAGCCGCCACCCCAGTACCAGCCACCACGGTTTTCTCCACCAGAGCAGGAGAATCTCCGTCAAAGACTGGCCAAGGTTGAGAAAGACCTCCAGAAGGAGCGTAGGAAAAATGAGGGATTCATGAGTGGTTTGGCAAGCTTGTTGAAGGGAAAGAAGAAACGGGATCGTTAAATCCCAATATATATATTGTTGTATTTCCTTGTTAAATCAAGTCCCTACGTGGACATTTATTTATGTGTGTATGTAGTCCCTGCGTGGACATCTATCTTTGTACATAGTCCCTACGTGGATTTGTTTCTAGTAGTCCCTACGTGGACATTTACCTCTGTAGACCGTCCCTGAGAGGACATGTATTATATGTATAGCTCCTGCGTGGGCATGTGTTTATGTGAAAAGTCCCGTTTAGGGCAAAATGTACTACTTTTAGTTTAATGGAATGTAAGTTTATAAATTTCATCTTTGCTATATTATGCATAATTAAATTATATATGAAATAAATAAATCAGAGTCATTCCTGTTAAAAAAAATCTATCTGCCTATGTTAATTTAATTAAGGATCTTAAAAGTATAACCTAGCCTGTATGTCATTTTAAGACCTGGCCCAGATGGTAAAACTCGTTAAAAAGATTCAAATCCCTGTTAACATCTGAAAACATGTTAACACTCCTGGCAGATATGATTCGTTAAAAACACACGTGTTACTATTATATATGGATCTGTTCAAAGATTCTAAACTCAAATAAATGATCTCTGAATCATGGGTTAAATCATTAATAACTATGATCAGTTCTTTTTACCATCCATTGGTAATGAATGCCTACGGGCCCTTATCATTTTCATATGAGACAAAAGACAGTATTAGTCTGTGACCCTGTCTGATAAAGGTAAGGAACTTTGTTCAAACCTTCATGCTTTGATTCTCTGAAATCATAGCTTATAATCTAAATTGTCCCAGTGACTAGGCCTTATGTGCTAATAAAACTGTTATTGTTTTATAATTAGGATAAATTATATTAGAAATCCTAAATTTATGTGAGTAATAAATTAACCATATATGGTCTATGCTACCACGGTTAATAAAAATTGCCATAAAAGACAATTCTATAATAAACTCACTAATAAAATTCTGTCGATATGTTACAGTTTAAGATACATGGCAGACTCAAACGAGGTCAACAGTCACCCAGGGATAGTGAATGAAAATGCCCAAGTTAACGTAGCGGGTGCAGAGTTGCAAGCTATGATAGACAATGCGGTTAATAGAGCTATGGATAGACAACACCATGGATCAAGTGGTACCCGTACGAGGACCCATTCTGCATCACACACTAGAACACCCTCCAGGACCCACACTGCCCACAACAGTAATTCTCACCACTCCTCGAATCAAAGGAGTAATCCATCCCAAAGAGTTGTACAGAACCAAGAACCTCGTAATAGGGGTTGCACCTATAAATATTTCGTATCGTGCAAACCCAGAGACTTCAATGGGGAAAAAGGTGCTGTTGATTGCATGACGTGGATGGATGAAATGGATACTGTGGTGGATATTAGTGGTTGCCATAATAGGGATATTGTGAAGTTTGTTTCACAGTCTTTCAAAGGAGAAGCATTAGCTTGGTGGAGATCTTTGATCCAAGCTACAGGGAAAGTCCCATTATACAATATGACCTGGGAAGAGTTCATGGCATTGATCAAGGAAAATTTCTGCCCTCAACACGAGGTTGAGAGAATTGAATCTGACTTCTTGTCATTGGTCATGAAAAACCTGGACTGTCAGGCCTACCTTACCACTTTCAATACTTTATCAAGGTTGGTTCCCTACTTGGTAACTCCGGAGCCTAAGCGTATAGCTCGTTTTATCGGGGGTTTGGAACCGGAGATCAAAGCAAGTGTAAAGGCCTCCAGACCAACCACTTTTCGGTCAGTAACGGACATATCGTTGTCTCTGACCTCAGATGCTGCCAGACTGAGGTCTCAAAGGAAAAATGATACCGAAAAGAGGAAGCGTGAGGATGACAACTCACGACGTTCTGACAAGAAGCAGAAGGGAAATAATGACCAAAAGAAGGGGTCAGGATTCAAGAAGGATGGCCAGAAAACGGGTGAAAAACCCAGATGCAAAATCTGCAAGAGACAACACTTTGGAAAGTGCAGATTTGAATCCAACTCACAATCACAATCGAACCCTTTTGCATGTGGGTTATGCAAATCCAAGGAACACAAAACCTTGGATTGCAAAAAGATAAAGGATGCGACCTGCTACGGTTGCAATGAAAAGGGGCACATCAGGACCAATTGCCCAAAATATGCCAAGAAGCCGGAAGAGGCTAAAAAGACCAATGCTAGGGTCTTCAGGATGGATGCTAAGGAAGCCGTCAAGGACGACAATGTGATAACAGGTACCTTTCTCGTAAATGATGTTTATGCGAGAGTGTTATTCGATTCAGGCGCTGATAAGTCGTTTGTAGATAATAAGTTTTGTGAACTGTTGAAATTACCTGTTAAGACTTTAAGTGTGAAGTATGAGGTGGAACTAGCAGATGGCACTTTAGAAACCGCTTCAACCTTATTAGATGGATGTTTCATATCCATTAAGAATCACTCTTTTCCTTTGTCTCTACTTCCTTTAAAACTAGCCGGTTTCGACATAGTTTTGGGTATGGACTGGTTATCACATAACCAGGCCCATATTATTTGCAATAAGAAGCAAGTGATGATCAAGACTTCGTCTGGTGAATCACTTACTATCCAGGGAGATACCCAGTATGGGCTGCCCGAGAAAATGTCTATACTCAAAGACTCAAAGTGTTTGAAGAAGGGCTGTGTCATCTACATGGCACAGGTGATTATTGATGAACCGAAACCCAAGATTGGAGATATCCCAGTCATTTCTGAATACCCCGAAGTTTTTCCTGAAGAACTACCTGGTTTGCCACCAGATAGGCAAGTGGAATTCAGAATTGACATTATTCCTGGATCAGCACCAGTTGCAAGGGCGCCTTATAGGTTGGCATCAACAGAAATGAAGGAATTGAGGACGCAGCTAGATGATTTGCTAGCTAAAGGTTTCATCAAACCTAGTTCGTCTCCTTGGGGAGCACCAGTTTTATTTGTCAAGAAGAAGGATGGATCGATGCGTCTGTGCATCGACTACCGCGAGCTTAATAAGGTTACTATCAAGAATAGGTATCCTTTGCCTAGAATCGACGATCTATTCGATCAACTCCAAGGAGCAAGTTTCTTCTCGAAGATTGACTTGAGGTCAGGCTACCATCAATTGAAGGTTAGAGATGAAGACGTGCACAAAACAGCATTTAGGACTCGTTATGGTCATTACGAGTTTCTAGTGATGCCTTTTGGGCTCACTAATGCACCGGCCGCATTCATGGATCTCATGAATCGCGTTTGCAAGCCGCACTTAGATAAATTCGTCATCGTCTTCATCGACGACATTCTCATCTACTCAAAGAACCAAGCTGACCATGAAAAGCATCTTCACTGCATTCTGGAACTACTTCATAAAGAAAAGCTCTATGCCAAGTTTTCCAAGTGTGAATTCTGGCTTCGGGAAGTCCAGTTTCTTGGACATGTTGTTAGTGAGCGTGGTATCCAAGTAGATCCCGCTAAAGTTGAAGCAGTCATGAATTGGCATGAGCCAAAGACGCCTACAGAAATACGTAGCTTCCTAGGTTTGGCAGGATACTATAGGCGGTTCATAGAAAATTTCTCAAGGATTGCTGCACCCCTGACTTCGCTGACACGTAAGAAGATTAAGTTTGACTGGGGTCCTAAGCAGCAGGAATCCTTCGATATTCTGAAACAAAAGTTGAGCAATGCTCCAGTACTGACATTGCCTGATGGAATAGAGGAGTTTGTAGTTTATTGTGATGCATCACACACCGGGATGGGATGTGTGCTTATGCAGAAAGGCAAAGTCATTGCCTATGCTTCACGTCAGTTAAAGGTGCACGAAAAGAATTACACCACCCACGACTTGGAGTTGGGTGCCGTTGTATTCGCGCTAAAACTGTGGAGGCACTACTTATATGGAATTAAATGTGTGATCTACTCCGATCATAAAAGCCTTCAACATCTGTTCAACCAGAAGGATTTGAACATGAGGCAACGCCGTTGGATGGAAACTCTGAATGATTACGATTGTGAAATAAGATACCATCCCGGCAAGGCGAATGTAGTCGCCGATGCCTTGAGTCGGAAGGAGAAGGTGAAACCCATCCGAATCAATGCCAAGAGCATGGAAATAAAGAACAACTTGATAGAAAGGTTGTTAGCTGCACAGAAGGAAGCTGTGTTGGAAGCTAACTACCCTAACGAAAAGCTAGGAGTAACTGAGGAGCAGTTATCTCTTAGTAAGGATTTTATCACCAAGTTACCCAAGACAAGGAAAGGAAATGACACCATCTGGGTGATAGTTGACCGACTGACTAAGTCAGCACATTTCCTACCCATTAAGGAGACCTACAGCTCCGATATGTTAGCCCAACTGTACGTTGATAAGATTGTAGCTTTACATGGCATACCTGTGGCTATTATCTCTGATAGAGATACTAGGTACACGTCGCATTTTTGGAAAAGTTTCCAACAATCTTTGGGCACACGTTTAAACTTTAGTACGGCTTACCATCCACAGACAGACGGTCAGAGTGAGCGTACTATTCAAACGTTGGAAGACATGCTACGTGCATGTGCGATCGATTTGGGAGGTAACTGGGATAAGAACCTGCCATTGATCGAATTCTCCTACAACAATAGCTACCATACCAGCATAAAGGCTGCGCCTTTTGAGGCACTATATGGTAGAAAGTGTAGGTCGCCTGTTTGTTGGGCGGAAGTTGGAGAAGTCCAGTTATCAGGACCAGAGATTGTGTTCGAAACGACGGACAAGATTGTCCAGATTCGTAACAATCTCCAAGCTGCCCGGAATAGGCAGAAGATTTACGCCGATCCAAATCGTAAGGATTTTCACTTCGAAGTAGGTGACAAAGTCCTACTTAAAGTGTCACCCTGGAAGGGAGTGATGCGATTTGGTAAGAAAGGTAAGCTAAGCCCGAGATACATAGGACCTTTCGAGGTTATCGAACGTGTCGGGTCAGTTGCCTACAAGTTAAACTTACCTGAAGAGCTCAGTAGTATACACAATGTATTCCACATCTGCAATCTGAAGAAATGTTTCGCTCACGAATCAGTGGTTATACCCTATACAGATGTGCATATCGATGAGAGCTTGAAATTTGTGGAAAAACCTTTGTCGATCGAAGATCGACAGGTAAGGAAGCTTCGAAGGAAGCATATACCTTTTGTAAAGGTCAAATGGGATGCCCGAAGAGGTCCCGAATTCACGTGGGAGGTTGAATCCACGATGAAAGAAAAGTACCCTTACTTGTTTCAGTAAATCTCGGGTCGAGATTTCTTTTAAGGGGGTGAGGATGTAACACCTCGAAAATTCACGTCCAATAATGTGTTGACACGTGTCATAGGATTGAACGTGTGAAAGAATGTTCTTGAAGGACTAAAGTTGACAAACAGTGAAACTGTGTAAATATAAGGGTTCAAAGTGTCAACAATGAATAAATATACTTTAAAATAACCCTACATGATGTTTATAACCTTAAACGAATGGATCTTGGATCATACGAAGCAAATTGTGAAAGAAAGTGAGAGATTACAAACTACAGGGGTTAAATGTGCCAACATGTTTAAGTTATACCTCTGAGTGACCTTTTGACAAACCCGAAGCTTTGTAACGATTAATTATGCTCACTGGAATGTACCACAAAAATTTCATGAAGTTTTGTTATCGTATGATCAAGTTGTGATAAAATTCGTGTGCAAGGGTTAGAACCGTCAACGTTGAAATTTAGGGCTTTTCGGGTGATCACAAAGTTACCCGAGGACTTGACAAAGTGGGTATAAGTTTTAAAGCCCCCATATATAAATTACAAGTCTTATAATGCAAGATACAGCTTGAAAGTGACCTTTCAGAGGACCAGGGGCCAAATTGCAAAGTTGTTAAGCCTGACAACTAGCTTACGGACCTCAACATAGATAAGCTTACGGTCCGTAAGCTAGTCCCCAGCGACCAGATTCATGACAGATGGCTGTTTCAGCCATTTAACCGACTTTAAACCCAAGTTTTCGATACCTTGGGCTGCCTAAAGTGGTTTTTAGCTAGTAGGGGACTTGTGGATGATAATGTAACATCCCTAGACTTAGTTGTTGATCATCCATGAGGTTTGAAGTTGTTATAAGAAGTCACATTTTCCACATACATGCACATTTCATCTTCTGGACATTTTCAAGAGCTCAAGAACTGATCCAAGCTTTCCAAAACATCCATTAGACGTGTGTAAGTGCCTTTGATCCTTCTAAATTCATTTATGCTTAGATTATGGCCTAGAAATCAAACCGTCGTAACTACGGTTTGACTTTCCGATAAATCACAATCGGTCCAGAGTTTAGTCGAATCAAAAGTTGTTATAAGTTGGTATTTATATGGGTAATAAACCCCTAAAAGGGTCACCCACTGATTCCAATCTTAACCATGTCGTTTATCGAGTCAAAGGTTGTCCGAAAAAGTCAACAGAAATGTTAATCGCATATTTAATGATACGGAAGGCGTGTAATCTGTTTTATCAGTCATATAACATGAAAATAAGTATAATAACTTGTCTACGCTTGATTGATTCGACAACTTTCTATTTAGAACCGATTCGGAGCCGAAAGACGCAAAAGTTTGACTTTTGCGTTGACCTCAGTTCTGACCCGATTTATATAGGTTTAGACATGCCTTAAAGTTCCATTAGGACCTAGTTACATGTGTGTATAAACCTCTGCGTTTATACCACTCGAATCCCTAATCGTCCGAGGTTTCCGTTAATCGCCTAAATATTGACCGTAATGCCCTTATGACCATAAAACGAGATTTTAGAAAATGTAAAAGTGCAAAAGTCTTTAGTACTGATTATTGAACATGTCTGCAAAATTTCATGTCAATCGGAAGTCTAGATTAGGAGTTATGCTTAATGGGCATTTATAAGCATGTTTATTAATTAAACGGCGCCATTAGCGTAAAACCTATCTAAACTCAGTTTTGACACCAAATCTTTTAACCACTGATGTTAAATAATATTTTTGGGATTTTTGAAGATTTTTAAACTGATCATAAGCTTGGATTAGCGCCTTAATTCGGTAAATACCGAATATACCCTTTTCGGCCATAAAATGAGTTTTACAAGTCCAAATGGTGCCAATCCAATTGCTACTGATTTTAAAAATTAAATGGAGTGTTTTGAGCTTGTTTAACTGATCAGAAAACTCAGAATCGTATTTTAAACCGTACGTCGCTTAAAACGACTTTATACGCGTATTTAACGCATAGTTTGGGTTTAAAACTATTTTAGTATATAAGACTTATTACCAAAGGTTATAACCTGTTAAAATAAGTTATTTTACTGATCAACTCAGACCCGGATCACAGGTGTCTAATTAAACCCTTTCATAATCTTTAAAATGACCAAAATACCCCTACGGGGCTTATTAAGAGATTAAACTCGTTTTGGGCATCATGGGTGATATCCTACTGATATCACAACTTAATTAAGGCGTGTTAACTTAGGAAACCTGTTTAGGACTCTTACGGATACCCGTTATGCTTCACGCACGTTCGGTTCGGTTTATGTAACTAGTTTACATAAATTAGCCGAAACGGGTCAAATCTTATCAGTTTTATCTAAAAAATCCAGAATGTGTATAATATACCCATATTAAGCAAGTCTTCAAACTTGTCGGGTCTAAATCACATTCTATCCGGTCTTCGCTTAATCGTGCGTACGAACCGTATCTTTAAAACTAACCGGTCTAAGCGTGAGCTTAACTAAAGACCCGTTAGGATTCTAATAGGTTATTATAAACCTTCGTTCCAGATTAGGAGAACCAGTAAAAGATACTTGCACTCGCTGATTTTGAACTATACTTACTCAGGTAAATACTTTTAACTTATTTTCCCTATACGGGCTTGGGGTACGGTATATAAAATACCGCTTGGTCGGGGCGTTGAATCTTTGATTGAATGTATGATAATGAAAGTATTGAGATGCCTCGTTTAATATTGTTTTGTTTGCTTAAAGCCTTTGGGGGTTAATGACCGTTGTCCCGGATATCCCTGGCATCATTCTACTGAATGGCCACGACCTTAGCACTCAGGTGTAGGCGTACACCTGTCAGTGTCTCATAATTAAAGTGGTGTGTCCATTAATATTTAACCCGGCTCGATCCGGGCTACTGAACGCATAAGGAACATGTAAATCCATACAAGTTTATATATTTAAATAAGTATCCCAAGTTATAAAATATTATTTGTGCCATGTGCATTCAAATCAATCATTTTTAAACCCTTTTCAAAATGAGTCGGTTGATTGTATTTACCAGTGTAAACTGACGTATTTTTCTTAAAAAGGTTAAGTGCAGGTACTACGCGAAATAGGCTGGCTTGTCTCCTAGCATCCACATTAAGTCTCGCCAGCTTGGATGTTATAAACTGTTGAACATTTGTTTCCTTTTTATTTGATCTACCTGTGGATTTATATTCGACTATTTGTGATACTTAATATTACAATATCGTTTGGTTGAATTAAATCTATACTTTGCTTCCGCTGTGCATTTAAATATTGTGTTGTTTGACTATTATGTTGCCAACCACGTCACGATACTCCCCTACCGGGCCCACCGGTAACACGTGGAAATTCGGGGTGTGACATTACAGGTATGTCCGGTAGAGTTGGGTAGCAGGCGGGCGTGTGGGTGAAATGGGAAGTAAGACTCTCGGGAAATTGAGAGTACTATGTAAGAATGAAAAACATGCCTATATAAGAATGAAGAATGAAGAATGTTGAATCCGTGATTAAGTGCGGATCAACAAGATATGAATGATATGTTTGAATCCGTGAGACGGATTCAGGGAATGAAAGGTATGAATGCAATGTTTGAATCCGTGCGACGGACTCAATGATGAAAGGCATGGATGATATGTTTGAATCCGTGAGACGGATTCAAGGATGAGAGGCATGGATAATATGTTTGAATCCGCGAGAAGGATTGAAAACACAGAAGTATGAAAGGCATGAATGTAATGTTTGAATCCGTAAGGCGGATTCAATGAATGAAAAAGCATGAATGATGCGTCTGAATCCGTGAGACGGATTTAAAAATATAAAAAGATGAAATTAATCCGCATAAGAAGATGTCAACAGTTTGACCATGATTGAGTCGAACGGGTTATAGAAATAAGTATAAATTAAAAGGTGATAGTATAATAGATGAAGTTCTGTATAAGTTACGTGTTAGATGTGTTAGTAATTGACTCTTAGAAGTCAGAATGATGACGGTCTGTGACCCGAACAATAACTTAAGTAGGGACGGGAATGGTAAGTTTGGTAAGAGATATTGAAACGATGTAATAAGGTCTTTGCAAGTAAGCATGAATAGAAGGAAGTACGAGCGCGTACTTCAGTTGGCAAAATGATTAATAGAATGAAAGGATTGCATGTAAGAAATAGAATGTGTGGTACGTTATAGCAGGTACATAGGAAATTGTAGAAGAGTTATAGGTGGGTAATCACCTAGCGTAATGAATGCTTGAATGACATATGCTAACCGCCGATGTTGTTGATGACAATGTTAGAACTATTGATGTGATGAAACCAATCGTATTGGTGAAAGGACGTGCACGAGCGGAAGCTCATTACACGAATGAACGAAACCTGGCCTGTACGGTTAGTACTCGAGGAGAAGATGATCGATCTGGGTTACGGATCGTTGGTTTGTGAAATGAAAAAGAGGTTAGTAAAATGTTTAACTCATGTTGGATAGATATGAACTAGTATGACACATTTATATATGTAAATTAAGTAATGCAGGAAGTAGAAGAAATAGTAATGTGAAATGAACGACATGATTTAAGGGTAAAGTAATGGTATGCAAGGTACAAGTAACTGTAGGAAACGTAGAATAAGACTAACGTTAGAGTTAAGCATGTAGGTGTGAATAAGAAATGGTAGTTTTGTTATGATATCAAAACAAGAGTTAAACATTATACAGTGCTTGTAGAGAATGTAATCTTAAGAGATGAGATGAAGGTATTAGATTCGTTATGAATGGATCATAAGGATGTATGTATGATTATAGATTAAAGAAGTGGGTATATTGACCCGTTATTAACCGGTCAAGGAAATAAGAATGATGTGTGAAGTTATAGTATGGAAGGCATGAACTTATTAGTAAGAAGCCAACTATATGAATAGTTTATGAATCAAGAATGTATAGTTACCCATTATTATGATGTACCAGTTAGAGTTAAACATATAGGTGTATGTATAAATTACGAAGTAAGATGATATAGTTGACGAAAATTATATGAATGTTGAAATAAACATGAGGAAATGTTATTAATGGAATGTTGGAATTGTTTCAAGTAAATTAAAAGATATATAATGCATATGATATACGAGTATTAGAATGATGAATGAACCATTAGCTATGAAGGCTGTTAGGAATTAGCGTTATTAGTGAAAGCGACACTAATAAGAACTCCGGAGCGGGTTCTTTAAGAAAGAAGATAGTCGTTGTGATGGGCTAGCGGTAGTGTTGATGGGACGTAGGGAAGAATTAGTTAGTGTTAAATAGAGGTGAGAAAGGTTTCAAGGACGAAACCTCATTTAAGGGTGGTAGACTTGTAACGCCCCAAAAATCTGAATGTTAATATTTGTAGTGTGTTCCTATATGACACGTCATGAAATAAATAACTAGGCTATTTAACCTAGTTAAGGGTACGGTCAAAAGTATTAAATGATGAAGGTAGTGTCAGTTATGTTTTAAAGGCAAAACCCGAGGGGCTAAAGTGGAACTAATGAAAGTTGAGTTATTAAAAGAAAAAGATCACACACACACACACACACACACATTTTCGTGTGTGTTCTGGATAGATCGATCAGGGGCTCAGATCATCAAAAGCTTCAAATTGAAGAATGAATCAAGGCCCAAATTCACAACCGAGCATGAATTAGTGATCACCTTCACAAGGGGATCGTAAGGTATGTCTTAAATCAAAGATTGGTGATCATGTGTGAAGTGGGTTATGTTCTAATCTGTAAGTTAATGTGAAATTGATCATGTATAAGTGTTAGAATCATCATATAGAACATAGCTTATGTATGGTTTGTGTGAATTAAACACTAGCCTTTTGTGTTTAATCTCAGTTACACAATTGCACATTCCTAAATCTTCGAGTCTAGACAAAGAACTTAGGAATAATCCAAAATGTTTTTATTTTAATTTAAATTTTGTCTTTATTTTTCCTTGTCATTACCTTTGTTATATTAACAGGTTAAGCAATGCCGCCAAGATTTAGACGAGGAGGAAATCGAGGAAAGGCGCCAATCAGCGCCCCTAACGACCACGAGGCCGGGCCTTCAGGTCGGCGAACTCCTTCTGTTACAAGGAGTATTGATCCGAGAGAACCTTGGAGGGTCTATGAGGAGCCTGCTAGACAATCCACGTCACATAGTTCGACACCTCCATATCACCATTCTTTTGGACCGTTATCAGAAAATGAGCCCAACAACCCACAACTTTCATATGTTCCCCTACCGCGATCTTTATCGCAAGATTCCTTCCACGACCCTACTCCTTTCTTTCGGGGTCAGTTTAACCCAGCAGAGTATCTACCAGAACAAGTGGGCTTTAACCCACTAGGACCGGAGGATCACTTTTCTGGTGATCAGGATATGGACGAGGACACAGATCCCGTCGAGGCTTCAACCGGATCCCTTAACCATCCTTTCGTGATATCAGACGGTTCGTCTTTTCATGGAACACTATATCAGGGTCCGGATAGTCACATGGCACGGTTCGAACGGTGTGAGTGGTATTATACACCATCTGAGCACTCATCACCTCACCAGCAGCCGCCACTGCAGCAGCAAAATCCCTCTGGGGATCCGCGTTTCGAGCATCAGCAAAATCCCTCTGGGGACCCACATTTCGTGCAGCAAAATCCCTCTGGGGATCCACGTTATGAGGCAGTCACGCCACCGCCTCCACCACCGCCAGTTCATCTAGAGCCTCCAGAGCCACCAAGACGTAGGAGGACTGGCGCAAGGATCTCAACGCGAGAGGTGGATTTTCGTCTCAACACCCCTCAACACTCTAGCGGCAGCCATTACCCGCCTACTTATGAAGGCCCACAGATGGGTGGACCTTCAGTCCCAGTTTCGGAGGTGATTTCGGCACCTATTGCACCGCCATCACCGGGTTTTGGCCACCCAATCCCTGCTTACACTGCCCCGGCAGCGTACAACCCTTACGGACCGTCAGCATACCATGGCTATAACTTTGCTGAGGATCCTTACTTTATGGCAGCAAACTATCATGCCCAAAACCCTGAGGGTCCATACGGAACCCCTTGGGGAATGGGACATCCAGCTCAAGGGTACCAAGTACCGGCTCAGCCGCCACCCCAGTACCAGCCACCACGGTTTTCTCCACCAGAGCAGGAGAATCTCCGTCAAAGACTGGCCAAGGTTGAGAAAGACCTCCAGAAGGAGCGTAGGAAAAATGAGGGATTCATGAGTGGTTTGGCAAGCTTGTTGAAGGGAAAGAAGAAACGGGATCGTTAAATCCCAATATATATATTGTTGTATTTCCTTGTTAAATCAAGTCCCTACGTGGACATTTATTTATGTGTGTATGTAGTCCCTGCGTGGACATCTATCTTTGTACATAGTCCCTACGTGGATTTGTTTCTAGTAGTCCCTACGTGGACATTTACCTCTGTAGACCGTCCCTGAGAGGACATGTATTATATGTATAGCTCCTGCGTGGGCATGTGTTTATGTGAAAAGTCCCGTTTAGGGCAAAATGTACTACTTTTAGTTTAATGGAATGTAAGTTTATAAATTTCATCTTTGCTATATTATGCATAATTAAATTATATATGAAATAAATAAATCAGAGTCATTCCTGTTAAAAAAAATCTATCTGCCTATGTTAATTTAATTAAGGATCTTAAAAGTATAACCTAGCCTGTATGTCATTTTAAGACCTGGCCCAGATGGTAAAACTCGTTAAAAAGATTCAAATCCCTGTTAACATCTGAAAACATGTTAACACTCCTGGCAGATATGATTCGTTAAAAACACACGTGTTACTATTATATATGGATCTGTTCAAAGATTCTAAACTCAAATAAATGATCTCTGAATCATGGGTTAAATCATTAATAACTATGATCAGTTCTTTTTACCATCCATTGGTAATGAATGCCTACGGGCCCTTATCATTTTCATATGAGACAAAAGACAGTATTAGTCTGTGACCCTGTCTGATAAAGGTAAGGAACTTTGTTCAAACCTTCATGCTTTGATTCTCTGAAATCATAGCTTATAATCTAAATTGTCCCAGTGACTAGGCCTTATGTGCTAATAAAACTGTTATTGTTTTATAATTAGGATAAATTATATTAGAAATCCTAAATTTATGTGAGTAATAAATTAACCATATATGGTCTATGCTACCACGGTTAATAAAAATTGCCATAAAAGACAATTCTATAATAAACTCACTAATAAAATTCTGTCGATATGTTACAGTTTATGTGTGAATGTTATATGTTGATTATTAGTAGGATTTGATGAATTATATATGAACTTAGAAGATGTATGCATAAATTAGTTGTAAGTTATGCTTAGAAGGTGGTACGCACACCAAGCGTATGATAAAATGTATATAGTATCGTCCGTATAGTTGATTATGATGTTACGGGTATATGAGGATAAGTCGATAGTTAAATATGGTTAATAGTTGACTCTCAAAGGTCAACTAAGTATAAGTAACATGATTTGACTCGTTGTCGTAAAAGTAGGATTATAGAAAGCCGTATGGTACATGTTATGTTAATATGCGTTATCTGTGATTATATGATGAATTACGTGAATTTGAAAGGATATGAATTTGATCATATGTTTTATGCTTGTTAGTGACTAAAGAAAGTCAAATGTGAAATATGTGGTTGATATGATCGTTAACGTGTACAATTGTGTATACTAACGAGAATGTGATGGGTGGCATGAAAGTATAGGAACCATGTCAAGACGGACTCAAGCGTGAAAGGCTAACGGGTCAAGAGGAGGCAAGGGATCGGATACGAGCACGGACGCATAAGGTAAGTGATTTCCGTAATCACTTCTTAGTTTGTTTAAGTAATATAATGTTTTAATTAAAATAATCATGATGTTGGAAGTTAAATATGTGCTGAAGTCTTTCGTCGTAAATGGTGGGATCAAAGTTGACCAAAACGCCCTTGGGGGGTATTTTGGGCAAACGATCTTAAAAGTAGTTTATAAACAAGTTATTCGATTAGTGTAATGTTTTGGACAAGTATGGAAGTGTGGAGTATGGTTTTTGCTAGTAATAGACCAATTAATGCGCAAATACCCTTAACGGGTCAAAATAAGCATATGAACGATAACGTGTTAAGAGGATGCAAGACATCCAAAAAAAAATTTAGTATTTTATGATAGACGTCATTGATATTATTAGGTCTATAAGAGGTTATGGTAAAACAAACAAGTTATGTTGATGAATGCATGAACGAGTCGAAATGTGGTAAAAGGGTAATAAGCCGAAGAGTTAAAAGTCTGAAATTTTTTATGTCGGATGTTGGATTTTAACTCCATTAGATGGAGAATTAAATTACGGACGCGTAGGAAAAAGAATCGGGTAAAACGGATAGAAAACGAGAGAGTTATGCTCGTTTCCGTAAAAATCCGAACGTGCTGGGAATATGCAGCAAATTGCTGCAACTTTTCTGGAAAAACAGGGGGGCTGCGTCACGCGACGGGCCGTCGCGCGACGCGACGGGTGCAATGTTTGGCGAAATTGTTTTCGTGTCTCGTTTTGTCTTGGGAACTCGTTTAAACGCTTTTTTAGTTGCGTATGACTAATTTAAATTACGTTTTTATAAACTGGAGTGTATGCACATGTGTGGATAGGTATGTATGTATGTTTATAAGTATGTGAGCAAGTACATGGATATATGACAGTATGTAAGAGAGTAGACATGTATGAGTTTGAAAGGTATGCAAGTAGGGATGTATGTATGTATATATGTATAATGCCATTAATGTATGTAATGATGTAGGTATGTATATATGTAGATACGTATATATTAATGTAGATGTATTTATATGTAGATTTGTATGTATGGAGATAATATGTATGAAGTGTAGGTATGTATGTAAGTCATTCAGTACGATTAAGTTTTTACGTCGTTATTTTGTACCTGGAGGTTTAGGTGAAATGCAGGTACGGTATCGAAGACTCACCAGAGTTGAAGTACAGAGGGAATGTTTAATGTAAAGGGATAATGGAACGGGAAATAATACCAGGCTAAGTATCTTATATATTGATAACATATTAATGACTTGTATGTATTTGGTGAGTGCAGGTTGTTCGAGCCAGATTATTATATAGAAGAGGAGCGATCAAAGATCGAGTCACAAGATAGATTGTACGGGAGTGTTGAGTACGTAACTGAGTGAAGCTAGGTTAAGTTTTCTTATTGTAACTTGAGTATAATAAACGTATTTATTGTAAAAGGATTAACCTTAGAAATGATTTTAAGTGCGTCAAGGTGTTTGTAACGAAAGAAATTTTTATGGTACGAATTTCCGCTGCGATTTTAGTCCAATACGAATTAGGGTCTTACAATAAAGATATTTTAGGGCCGTTTCTTGTATACGGGGTATAATATGAACGTTTAGGGTTATGTTAAGAGGTTTTAGGAGGGTTGTTATAGCTAGGGTTTCTAACCGAAAAATCCTCACAGGAACAATCGGCCTCAAAATCACTAGAAACATCTAGATGCAGTTGATAGGTGGTTTAAGACTCGATCTCAGGGGTTAGAAAGTTTGATGTTCCCGGGGGAGAGTTAGACGTCATTTCTGTAATTAGATCTTGTAGAAATTAACGATTTCTGACTCGGGAAATGTTTTGTTGTTGTTTAGTTACTTTTTATATAATAAGCGGGTCTAAATTGGATATGATAGGATAAATTATACAATTGAAATGGATACTTGATTTATGTGTCTTAACTTATTGTGTTTGAATTGAATCTTAAATGTATTTGAGAACATGCTATGCAGCTGAAATCTGCAACTGATTTATCTATTTTGATTGTTTTAATTGAATCTGAAATGTTTTTGAGAACATGTTATACAACGGAAATCTGCTACTGATTTATCTATTTTGACTTTTTATTGGTCAAATGGAGTTATGAAGGTGTTTATAGTCAATGACATGTGAAAGGACCATTATGCCCCTTCTTTAAATGAAGTTAACTGACTTTACTAACTGAGTTTCGTTTAAAGGATAGGACCTGTTAGAAAACTCAAGATTTTAGACTTAATCTTTAGTTATTGGTAATACATAAAGGACACAAAGTGTAATTTACTCTTTTCTTTTAAATTATAAGAATTGAATATAATTTTTCATCTTCGGGTGTTTTTTACATAATATTCAACTATTAGGTGCTGTTTGTTTTTTCTGCAAGAAAAGGTCTGCAGTCTGCGGACCACATCTGCAGGCATCTGCAGGAGAAGAGGTGGACCAAATGTCTGCAGTCTGCAAGGAGAAAAGTGTTTGTTTTACATATAACCATTCTCTTCTCTTCTCACACACAAACACACACAGAAACACACACAACACCTCATCTCTCTCTCTGCCTTTCATCTACCACCACCACCACAACCACCGCCACCACCTCATCTACCACCACCACCACCACCACCGCCACCACCTCATCTACCACCACCACCGAACACCCACCCTCGTCGCAACCACCACCACAACCACCCACCCCCGTCGCAACCACCACCACCACCGAACACCCACTGCCACCACTGTCACCGGAAGGATCGAGGGAGGAGAGAGAGATCGAGGGAGGAGAGAGAGATCAAGGGAGGAGATGAACGGGAAGGAGGATTTCGATTTGGGGGTTTTATTTGCCTTCACCTACCACCGCCGCCACCACCGTCACCACTACACCACAACCACCACTGTCACCTTCTCACGGTTTGTTCTCCGGTGACTCTTATTCCAGTCCTGAGTTTCAGAATCGACGGTTTTCGAAATCGAATCTTCAGGTTAGGGTTTATGTGTTTATTATGTTTAATGATTTGGGGATTTTTCGTTTGTTAAGAGATTTGGGGATTTTTTTTTTTGGTTCAGATGAGGGTGTGGTGTCGGAGTGGAGGTGGTGGCGGCAGGTGAGGGTGAGAGGTGGGAGGTGGTGGCAGAGTGGAGGTGGCGGCAGGTGAGGGTGGGAGGTGGTGGCGGAGTGGAGGTGGTGGCAGAGGATGTGGTGGTGTCTGCTGGAGTGGAGGGAGAACATGGAGAAGAGGGAGAAGAGGTTGTGCAGACCTTAGAAGACATGGGTTCATGTCTGTTTGAAGCAGAGGTCTCGCAGACCTTTTTTAATGAAAGGTCTGCGAGAAAACAAACAAGCTGCAGACCCTTATGTCTGCGCGGCGCAGACATAAGAGGTTCTGAAGTGCTTCTAGCAAAAAACAAACACCACCTTAGTGTTAGCTATCCATTCTCCGGTTGTTTTCATTCACTTCCTCTTATTTCAAACTAATATAAAAAACCAAGTTTGTTAATACAAAAGAAACAAAAACAATTAAAATAACTCTAATTACAAAATTGTTTCATTAGTGTTAGAGTACATGGTTGTTTAAATTGTTCCTAAGTTACTAGATATTACTCATAGTTGCATATGAACGTTGACCCGATAGAGCCGAACACAACACGATTTTATATGTGCCCTATATGACATATCACGACACTAATAAATATATGGATTGTCATCGACTTGAACAATTTAACCTACCAACTCGAAAACACGTTTATACAAAGTTGTGCAACGAATGGAGTTACAAGACCATAAACAATGGACAACAAGGTCTTGAGGAGCCAACTCACATGACAAACAACCATAGACAATTTACCCCAATTATCAAACCTGCATTCCATCAATTAGAGCTTTGATTTTGTTCAAGAGTGATGACAATTTGACAATGCTCTTCACAGGATTAGGTTCAAGAGTGAACACTTGTGTATTTGCGAACAGAGCGAACTAATCCTGGCCATACATGTGTGTAAATCAATGACGATGAAATACGCTAGTATATTTTACGATTTGACGATGAAATCCTAGCCATACACATGTGTAAATCAATGGCCAGAATTTGTTCACTCTAGAACCCCACCCGCTCTTCACATTTATAATTATTTATATAAAGGGACCAAATGCAATGTTTTATACATTGAATAATATATCCTTTATGGGGAAGGTTCTATGCAGAACACTAAATATTGCGAGAACACGCGGAACAAAATGAATCACTCATTTTTTCAATCCTAAAATCCTAAAAAAGTAAATGAAAATGTTATAAATGTAAGATTTATTGTTTCTCACACTAGAATTTAAAACAAAAAATGAAAAATCTTCGGTTTTTTAATAACCTACACACATGTAGGTTATATGTAGGCTAAATTACGTACATGTATGTAGACTATGTGTAGGGACAAATATATGATTTTTTTTTATGTGTAGACTATGTGGCAGATTTAAGGTTCATATTTCTAAAATTTTATGTTTCTTACATTAAGAAACATAAAATTTTAGAAATATGAACCTTAAATCCCAAAATTTAGTGATTTAGAGTTGTTCTTTTGTTCTCGCAATAATTCGTGTTCTGTAATGATCCTTATCATATCCTTTATAATTACTCAATAGTTATATTTTTATAATTTCGTGCCTCTCCTCTACGTCACATGTCAACTTGCTAATCCAACACGATTGACACTCATACTCGATGTCCCGTACTTAGTATCCACCTTTTCTAACTTAAGTAATCTAAAAATAGTCAATTATCTACTTTCAGAAATAAGTAGTCATAATGTACTAGTTATCTTATTTTACCGTTCATTACTATTGTTAAATATGTAAGGTTTCATGTCAATTAATTTGTTATATGATGAGAAAGTCTCAACTGTCTAAACATTCGAATCGAGCAAATATGAGTATTATTATTCTTACTCATTTGAGAAAAAACACTTTTACTTTGAACTGTTGTTAGGGTTTTAATACTAACCCTAAAGAGTTATATATGGTTAAGAGTATTGGACTTACCTAAAATATTAAACTTTAATCGTTTATCATTATTTGATTTCATTTGAATTAAAATAATATATGTATGATGTGATAGTAGTTACCCTGTGAAATGTCACATGCTGTGGTAGTCAAAAAGTTATTAGTAGTTACTATTTAAAATTTGCAGTTTTTTATTTTTGAATGGCTTAACGGTACACATGGCGCAACGGAACTGCCACCGCCCGAGTTCGAGCCCCGAGCCCCCCCTAAGGTCCAGCCCTCACCAGCATGGCGACCGGTTAGTACTCGAACCCGTTTAGCCACCCGAGCAGGAACCCGCCACAGACTTTGGAATAATCTCAAAGCTATGTGGAAAACCTTCTCCCACTCAGGATCGAACCCGCGACCTTGTGGTCACTACTTGTTAATTTACAAATTCTACAAATAGAACTTGTATGTTTCATTCTTTGGTTAACAAAATAAAAATTACAAACAAAAGTTATCTAAAATGGTATTATTCTCATTCATCATTCATTCAAATCAACAATTTCACTTTGTTCATGAGATACTATTGTATTTTATAATGAATTATATGAAAGAGAACAGCCTTTTTTTAAAAGGAAAGTGACATGTATCCATCAAAATCAACTTAAACACAACATGTTATGGTGTTTTAAAGATTTGAGTAAATTACGTTTTTGACCCCTATGGTTATATCACTTTTACTATATTAGCCCAAAATAAGAATTTTTAACATATATGCCCCCATTGTCTCTATAACTAACCATTTTGGCCCATAAGTCTAGAGATCATGGGGGCAAAATGGTTAGTTATAGAGACCATGAGGGCCAAAATGGTTAGACTTAGGGGCCAAAATGGTTAGTTATAGAGACCATGGGGGCAGATATGTTAAAAATTCTTATTTTGGGCTAATATAGTAAAAGTGATATAACTATAGGGGCCAAAAATGTAATTTACTCTAAAGATTTTAATAATAATCTATATATATATATATATATATAATAAAAAGGAAACTGAATGAACAGTAGTGAACTATATATATGATAAAATCTAGGGTATATTAGAATAACTATATATATATGATAAAATCTAGGGTATATTAGAATATAAGCTGTGGGGTGGGGTTGTGGCGTGGGTTGGGTACAAACGCCCAAGTCACCATCCCGGGTGGGCTTGGGTTTCGGCATGGCCCCTTGGCCAGGTGTTTTAGCACGGGCGTTGGACGGGGCTATCAAGATGACATGACGGGATCTCATTGGCCAAGACAAGTAGCCGTTTGGGCTAGCCGTTGGCCAACGACTATGTGTTTAAAATTTTTTTTATTTTTTTTCACTATAAATACTCACACTTCTATTCATTTTTTTACCACAACTACTCCACCTCTTCTATAATCATCTCTATCTTATTTAAAAAAAAAAAATCTCATCCAACCACAATACGAAAAATGAATCCTCATAATCGTGGTTTTGACCCGAACAATCCGTGGGCATTCCAAGAAACACCTAGCCCAGCATCCAATCCTCCAATTGCTCCCTTTTTAATACACTCCACGATGCCGGATATGGTTGGTTATGCATCGTTTATCTCGAATCGTTTGAAGAATGATGTCGGTCGAAAACACCAATCCCTTTCGCGCAACGCGCGTCATTGAAAAACACTAGTGATAATAACAATAATAATATTTTTGTGATGAATTAGAGTGAAAAAAGGGTGTCTTTTTGGAAGAGCAAGTATGAGTTACAATCATAAAACTAAATATGGTAAGAAACAGCTAAGAACTCAACAGACACCATATACATGTGCACATGGCCCACAATTGGTCCTTTGTGTCTATAAATATGAGGGAGGGTAGGTAATGGACCATTTTTGATAATGGGATTCTATTCTACTACTTTACGTAACTATTTTCTAAATAATGCTGCTGTCCACCATTCAATAATATTTCAGCCTAACATAATTACTATTGTTACGCATTCAATCTATGCATTCTTATTTTTTTACTGTTTGTTTGGCCCTTTGTCTGTTTGGATCTGAGGTACGTTTTAATGAAGTTTAATTTAAAAAAAAAAGTAAACTTGTCCATCAATAATCAAACTTGGCAATTATACTTTGCAATAAAAGGGATATATCATAATACCATAAACATAAACTAAATAAAAAGGAGAAAAAAAAAACATTTAACTTGTTATAATTTGAGTAAGAGGGCTATACAAATTTATTGAATGCACGGGGCCATGGGTCATGTCAAATCTGGTTAGGCTCTAGGTCGAACTCAAGCTTGCACGCACATCCCACATAATGCCGAATGCCCATACTGTTGATGTCGCTACGAAATGGCATATGGACCCTCTATGCATTGCCCCCTTTTGATTTGATTGTTTTGGATTTGTTTTGGTTCTCTTTCATTTGTAGATATATTCAAAATGAAATGGTGAAATGTTTGTGATCGGTCTATTTATATATGTGAATGATTAAACAAATGTTCTTGGTCCGGATGCTATTTATATTAAATTAAAAGTATATTTTAAAGTTCTTAATAGAACTATTGATAGTGGGGGACAAAATAAAATGAAAGAGAATACCGTTACTACACAATATAAGAGAAAGTATGAGTGATCTATTAAGGGTATTTCTCATATATCATTCTGTATATTCTCTTAATAAAATTTCGCCTTTACTATCAACCAAAGTTCACAACGTGGAACAAAGTTAAGGGTCTCTTCTCTTGTTGCACCATTGCTAGGTTTGTCGTCGAGAAGCTTGATGTGTGCGGTCGTGTATATCTATTTAAGTATATTTTAAGCCCTTTTTAACACTTTAGTCAAGTTTTAAATTTATAAAACACGATATTTACTAACACTAAACACACATATGGGCAAGTGCACCCATCGTGAGCGTAGTATAGTGTTGGTAAGATACCGAGGTCGTCCAAGTACACAAGAGCTTTTAGTACCGGTTTATCCTCAACGTCTAATCAAATCAAAAATTTAGAAAAAAAGTTTTTAAACAAGAAAATAAAACGAACTAAAAGTGCTGAAAATAAAAATAAAAACAGACAGACAAGATGAATCACTTGGATCCGACTCGCCTTTAGTGTAACCTTTGATTATTTTCGCACTTTTGCACTTTTTAAGAGATTATCTTAGTTATAGTAGCAGGCCCCTCTTTTGAAGGTGACGTTACCCTCAACCCAGTAGTTTGAGTCAGCAATGATACAATCCTAAAGGGTTGGATTATTGAAAGATAATTAATTAAGTTATTAATGCATAATGTGGTAGGCCCCTCTTTTGAATGTGACGTTACCTTCGGCTAAGTAGTTTGAGTCAGTAGGGATACAATCCTAAGTAGCCGGGTAAAGTTTTAATAGTAGTTTACATATGAGGGGATCAAGGAGTTCGGCCCCTCGCCATCCAATACCAGTGGGTATTGAAGGAGGTCCTACTAAACTTGACCCAGGTCCTTGCAGGATCTATACACTGAACAAGGCAAGACGCTTACCAAACCATTCCCTTAACCCCCGACCAGGTAGCCAACATATCTCCACATAGACCGTGGAGATATGAATTATGTAAATCTTTTATTTTATATAGACAGTAAAATAATGTCAAGACATCACGGACAAATGATAAAGAAGATTCACCTTCAATATAAGAAACTAGTTATTAAAGTCATTAATACATAACCAAATAAAAAGTATTATACTAAATGCTTGTCTTCACCAAGTGATGTAAGAGACTTAGGCAAACATGGCCTTTGATTGTCAAGAACTCTTACGATCAATCTTGGATCCCGAGACTACTCAGACACTCTATGATGGATGATGGTGGTGGATGTGGGTTGTGGTGGTGGTGGTGGTGGGTGAAGTGTGAGAGAGGTGGTTTGCCAAGGGTTGGTTTGCAAGTGAGCCAAACACCCCTATTTATAGCCTGCACAGAAGCCCGGACACGGCCCCGTGCCCGTTGGGCACGGCCCCGTGTCCACCTATCTTCTCTTTCTTCATTAATTGCAGTTTGTCTGCATTAGTTGACCACGCCCCCGTGTCCGCTGGGCACGACCCCGTGTGCAGAAGCGTATCTGTACTATTAAGATTTGCCTAGATTCTGCGAATCTTAGCGTTGACCACGGCCCCGTGTCCACTGGCCACGCCCCCGTGTTGGGAAATAGAAGCTTCTACAGCTTTGTCTTTTCTACAGACACTTGGGCACGCCCCCGTGTTCATTGAACATGGGGCGTGTTAAGCCTTCTGATGTCTTGTTTTTGCTTGGGGAGATGCTGTCGAGGGGTCGGGCATGCCACGTTTATTCCTTTCTGTAAGACCCTAATTCACGTTTGACCAAAAGTCGCAGCGGAAGTTCATGTCTAAAATTTCTTTCATTATAAATACCTTAACTTATTTAGAATTTAACTTTAACATAACTCTTTCACATAATTCCATCAATCGACTTATTTACTAAGTAAAAACATAGCTTATGTTTACTACATTATATACATCAACGTTCCCGTACAATCTCTCTAGTGACTCGATCCTCGATCTCTATTCCTTGATGATCCTCATGGCTCGTACTACCTGCGCTCACCACATAAAATTCATAACATTAGTACGTATCATAAACATATAAGATTTATTCACGTTTATTTTTCATTCCGTTAACTCTTTACATTCCGGCTTTCCGTCTGATCATACAATCCGCGGTGAGACTTCTTTGATATTCCTGCGTTACACTTCATTCACCAGGCACGCTATTATTATCGTTAGTACTCAATTTCATTGAATGCATGCGTATATACTTTCATACAAACTTATACATATGCCTACGATCACACATAACAACTTACATACATACGTACCTACATACGTGCATACCTAAATACATACATTCATACATACATACATACATACTTATTACATGCCTTCACACAAACCTACATACGTGCATACATTCATACATACTCACTTGCGTACATATACGTACTACCTACATACACACCTACATACATACATTCATACATACATTCATATATTCACGTATGCCTACAAACGTGCATACGCTCATATATATCCCTACTTGCATACATCCAAACATACTTTCATTCATACATACAACTTATATTCATACATACATACATACATACATACCTACCTTCATACGTATCTACACTTCCTAAAACAAGGAATAAATTAGTCATTCTTAGCTTATACGCGTTTAAAAACGGTTCGGACGGGTTCGCAATGCATCAATGGTTAAAATAAACGATTTTCGCAAAACTGACACATGCTCGCGCAGCGCTAGCACATGCTCGCGCTACGCTAGCACCTGTTTTCGACAGAATGTTGTTTGCTGGTGCTGCAGATTCCCAGCATAACCCGATTTCACGGAAACGAGCATAACTCTCTCGTTTTTAATCCGTTTTACCCGATTCTTTTTCCTATACGTCCGTAATTTAATTCTCCATCTAATGGAGTTAAAATCCAACATCCGACATAATAAAATTTCAGACTTTTAACTCTTCGGCTTATTACCCTCTTACCAAATTTTGACCCGTTCATGCATTCATCAACATAACTTGATTGTTTGACCTAAATTCCTCATGAACCCTATAATTTCAACATTGTCTATCATAAAAGATTAAGTTCTCGGATGTCTTGCATCCTCTTGCCCCATTTTCGCTCAAGAGCTTATTTTAACCCGTTAAGGGTATTTGCGCATTTTAAGGTCCTTAGCTTACGAAAATCATACTTCTTGCTTTCTTACTTTTTCAAAACATTCATTTAATCAAATAGCTTGTTTGTAATCAACTTTTAAGACCATTTGCCCATTTTACCCATCAAGGGCGTTTTTGTCAACTTTGACCCATCCCTTACTACTAAAGACTTCATTGCATAAATTACCAATCATGCGACTTATCTACACTTGTAAATGCACATACCTGGCTCGGATCAAAGCTATGACCCATTTTAATACTCCATCCGCTAAATTGCTAGATAATAGCAACGCAAATCCTTTTTCTATACATTCTACAAATTCATAATACTTAACAAAGCAATTCATTAGTCGATAACGCCAAAGGGTGACATCTTCACCGTTTGACCCGTTAAGTCTAAATGTCCATTTTATCCTTGTGGGATGTTAGTTATTCATCATCCTATCCATGTAACTTATTACTTCGTTAACTTGCAACCAAAATTACCATAATGCCCCTTTTACCCTTTTAACCATCAACTTAGTTTCTTAACATAACCACATGTTCCGACCCATACCAAGACTTGTCGGAACATCATAATTCACATATTTACTTACCATGTTTGTAATCTAAACATTGAATAGATATTCTACAAAAAGGGGTGTAAGTTTTACTTACCTTGCATCCGAGTACGCTTCCCGTGTCAACTATCATATATCATTCTCAAGATAGTTAGCTTATTCATCATTCATCACAACCTTTTCATTACACGGATCTTATATGGAATTTATCATTCAACCTTATAACATGCTAATCTATCATTTCTTATCCGATTTCTTTAAACATTCACACACATGTTTGATTCCAAACATCATTAACATAAGTAAATCATCAATTTACATCACATTATCTAAAACCCACTTCATAACTACATTATTAATCACTTACTAGTGATCTAAACTTAAGTTCTTCATAATATCATCATACCCTTGGTGTATGTACTACCTTCTAAACATAAAGTACAACTAGTTCATGCACAATCTCCTAATCTCATACATAATTCATCCAAATCCTTCTACTAATCAACATAAATCATCCATGCATGAACATCAAACATATTAGCATCACATTTATTTCAATTCCTCTAGCAAGAATCCATCATACACATCATAATACATCAATCTTAAGCAAGAAGTTGGACATGGGTGATCTTTCAAGTCGTCATCATCACCATAATCAACGGGTTTCACTTAAAAACATCAAATTAACCCAAACCATGCATAATCCATGTTATAGATGATGATTCTAATACATGTTCATACTCAATTTCATACCAATTCACGGATTAGAACATAACCCACTTCGTGGATGATCACCAATCTAGAATTTAAGACATACCTTATGATCCTCTTGTGATGGTGATCATTAATCCATGTTTATCCATGAATTTAAGCTTCGATTTACCCTTCAATTTGATCATTTAAGGTTGAGCTAGGGTTTGGCTCCTTTGGGAGCTCCTGATCGATCTAGAACACACACGATTGTGTGTTTGTGTGTGTTATTACTTTCTTTTAACACCTCCACTTTCATTCTATACCATCTAGCCCCTCATGTTTTACCACTTAACATATTTGGCACAACTTTCGTTATTTAATAGTTTTGGCCATAAACTTTAACTAGGTAAAATAACCTAATTATTTATTTCTTGATGTACCATATTAGAACATTTAACGAGTATAAACATTCGGGTTTTGGGGTGTTACACTTTCCTTGTATTAGTGTTAGATTTGGATGGATTTTTGATTCTTTTGTTCATTTAAGCTCATTTAACCAATTAACCCTGAAAATACAAAAGGAAGACAAAAGCACACTTTTTCCAACATTAATACTAAAAGAGGGTTAGTTTTATGCCTCATTTAATGTAATTTATATGTTGCATTTTGCACACATCAAATACCCCCACACTTGAATCTTTGTTTGTCCTTAAGAAAAACTCGATCTTTATTTTGTGGCTTACACACCCAAATGGAATGGGTATGAGAGAAGGTTTTGGGCTTGTCATAGAGTGTCGGGATTCCAAGATTCTTTATTAGGTTTTATTTTTACTTCATTTACAATCCTATTCGTTATTATTTATTTAAAACATTACATAAGAGAAATTATTTATTTGGGCATAACATGCCTCTTTAAAATTTCATTTATATACAAGTTCACATACCTCACGGGGGATCACTCAACACTCGGCCGAAAATGTATTTTTGTGAAACACTCGAGAGCGGCATGGAACTTACTTCTACCATACGCTTGCCAAGCAATCAATCTTCCTCCTTTTTAACTATACACCTTTGTAAATATCAAGAGGACTTTGGGGAAGGGTTAGGCTTGGGTTAAAGGTAGGTGGTTGGGTTAGTGGTTAGTAGAAAATGGCGAAAAGCGTAAAAAGCGTCGGTTTTCGTAAAACATTTTGTTTTGTGACTTTTTATTTTAATGAAGCATTATTCAAACTAGCCTTCTTTTGATAAGCTTTGTTTGTTTATTGCTAACTTCATTTTTCTTTTCTTCTCTATAATTTTTTTTTTATAAAAAAGTCACAAGAAAACCGAGCTTTGTGTAACGCCCCAAAACCCGAATGTTTATATTCGTTTTATGTACCCAATGAATATTCCATGAAATAAATAACTAGTCTATTTGACCTAGTTAAGTGTATGGTGAAAACCATTAAAAGATGAAAGTGGTGCCAATTATGTTTTAGAGGTAAACACGAGGGACTAAAGTGGTATGGAATGAAAGTTATGTTAAAAAATAAAAGATCACACACACACACACACTTTCGTGTGTGTTCTGGATAGATCGAACAGGGGCTCTCAAGAGCCCCAAACCCTAGTTCATGCAAAAGCTTCAAATTGAAGAATGAATCAAGGCCCAAATTCACAACCGAGCATGAATTAGTGATCACCTTCACAAGGGGATCGTAAGGTATGTCTTGAATCAAAGATTGGTGATCATGTGTGAAGTGGGTTATGTTCTAATCCGAAAGTTAATGTGAAATTGATCATGTATAAGTGTTAGAATCATCATATAGAACATATGTTATGTATGGTTTGTGTTAAATTGATGTTTAAAGGTGAAACCCAATTGTTAGGGTGAAGATGATAGCATGGATATATCATCAAGGTCCAATTCTTGGCCAAAGTTGATGTATCATGTTATGTATGATGGATTCTTGTTAGAAGGATTGGAAGAAATGTGATGATTATATGTTTGATGATTATGCATGTATGATTCGTGTTGATTAGAAGGAAGAAATTGATGAATTATGTATGAAATTAGAAGATTGTGCATGAATTAGTTGTACGTTATGCTTAGAAGGTAGTACGCACACCACGTGTATGATAAAATGGACATAGTGTCGTCCGTATAGCCTATCATGATGATAAGGGTATAAAATGATAAGTCATAAGTTAAATAAAATGAATTGTTGACTTTCTGAAAGTCAACTACGAACAAGAAGCATGATTTGACTCATTGTCGTGAAGATATGGTTATAGGAAGTCGTATGGTACATGTTATAACGATACGTTTTAAATGGAATGATATGATGAATTACATGAGCTTGTAAGAATGTGAAATTGGTCACATGTGCTATACTTGTTGGAATTGACTAATTAAAGTCAAATGTAAAAGATGTAATTGTTATGATCGTTAACATGTGCAATGAGTATGCTAACAAGAATGTAATTGCGATGATATGAAAGTATAGGAATCATGTCGAAACGGACTCAAGCGCGAAAAGCTAACGGGTCAAGAAGAGGCGAGGAAGCGGATGTGAACACGGATGCATGAGGTAAGTGATTTCCGTAATCACTTCTTAGTTGTTTACGTAAAGATATGTGTTAGTTAATTAAGGTATGATAATTGAGGACAAGTAAGGATGGATGGTATGAAATCGATGACTTTCGCTAAGTAGATATAACAAGTCAAAGATGGGGTTTGTTGTTATATCGGAATGAAGAATAGGAAAGGGTTACGGTATGATATAACGCATAACGGGGATCGGGAGTGTAAACCCCAAGTACGAAACTCCGGACAATGTAAAAGTATCATTGTAGTAATGTTCATGCAAGTTTTGGGCTAAAACAAATGAGTTGTGTGATGAAAACAAGAATGGGTAAAATTGTCCGGAAATGAAATTATAGGCGTAAGCGCATAAGTTAGGAATTTCCTTAATCCGGATGTGGGATTTTAAGTTCATATGATAGAATGTGAATTTACAAGCATGTAGGAAGAAACGGGAGGTTAAACGGGTAAACGGTTCAAAAGTTACGCGCGTTTTAGTGCGTACGGACGACGAAACGAATCTGCAGGAAAATGCATTTTAGAGAGGCCGTCGCCGACGGGCAAGGAGGCCGTCGCCGACGGGAAAGGGAAAGTCAGATTTTCTCCGACGGGTTATCTTCCTGTCTACGGGTTTTTGGCGACGGGAAAAACTACGGGCCGTCGCCGACGACCTCCCCAAGTCCCAAAAGCTGAAATCTTGTTTGTAAGTTGAATTATGTACCGTAGGCTTCGGTTTGATACCCCTGGACTACGGCGGACTTTCCAAACATGATTTTGGTGGTTCCTTAGATGTTTATGGGCTTTAAAGCTAAGTCTAAGACCCATGTAAATAATGTATGATTATGTAAGTGGTACGCGTGATCTAATACGTGTTTGTAAAGGTATGTATGTACGTAGATGTGTATGTATGTATGTATAAAGGTATGTACGAGTGTATGCATGTATGCGATGATGTAGGAAAGGTATGTATGTATGTGGATGTGTATGTATGTATGTGTAAAGGTAAGTACGAGTATATGCATGTATGTGATGATGTTAGGAAAGGTATGTACGTATGTGGATGTGTATGTATGTATGTATGTATGTATGTATAAAGACATGTATGAGTGTATGCACGTATGCAAAGTTGTAGGAAAGGTATGTAGGTACGTAGATGTGTATGTATGTATGTATAAAGGTATGTACGAGTGTATGCATGTAGGCGATGATGTAGGAAAGGTATGTATGTATGCGGATGTGTATGTATGTATGTGTAAAGGTAAGTACGAGTATATGCATGTATGTGATGATGTTAGGAAAGGTATGTACGTAGGTGGATGTGTATGTATGTATGTATAAAGACATGTATGAGTGTATGCACATATGCAAAGTTGTAGGAAAGGTATGTATGAACGTAGATGTGTATGTATGTATGTATGTATAAAGGCATGTACGAGTGTATGCATGTATGCGATGATGTAGGAAAGGTATGTACGTATGTAGATGTGTATGTATGTATAAAGGTATGTACAAGTGTATGCATGTATGCGATGATGTAGGAAAGGTATGTACGTATGTGGATGTGTATAAAGACATGTATGAGTATATGCACGTATGTAAAGTTGTAGGAAAGGATGAATGTACGTAGATGTGTATGTATGTTTGTATGTAAGTACGTATGTATGCATGACTTAGACACATTGAGTGTTAACGTTATTAATGGTGTACCTTGAGAATGAAAAGTAATGCAGGTACATTATTGAAGCCTCACCAGGAAATGGATATGCAGATGAAATGCCTAAAGTTTGAAAAAAATGACGAAATGTGAAGTGTACGTGAATGAATCTTATTCATATAATGTGTGCTAATGTTATGAATGAATGGGGTGAGTGCAGGTTATACAGATCGCGGGTGATTATCACAAGGAATAGAGATCGAGGACCGAGTCACAAGGTAGATTGTACGGGGATAATCGAGCATGTACTTTAGTAGACGGGAGTTATGCTTTTGTTTGTAAAAGAAATTTTATGGCACGAATTTCTGCTGCGACTTTATGTCTAATACGAATTAGGGTCTTACAAGTTGGTATCAGAGCCCTGGTTTGAGAGAATCAAGTGTAAGAAGGTAAGTGCTTGAACTCAAACCTGTGTGCTCTTGTGATAAGAAACCCGTACAATCCATGACTCGGTCAAGATCCAAAGGTAAAAGAGAATGTAAGTATGTACTTATGTATACGTATAAAGAAACTGACGGTTTTGTATATGCAAGGTAAGTATAAGTGTTTGAAGAGGATGATCCGCGAATGCGGTCAAGTACCGACACCAAGGCATGAAATAAGATAAAGTTGAATCCAGGTATGTAAATTCAATATGTGGGTATACGAAATGATAAAATGAATTAAGGGAAGAAAAATGCTAAATGAAGGACCATGATGGTATAGTAAACATGTTTTGAAAATGATACACGTGCCGAAACCTAATTCTTCGGACATAAGGTGACAATTACACGAAGACACGAAACTAGTATGTGGATTGTGTACCTGGCCAGTACACGTGAAGCATATGACGTTCGTGGGACCGTGATAATTGATACAGGTATGTCCGTTAGAATTAAGTAGTAGGTGGACGTGAGGGTGAAGAGAAATGTAAGACTCTCAGGAATGAAAGTATGAATGCTATGTTAGAATCCGCGAGACGGATTCGAAACATGAAAAAAAAAAGTTAAAGTATGAATGCAATGCTTGAATCCGAGAGACGGATTCAAGGGATGAAAAGCGTATATGCAATGTTTGAATCCGTGAGACGGATTCAAAGAATGAAAGATATGAATGCAATGCTTGAATCCGCGAGACGGATTCAAGGGATGAAAAGCGTGTATGCAATGTTTGAATCCGCGAGACGGATTCAAAGAATGAGAGATATGAATGCAATGCTTGAATCCGAGAGACGGATTCAAGGGATGAAAAGCGTATATGCAATGTTTGAATCCGTGAGACGGATTCAAAGAATGAAAGATATGAATGCAATGCTTGAATCCGCGAGACGGATTCAAGGGATGAAAAGCGTGTATGCAATGTTTGAATCCGCGAGACGGATTCAAAGAATGAGAGATATGAATGCAATGCTTGAATCCGCGAGACGGATTCAAGGGATGAAAGGCGTAAATGCAATGTTTGAACCCGAGAGACGGATTCAAAGAATGAAAGATGTGAATGCAATGTTTGAATCCGCGAGACGGATTCAAAACATAGAAGGTACGAAAGGTATGAATAACGTGTTCGAATCCGCGAAACAGATTTAAGATATAAAAGACGGAACTAGTCTACATAAGAAGAAGTCAATAGCTTGACCATGTATGTGTCAAACAAGTCATAAAAGTAAATGTAAAGCAAAAGAACAAAAGAATGATAGGAATGAAAATGTCCGAATGTCTAAGTAACGTAAGGATATGTTTGGTACAAAAGACTGTAGAAATGTATAATGATGTTAGCTACGGAGTTAAGCACGTAGGTATGCCGATGACATAACAGTTTTGTTGAGATAACAAAACAAAAGTTAAATGTTATACAATGTGTCTATAGTATGGAATCTTAAAGGATGAGATAGAAGTACTAAACCCGTTATAAAAGGATCATATGAGTGTAAGCATTATTATAATTTTGAATAAGTATGTATATAAACCTGTAATAACGGGTCAAAGGAAATGAGAATGTTATGTGAAAGTATGCCATGGAAAGTGTAGACTCGTTAAGAGGAAAAAGCCAATTGTATGAATAATTACGAAGTGGGATAGGATGATTAATTATAATTATGATGTGACTATGAAGTCAAACATTGATGTGTGTGTGTAAGAGGAAATAAGAAAGGTTTCGGGGACAAAACCTCATTTAAGGGGGGTAGACTTGTAACGCCCCAAAACCCGAATGTTTATATTCGTTTTATCTTCCCAATGAATATTCCATGAAATAAATAACTAGTCTATTTGACCTAGTTAAGTGTATGGTGAAAACCATTAAAAGATGAAAGTGGTGCCAATTATGTTTTAGAGGTAAACACGAGGGACTAAAGTGGTATGGAATGAAAGTTATGTTAAAAAATAAAAGATCACACACACACACACACTTTCTTGTGTGTTCTGGATAGATCGAACAGGGGCTCTCAAGAGCCCCAAACCCTAGTTCATGCAAAAGCTTCAAATTGAAGAATGAATCAAGGCCCAAATTCACAACCGAGCATGAATTAGTGATCACCTTCACAAGGGGATCGTAAGGTATGTCTTGAATCAAATATTGGTGATCATGTGTGAAGTGGGTTATGTTCTAATCCGAAAGTTAATGTGAAATTGATCATGTATAAGTGTTAGAATCATCATATAGAACATATGTTATGTATGGTTTGTGTTAAATTGATGTTTAAAGGTGAAACCCAATTGTTAGGGTGAAGATGATAGCATGGATATATCATCAAGGTCCAATTCTTGGCCAAAGTTGATGTATCATGTTATGTATGATGGATTCTTGTTAGAAGGATTGGAAGAAATGTGATGATTATATGTTTGATGATTATGCATGTATGATTCGTGTTGATTAGAAGGAAGAAATTGATGAATTATGTATGAAATTAGAAGATTGTGCATGAATTAGTTGTACGTTATGCTTAGAAGGTAGTACGCACACCACGTGTATGATAAAATGGATATAGTGTCGTCCGTATAGCCTATCATGATGATAAGGGTATAAAATGATAAGTCATAAGTTAAATAAAATGAATTGTTGACTTTCTGAAAGTCAACTACGAACAAGAAGCATGATTTGACTCATTGTCGTGAAGATATGGTTATAGGAAGTCGTATGGTACATGTTATAACGATACGTTTTAAATGGAATGATATGATGAATTACATGAGCTTGTAAGAATGTGAAATTGGTCACATGTGCTATACTTGTTGGAATTGACTAATTAAAGTCAAATGTAAAAGATGTAATTGTTATGATCGTTAACATGTGCAATGAGTATGCTAACAAGAATGTAATTGCGATGATATGAAAGTATAGGAATCATGTCGAAACGGACTCAAGCGCGAAAAGCTAACGGGTCAAGAAGAGGCGAGGAAGCGGATGTGAACACGGATGCATGAGGTAAGTGATTTCCGTAATCACTTCTTAGTTGTTTACGTAAAGATATGTGTTAGTTAATTAAGGTATGATAATTGAGGACAAGTAAGGATGGATGGTATGAAATCGATGACTTTCGCTAAGTAGATATAACAAGTCAAAGATGGGGTTTGTTGTTATATCGGAATGAAGAATAGGAAAGGGTTACGGTATGATATAACGCATAACGGGGATCGGGAGTGTAAACCCCAAGTACGAAACTCCGGACAATGTAAAAGTATCATGGTAGTAATGTTCATGCAAGTTTTGGGCTAAAACAAATGAGTTGTGTGATGAAAACAAGAATGGGTAAAATTGTCCGGAAATGAAATTATAGGCGTAAGCGCATAAGTTAGGAATTTCCTTAATCCGGATGTGGGATTTTAAGTTCATATGATAGAATGTGAATTTACAAGCATGTAGGAAGAAACGGGAGGTTAAACGGGTAAACGGTTCAAAAGTTACGCGCGTTTTAGTGCGTACGGACGACGAAACGAATCTGCAGGAAAATGCATTTTAGAGAGGCCGTCGCCGACGGGCAAGGAGGCCGTCGCCGACGGGCAAGGAGGCCGTCGCCGACGGGCAAGGGAAAGTCAGATTTTCTCCGACGGGTTATCTTCCTGTCTACAGGTTTTTGGCGACGGGAAAAACTACGGGCCGTCGCCGACGGGCCCTAGGGCCGTCGCCGACGACCTCCCCAAGTCCCAAAAGCTGAAATCTTGTTTGTAAGTTGAATTATGTACCGTAGGCTTCGGTTTGATACCCCTGGACTACGGCGGACTTTCCAAACATGATTTTGGTGGTTCCTTAGATGTTTATGGGCTTTAAAGCTAAGTCTAAGACCCATGTAAATAATGTATGATTATGTAAGTGGTACGCGTGATCTAATACGTGTTTGTAAAGGTATGTATGTACGTAGATGTGTATGTATGTATGTATAAAGGTATGTACGAGTGTATGCATGTATGCGATGATGTAGGAAAGGTATGTATGTATGTGGATGTGTATGTATGTATGTGTAAAGGTAAGTACGAGTATATGCATGTATGTGATGATGTTAGGAAAGGTATGTACGTATGTGGATGTGTATGTATGTATGTATGTATGTATGTATGTATAAAGACATGTATGAGTGTATGCACGTATGCAAAGTTGTAGGAAAGGTATGTAGGTACGTAGATGTGTATGTATGTATGTATAAAGGTATGTACGAGTGTATGCATGTAGGCGATGATGTAGGAAAGGTATGTATGTATGCGGATGTGTATGTATGTATGTGTAAAGGTAAGTACGAGTATATGCATGTATGTGATGATGTTAGGAAAGGTATGTACGTAGGTGGATGTGTATGTATGTATGTATAAAGACATGTATGAGTGTATGCACATATGCAAAGTTGTAAGAAAGGTATGTATGAACGTAGATGTGTATGTATGTATGTATGTATAAAGGCATGTACGAGTGTATGCATGTATGCGATGATGTAGGAAAGGTATGTACGTATGTAGATGTGTATGTATGTATAAAGGTATGTACAAGTGTATGCATGTATGCGATGATGTAGGAAAGGTATGTACGTATGTGGATGTGTATAAAGACATGTATGAGTATATGCACGTATGTAAAGTTGTAGGAAAGGATGAATGTACGTAGATGTGTATGTATGTTTGTATGTAAGTACGTATGTATGCATGACTTAGACACATTGAGTGTTAACGTTATTAATGGTGTACCTTGAGAATGAAAAGTAATGCAGGTACATTATTGAAGCCTCACCAGGAAATGGATATGCAGATGAAATGCCTAAAGTTTGAAAAAAATGACGAAATGTGAAGTGTACGTGAATGAATCTTATTCATATAATGTGTGCTAATGTTATGAATGAATGGGGTGAGTGCAGGTTATACAGATCGCGGGTGATTATCACAAGGAATAGAGATCGAGGACCGAGTCACAAGGTAGATTGTACGGGGATAATCGAGCATGTACTTTAGTAGACGGGAGTTATGCTTTTGTTTGTAAAAGAAATTTTATGGCACGAATTTCCGCTGCGACTTTATGTCTAATACGAATTAGGGTCTTACAAGTTGGTATCAGAGCCCTGGTTTGAGAGAATCAAGTGTAAGAAGGTAAGTGCTTGAACTCAAACCTGTGTGCTCTTGTGATAAGAAACCCGTACAATCCAAGACTCGGTCAAGATCCAAAGGTAAAAGAGAATGTAAGTATGTACTTATGTATACGTATAAAGAAACTGACGGTTTTGTATATGCAAGGTAAGTATAAGTGTTTGAAGAGGATGATCCGCGAATGCGGTCAAGTACCGACACCAAGGCATGAAATAAGATAAAGTTGAATCCAGGTATGTAAATTCAATATGTGGGTATACGAAATGATAAAATGCATTAAGGGAAGAAAAATGCTAAATGAAGGACCATGATGGTATAGTAAACATGTTTTGAAAATGATACACGTGCCGAAACCTAATTCTTCGGACATAAGGTGACAATTACACGAAGACACGAAACTAGTATGTGGATTGTGTACCTGGCCAGTACACGTGAAGCATATGACGTTCGTGGGACCGTGATAATTGATACAGGTATGTCCGTTAGAATTAAGTAGTAGGTGGACGTGAGGGTGAAGAGAAATGTAAGACTCTCAGGAATGAAAGTATGAATGCTATGTTAGAATCCGCGAGACGGATTCGAAACATGAAAAAAAAAAGTTAAAGTATGAATGCAATGCTTGAATCCGAGAGACGGATTCAAGGGATGAAAAGCGTATATGCAATGTTTGAATCCGTGAGACGGATTCAAAGAATGAAAGATATGAATGCAATGCTTGAATCCGCGAGACGGATTCAAGGGATGAAAAGCGTGTATGCAATGTTTGAATCCGCGAGACGGATTCAAAGAATGAGAGATATGAATGCAATGCTTGAATCCGAGAGACGGATTCAAGGGATGAAAAGCGTATATGCAATGTTTGAATCCGTGAGACGGATTCAAAGAATGAAAGATATGAATGCAATGCTTGAATCCGCGAGACGGATTCAAGGGATGAAAAGCGTGTATGCAATGTTTGAATCCGCGAGACGGATTCAAAGAATGAGAGATATGAATGCAATGCTTGAATCCGCGAGACGGATTCAAGGGATGAAAGGCGTAAATGCAATGTTTGAACCCGAGAGACGGATTCAAAGAATGAAAGATGTGAATGCAATGTTTGAATCCGCGAGACGGATTCAAAACATAGAAGGTACGAAAGGTATGAATAACGTGTTCGAATCTGCGAAACAGATTTAAGATATAAAAGACGGAACTAGTCTACATAAGAAGAAGTCAATAGCTTGACCATGTATGTGTCAAACAAGTCATAAAAGTAAATGTAAAGCAAAAGAACAAAAGAATGATAGGAATGAAAATGTCCGAATGTCTAAGTAACGTAAGGATATGTTTGGTACAAAAGACTGTAGAAATGTATAATGATGTTAGCTACGGAGTTAAGCACGTAGGTATGCCGATGACATAACAGTTTTGTTGAGATAACAAAACAAAAGTTAAATGTTATACAATGTGTCTATAGTATGGAATCTTAAAGGATGAGATAGAAGTACTAAACCCGTTATAAAAGGATCATATGAGTGTAAGCATTATTATAATTTTGAATAAGTATGTATATAAACCTGTAATAACGGGTCAAAGGAAATGAGAATGTTATGTGAAAGTATGCCATGGAAAGTGTAGACTCGTTAAGAGGAAAAAGCCAATTGTATGAATAATTACGAAGTGGGATAGGATGATTAATTATAATTATGATGTGACTATGAAGTCAAACATTGATGTGTGTGTGTAAGAGGAAATAAGAAAGGTTTCGGGGACAAAACCTCATTTAAGGGGGGTAGACTTGTAACGCCCCAAAACCCGAATGTTTATATTCGTTTTATCTTCCCAATGAATATTCCATGAAATAAATAACTAGTCTATTTGACCTAGTTAAGTGTATGGTGAAAACCATTAAAAGATGAAAGTGGTGCCAATTATGTTTTAGAGGTAAACACGAGGGACTAAAGTGGTATGGAATGAAAGTTATGTTAAAAAATAAAAGATCACACACACACACACACACTTTCGTGTGTGTTCTGGATAGATCGAACAGGGGCTCTCAAGAGCCCCAAACCCTAGTTCATGCAAAAGCTTCAAATTGAAGAATGAATCAAGGCCCAAATTCACAACCGAGCATGAATTAGTGATCACCTTCACAAGGGGATCGTAAGGTATGTCTTGAATCAAATATTGGTGATCATGTGTGAAGTGGGTTATGTTCTAATCCGAAAGTTAATGTGAAATTGATCATGTATAAGTGTTAGAATCATCATATAGAACATATGTTATGTATGGTTTGTGTTAAATTGATGTTTAAAGGTGAAACCCAATTGTTAGGGTGAAGATGATAGCATGGATATATCATCAAGGTCCAATTCTTGGCCAAAGTTGATGTATCATGTTATGTATGATGGATTCTTGTTAGAAGGATTGGAAGAAATGTGATGATTATATGTTTGATGATTATGCATGTATGATTCGTGTTGATTAGAAGGAAGAAATTGATGAATTATGTATGAAATTAGAAGATTGTGCATGAATTAGTTGTACGTTATGCTTAGAAGGTAGTACGCACACCACGTGTATGATAAAATGGATATAGTGTCGTCCGTATAGCCTATCATGATGATAAGGGTATAAAATGATAAGTCATAAGTTAAATAAAATGAATTGTTGACTTTCTGAAAGTCAACTACGAACAAGAAGCATGATTTGACTCATTGTCGTGAAGATATGGTTATAGGAAGTCGTATGGTACATGTTATAACGATACGTTTTAAATGGAATGATATGATGAATTACATGAGCTTGTAAGAATGTGAAATTGGTCACATGTGCTATACTTGTTGGAATTGACTAATTAAAGTCAAATGTAAAAGATGTAATTGTTATGATCGTTAACATGTGCAATGAGTATGCTAACAAGAATGTAATTGCGATGATATGAAAGTATAGGAATCATGTCGAAACGGACTCAAGCGCGAAAAGCTAACGGGTCAAGAAGAGGCGAGGAAGCGGATGTGAACACGGATGCATGAGGTAAGTGATTTCCGTAATCACTTCTTAGTTGTTTACGTAAAGATATGTGTTAGTTAATTAAGGTATGATAATTGAGGACAAGTAAGGATGGATGGTATGAAATCGATGACTTTCGCTAAGTAGATATAACAAGTCAAAGATGGGGTTTGTTGTTATATCGGAATGAAGAATAGGAAAGGGTTACGGTATGATATAACGCATAACGGGGATCGGGAGTGTAAACCCCAAGTACGAAACTCCGGACAATGTAAAAGTATCATGGTAGTAATGTTCATGCAAGTTTTGGGCTAAAACAAATGAGTTGTGTGATGAAAACAAGAATGGGTAAAATTATCCGGAAATGAAATTATAGGCGTAAGCGCATAAGTTAGGAATTTCCTTAATCCGGATGTGGGATTTTAAGTTCATATGATAGAATGTGAATTTACAAGCATGTAGGAAGAAACGGGAGGTTAAACGGGTAAACGGTTCAAAAGTTACGCGCGTTTTAGTGCGTACGGACGACGAAACGAATCTGCAGGAAAATGCATTTTAGAGAGGCCGTCGCCGACGGGCAAGGAGGCCGTCGCCGACGGGCAAGGGAAAGTCAGATTTTCTCCGACGGGTTATCTTCCTGTCTACGGGTTTTTGGCGACGAGAAAAACTACGGGCCGTCGCCGACGGGCCCTAGGGCCGTCGCCGACGACCTCCCCAAGTCCCAAAAGCTGAAATCTTGTTTGTAAGTTGAATTATGTACCGTAGGCTTCGGTTTGATACCCGTGGACTACGGCGGACTTTCCAAACATGATTTTGGTGGTTTCTTAGATGTTTATGGGCTTTAAAGCTAAGTCTAAGACCCATGTAAATAATGTATGATTATGTAAGTGGTACGCGTGATCTAATACGTGTTTGTAAAGGTATGTATGTACGTAGATGTGTATGTATGTATGTATAAAGGTATGTACGAGTGTATGCATGTATGCGATGATGTAGGAAAGGTATGTATGTATGTGGATGTGTATGTATTTATGTGTAAAGGTAAGTACGAGTATATGCATGTATGTGATGATGTTAGGAAAGGTATGTACGTATGTGGATGTGTATGTATGTATGTATAAAGACATGTATGAGTGTATGCACGTATGCAAAGTTGTAGGAAAGGTATGTAGGTACGTAGATGTGTATGTATGTATGTATAAAGGTATGTACGAGTGTATGCATGTAGGCGATGATGTAGGAAAGGTATGTATGTATGCGGATGTGTATGTATGTATGTGTAAAGGTAAGTACGAGTATATGCATGTATGTGATGATGTTAGGAAAGGTATGTACGTAGGTGGATGTGTATGTATGTATGTATAAAGACATGTATGAGTGTATGCACATATGCAAAGTTGTAAGAAAGGTATGTATGAACGTAGATGTGTATGTATGTATGTATGTATGTATAAAGGCATGTACGAGTGTATGCATGTATGCGATGATGTAGGAAAGGTATGTACGTATGTAGATGTGTATGTATGTATAAAGGTATGTACAAGTGTATGCATGTATGCGATGATGTAGGAAAGGTATGTACGTATGTGGATGTGTATAAAGACATGTATGAGTATATGCACGTATGTAAAGTTGTAGGAAAGGATGAATGTACGTAGATGTGTATGTATGTTTGTATGTAAGTACGTATGTATGCATGACTTAGACACATTGAGTGTTAACGTTATTAATGGTGTACCTTGAGAATGAAAAGTAATGCAGGTACATTATTGAAGCCTCACCAGGAAATGGATATGCAGATGAAATGCCTAAAGTTTGAAAAAAATGACGAAATGTGAAGTGTACGTGAATGAATCTTATTCATATAATGTGTGCTAATGTTATGAATGAATGGGGTGAGTGCAGGTTATACAGATCGCGGGTGATTATCACAAGGAATAGAGATCGAGGACCGAGTCACAAGGTAGATTGTACGGGGATAATCGAGCATGTACTTTAGTAGACGGGAGTTATGCTTTTGTTTGTAAAAGAAATTTTATGGCACGAATTTCCGCTGCGACTTTATGTCTAATACGAATTAGGGTCTTACACTTTGTTACTAAAATAAAGGGTTTAAAATGAAAAAAATGTTTTGATGGGTAAAAAGGTGTTTGTTTTGGGTTTAGAAATGAAAAGGTTTAGGCTCAAAGGGGTTAACTAGGGGGATTTTGGGTAGGTGGTAAAAAAAAAGAAAAATAATGGTGTTGAAGTAAAAAGGTTAGTCCTAATGCCTCCATCATTTACTTACTTGGGTTTAAGTTGGTAAGGACCGGGAATGTATTGTCGTGGCAAGTTCTAGAGTCGTAAGAAACCAAGCGGCTATTCACACAAGAAACACAAAATGAGCAATTAGTTTAAAAATGTGTATTTGTATGCTCAATAAAGGCTCAAAACTCACTTTTTGTGGGAATGAGTTTTTATGTGATCAAGTATATATAATCAAATTTTAACTAGATTTGTCATGCCGTTTCATAATTTTCTTATGTTTGTTCTTTTTATCACGACGCTATCGGTTGTAAATTTGTAAAAGTATAACCTTTTTAGAACTTGTTATTCCCAAATTAAACCAAAACAAGGAAAAAAATGAATTTTTTTTAAAAAAATTTGGGGTGTTTAGCGGTTCCAATAGAGTTTTCTGTAAGGCTTGTAATTAGGACTTGCAAAATTCAAGGTTTTAGCATCCCCCCCATACTTAAATTACACATTGTCCTCAATGTGTCCCAAAAATAAGTTTTTAGGTTGATTGAATGTGTAAAAGGTGTGTTAAAAACAAAATTTTATGTTACTGGGCATCTGGACACAGGCCCGTGGTGTCCGGGCACAGCCCCATGTTCAGATTGCCAGTAACAGAAATATCAGAAAGTAACAGATGCCTGGACACGGGGGCGTGTTCAGCGAACACGCCCCGTGTCCAATTACCTGAACTGGGCGATTTCCTGCAGACTGTTCAGCACGGGGCCGTGTTGGCGGGACACGGCTCGTGCCAAACTTGCTGTAATGAAGAAAAGTTCTCGGGAGGCTCTGTTTTTGTGCATAGGGTGCTGGTTCAAGTTTCCCTTAGTATCCTTCACCATCCCGATTGTGTTTTATCCATTACATCATCATCCAAACACCAATTTAATTAAAACCATCATTCCATTAAAATAGAGAGAGTTACATAAAGTTCCTAATAAACTAAAATTATAAGTAAATAAGTCAGAAAACACAAGAAGTCTAAACCCGAAAAGAAGTTTTAGCCTACGGTTTATTCTAATAGCAAAATTTTCGAAAAGATAAGTTTTTCGGTTGGATGCGGCTTGAAGAACTTCTTTCTCCGGATATGGGTCCCTCACATGTCGGCGAGCCATTCTTCTATCTCCCTAGGGAGAAGAAAGGCGGGCTCATTGGCATCATTTTGTGGGGGTGTAACTTCCACGGGACTTCTTGTAAGTTGATGAGAGGGGGTTCCACGGGGATGCCATCCCATCCGGTGGGATTATTGACTCCAAGTGCTAGGTTCCAATCCTCTTGGGGGAGAATTGGTTCCATGGGAGGTGTCACAAGAATGATCAACCTCTGGTGCAAGAGGTTGATTTCTTGAAAACTGTTTTCCAACCCCACCGTAAGATAATTTATACGGTCTATTAGGACCTCCTCTACCGATGTCATCTCATCAAGAGCTTCACGTAATGCCATCACGTAGCGTACGAGAGTTGCTTCAATTGAAGACCTCCGTTCTCTCCGACTGTTTCTGGAATGTGCCGATGAAGTTCCGCTGTTTTGACTTGACATTCTACAAAAATAAACTGAAAAGAGTTCATTTTAATGAAACAGTAACCTCGGACATGGCCCCGTGTTCAATGAGCACGACCCCGTGTTGGCTTGTCTGCAGATTTTTGGAATAAGAAATCTTGAAGTTTCAAATTATTTTTCTGATTTTTAAAGTATTTTTAAGCAGAAATAACTTGAAACAATGTTGTAGAACTTATTTTTAACAAGATTCCTTAAATAAAAACCTAACAAATATCACAATAAAGCTTGGAACCATGGTGATTTCAAGCTTTAATGGAGGTGTTGAGGTGAAAATTGAAGAATAAGGCAATGAACAAAAGTAGAAAAGACAAGATGGTTGTTGAGAACCTTCTTTAGAATATACCTTAAATGGTATGTGTGAAGATCCAGCAAATCTATATCTTTTGGAGTGGTCCAAATGTGCAGGATTCTTGGCTGCATTTATAGAAAACGACAGCAAGCTGTACACGGCCCCGTGTGCAGGCAAGATCTTGACACATTTTGTCCTTATTGTGACAAAAAGTTAGAAGGGAATCTTTTGGTGAACACGGGGGCATGCTGACCTGGACACGGCCCCGTGCCTGTAAGGACCTTCAAAAATGTCCTAAATTGACCCGTAAGTGAAAACCCGGACCCCTGAAACCCTACTGGGCATGAAAAACCAAGAAATCAAGATTCTTGGTCTTCAGGCGGGCCGCGTAAGGGTTAAGCATAACTTCACGCGGGCCGCGTCAACATGTGTTTGACCGGATAAGCGTACAGATCCACGTGTCATCCACGTGGCACACCTATGTGTGACACGGATGCCCTAATCTACGAACTAGCCCCCTCGCGGGCCGCGTAAAGATTAAGTGTGGGTTTACGCGGGCCGCGTGAGACCCAAATTTCAGCTATAAATAGGATGGGTTACGAGCAGTTCATCTGTGTCGAAACCAAAACTCAAAAACGACGTTATACTGCTTAAAAGTCGAAATTACAATTCACGGGAGTGAAACGCTGCTACGATACAGAGTATTAACTCGATCGCTGCTACGATTCAATGTTCGATCGATTGAAATCAATCCAATGGATGTTTAAGTGCTGCCCAAATTAGGGCTATACTTTGTCATTCGTCGTGAATTTGATGGATGTTTAAGTATTGCACTTTGTCATTCGTCGTGAATTCGATGGATGTTTAAGTGTTGCACTTTGTCATTCGTTGTGAGGATTTTAATCTCGTGAGTTATCGTAAAGGTTGATTTAAGTTACTGACCTAGTCGTGTGCATTGTTAATTAATTTAGGTTACAAGGCTAATCAGTAGGCTAAACTCTGCCCGTATAAATCTGTAATGTGAGTCATTCTCTTTTATTAAAAATATTTTACAATACTCCATTTATTTCCAAAAGTTATAATTACAGGGATTAAGTCGTGGTTATCTTGAATCACTGGCTAGTGGGGTATTGTGCACATTACTAATTTCTCACGGTTAGGCTAATAAATCCTAACAATGATAATCATCACTACTTGGGGTAGGACCCAAGAGTGGTATGACCATCATCACCAGGTGACACGGCGCCAGATAAAAATAAGATAGAAGCCACTGTAATCGCTCTTATGCTGTAATTGATAACTAATGTGTCATTTTTCATACTTGAATGACTCGCCAGTATTTCCCCGCTGATAAAATATTTTTAAAACATGTTTCAGGCGACCTGCTGTAAATCAAGGAAAACGTGCTACGGAGCACTAACCAGCTTGAAGATGTGGCTCAGTTAAAATAAATAAACATGTTTTGTAAATCAGGGAATTTCCTTGTGAAATTCCTCTATTGTAAATTACGGGTTTATCCCGAATTATGAAATAAAATAATCGGGCATTTCAAGTTTTAAAAAGATCCTGTTAAATCTTCCGCTGTCACATAAATTAATAAATACCACGGGTTCCTGTCCCGTGGCTCCTGACCGGGTCAAACCGGGGCTGGGGCCGTGACAGGAAAAGGTGGTATCAGAGCCACTGATTTAAGCCTATTAAGTATTTAAAATACTTAATTTTCCTGATTATCGTCTTGTGATTATGTGTTTTTAACTGACTATCTGTTAGTTACAGTATGGGTAAGCAAAGAATTTCGGACATCTATCGTCAATTAGATAGTACACCAAAACATAAGGGAACCTCATTTCAATCAAATTCCTCAAAATACTCAGCAGATACTGAGGAAGGAATATTTGTTCGTAAGACACAGTTTGAGAAACCACTTACCATTAAGAAAAGAAGTCGGATTATTAGAAAAAGTCAAGAAAAAATAAAGAAGTCACAACAAAAAGGAGTGATGATTAATAAGGAAACTCAGGAAATAAGTGATAACCCACCATGGGAAGATGAATTAGACGAACAGTGGGCAAATCTCTATATGTTAGCCACTACAACAGTAAATGTTAACTTTTAATTAAATTAAACTGCCAACACCCTGACCTAGTACTAGCACCCATAGATACACAACTTAGTAAGAAAAGATAAACTAAAATAAATTATCCCTAGTATATTTTACATTTCAGTTGTAATTTGTAATATATATATATATATATATATATATCGCAATATTTTGTTTTAATCAATACTTAAATTTTTTGATTGACTTTCTGTGATTATTCAATTTACAAACTTTTAACCTAGAATTTGTGTGTTTCTTCATATCTGCTAAATAGCATGAATGAGTTGTCTGAAGCTCTTCAGAATCTCAATCTCTATTCTGTTAAGGTGGAAGTTTCCAAAGACTTTACCGGTTACTGTGCCGACACTGAGGAGGAACCTATGGAATTTAAAGCTCAACCTCCGGAGAAACCCAAGCCAAAGAAGAGAAGAAGAATTGTGGGCTGGAGGCGTGTGTGTAAAAGGAAACCAGTAACCCAGAAAGTTAATAAGACGGAGGATCCAATGAATAAAGGCAAGGAAATAGAAATCGGAGAAAGTTCCAGGCAAGATCAGGAAATGCCATTATGGGAAGAGTTGGATCGTAAACTGGCAGATTGTGATATCATTAAGCCTGTCAATGAAACCCTCTTTACTTATCATGCTGAAACCCAACTTCCAGTAAATTTGGAACCAACCATCCCAGAACCCCTTGTCAACCCCCGACCTTTAGGAGAAATGGAAGAATGGTGGACCAATGACTGGCAGTTCCAGAATCTCTTAAATAACCCTTATACCTTTTTCCCTCAGTTTGACCCAGAGCCTGCACCAAACCCACCGATGAGCAATGAGAACTTGGCTGAACTCCGCCATTTTGGCGAGGAGCTGATGGATGCAGGGAATCGAATCCGGGAGGTGGGAGAACAGATCTCCTGGAAATACGACGAAAGGGAACGCGTTTCTAAGATGCCAACTGACGGGGATGGTGTGACTGTAGTTATGTGGTTATAGGAATATGTGTTTAATAATAATATAATAATAAAATATAATTATGTAAAATAACTAAAAATAAAACTTTTGTAAGATAACCAGTTTGTACGGATGCCTATTATAATATATAAAATATCGAACGTCGAAAAATCGACAATTTTGGCTATACGTGTTAACTTGATTATGTGCAATTGTTTTATTATGTTTGGTTGTTATTCATTTTGTGCTAATAAATTATATATATATTAATTACCAGATGGCAAACGTTGGTAATGAACCAGTTAACGAGGTTAATCAATCCGAGCAACACAATGAAGATCAATTTCTGAATAGGCAAGATATAGAGAATATCGTTGCTCAGGGAATAGCCAATGCTATTCCAGCAATACTTGCTGCTGCTCGAAATCCAGTTGAACCTCAACAAATTATTCCTAGCAAACACACACAGGGTGACAATTTCAGTAATAGTGTAAACGGAGGCGGCAACCATACTAATAACAACAACGATGGAATGCAAGCCCCGCTCCTTAAGAAAATGAAAGCTGCAACACCTGGTTGCACTTACAAGGAATTTATTGCCTGTAAACCAGCTAAATTTGCAGGCAATGAAGGGGCGACTGCGGCACTGCGTTGGTTGGAGAAAACCGAAGCAGTAATCATGATAAGTAAACGTGTCAAGGAAGACAAGGTCATGTATGTGTCGCATCTTTTTAAAGAAGTGGCGCTAGAATGGTGGAATACGGTACTTCAAGCCAAAGGAAGAAATATGCCTATGCCATGAGTTGGGAAGAATTTAAACAGCTAGTGGAAAGAAAATTTTGTCCCGAATATGAAAAGGAACAAATGACAAATAAGTTCCTGAACCACCGGATGGTGGAGGTAGACTGTCGAGGGTATACTTCGACATTCTTCGAGTATGCGAAAGTGGTACCAACCCTGGCTTCGCCAGAACCGGTACTTATTTCCCGCTATATTTGGGGATTGATTGGCGAAATTCGAGATATCGTCAAAGCTGCGAGACCCCGCACTATTGACGATGCTGTGGAATTAGCTAACACCCTAACTGACGAACTGGTACGCACAAGAGAAGAACCCCGGAAAAAGGAAGTGGCCCAAAAGATTACCCAGGGATTCCGTATGGGTAACTGTAGCAATTTCAAGAGAAAGGGAACTGGGCAATCTTCCACTGTTCCATTTTGCAATACCTGCAAAAGAAAGCATTTTGGAAGATGCAAAGGGTATTGCAATTTCTGCAAAATTCCGGGGCATTAAGAAGAAGATTGCAGGAAGAAGAAAGCAACAGTCTGCTACAATTGTGGAGAAGCTGGACATTTTAAGCCAGACTGCCCTAAATTGGTCAAACCAGCTGATAACAAAGCCAAACCTGCAGAAGGAGCTACCAAGATAAATGCAAGAGCCTTCCAGTTGACTACTCAGGAAGCAAAACTAATTCCTGACGTGATAACTGGTACGTTCCTAGTTCACGACGTCTATGCAAAAGTATTATTTGACTCTGGTGCAAACCAAAGTTTTATAAATACTTCATTCTGCTAAGCTCTTAACTTACCCCTAACCAACCTTAGACAGATTTTTATGGTAGAAACGACAGACGGGAATTCTGTTAACATAAATAAGGTTTTGTGGACAGAAAAGATAGAACTTTTAGGCCATAAATTTTCTGCAAACCTTTTACCTATGAATTTAGCTGGATTCGATGTTGTGTTAGGAATGGATTGGTTAGTAGCCAACCATGCTCGAATCCTATGTGACAAGAATTCCATAGAAATTCATACACCCACAGGAGAATTAGTGGTGATTACAGGAGATAAACCCCGTAAGCCAATGAAATTCATTTCAGTGATGAAAGTTGCTAGTTATGAACGAAAGCAAGGAATAGTGTATATGATTTCGGTAATCATTAGCACTAAAGGTAAGGAACTTAAGGAAATTCCGATAGTATCAGAATACCCGGATGTATTCCCAGAAGAACTACCTGAACTACCCCCAGATAGGGAGGTAGAATTTAGAATTCATTTGATTCCTGGTACTACACCCGTAGCTAAGGCACCTTACCGATTAGCACCCACCGAAATGCTAGAATTGAAAAAGCAATTAGATGAATTGCTTAGTAAAGGATTTATACAACCTAGTTCATCCCCTTGGGGAGCTCCAGTGTTGTTTGTGAAAAAGAAAAATGGGTCAATGAGAATGTGTATCGATTACAGGGAACTGAATAAGGTTACGATTAAGAATCGATACCCATTACCTAGGATTGATGATCTTTTTTATCAACTTCAGGGAGCCAGATAGTTTTCTAAGATAGATTTACGCTCCGGATACCATCAATTGAAAGTACAAAAAGAAGACATACCTAAAACTGCTTTCAGAACTAGGTATGGTCATTACGAGTTTACAGTCATGCCCTTTGGGTTAACAAATGCTCCGACAACATTTATGGATATGATGAATAGGATATGTAAATCGTACTTGGATAAATTTGTAATTGTCTTCATCGACGATATACTTATTTCTTCCAAAAGTCGGGAGGAACATTGTGAGCACCTGCATCTACTCTTAACTTTGTTAAGAAAGGAGAAGCTTTATGCCAAATTCTCGAAGTGTGAATTTTGGCTGCAAGAAGTGCAATTTTTAGGTCACATGGTGAATCATGAAGGTATTCACGTAGATCCTGCTAAGATAGAAGCGATCACCAAATGGAAGGTCCCGCAATCAGCTATGGAAATTAGAAGCTTTTTAGGGTTAGCAGGATACTATAGACGATTCATTAAGGATTTTTCCAAAATAGCTGTACCATTAACTAAGCTTACCTGTAAAGCAGTTAAGTTTGAATGGGGACCTAGGCAAGAAGAGGCTTTTAGGATTTTAAAACAAAAGTTAACAAACACTCCAATTCTTGCCTTACCAGAAGGAACAGAAGATTTTGAAGTATACTGTAATGCTTCAAAACTAGGATTAGGATGTGTGCTAATGCAACGCAAAAAGTCAATTTTGTATGCCTCAAGACAATTGAAAAAGCACGAAGAAAATTATACGACTCATGACTTAGAATTAGGAGCCATAATTTTTGCCCTTAAGATTTGGAGACACTATTTGTATGGAAGTAAGTTTACTGTCTATACAGATCATAAGAGTTTAAGATATATATTTGGGCAAAAAGAATTAAATATGAGACAAAGAAGATGGATGGAAATCCTAAGTGACTACGACTGTGATATTCAATATCACAAAGGAAAAGCAAACGTAGTTGCTGATGCCTTAAGTCGTAAGTATCATGAGAAACAACGACGAGTTCGTGCTCTTAGATTAGGTTTACAATTAGATTTAATGGAACAACTGAAGAATGTCCAGGAATCAGCAATCAAGGATGATGCTGAAGGAATGAAAGGACGAGTAAAGGAATTAGAACAGGGAGCTGATGGAATTTGGAGATTCCACAAAAGAAGAATTTGGGTACCTAAACAAGGAGAATTAAGAAATAAGATTTTAGAGGAAGCCCATAAATCTAGGTATACCATGCATCCTAGTAACAATAAGATGTACCAAGATTTAAGGAATAACTTCTGGTGGATAGGAATGAAAAAGGACATAGCTAGATATGTTTCTAAATGTCTTACTTGTTCACAAGTTAAGGCAGAACATCAGAAACCCTCAGGTTTACTCCAACAATTAGAAATGCCGGTATGGAAATGGGAACTTATAACAATGGATTTTGTTACTAAGTTGCCCAAAACCAGAAAAGGTAATGATGCGATTTGGGTAATTGTGGATCGATTAACCAAATCAGCTCATTTTCTACCCATGAAGGAAACCATTAGCATGGAAAGGTTAGCCAAGTTGTATGTAGATGAAGTAGTATCCTTACATGGAGTTCCACTCTCCATTGTATCGGATAGGGATAGTCGTTTCACTTCCCACTTCTGGACAAGTTTCCAGGAAGCAATGGGAACCCGACTAAATCTAAGTACTGCATATCATCCTCAGACAGACGGACAAAGTGAAAGGACAATCCAAACCCTGGAAGACATGCTCAGGGCATGTGTAATAGATTTTGGTGGAAATTGGGATGACCACCTACCCTTAATTAAATTCTCCTATAATAATAGTTATCATTCAAGCATCGAAGCTGCCCCATTCGAAGCACTGTACGGACGTAAGTGTAGAACTCCAGTTTGTTGGGCAGAAATAGGAGAAAGTCAATTATCAGGACCTGAAATAGTGCAAGAAACTACCGACAAGGTCACTCAAATCAAGGAAAGACTGAAGACGGCTCGAGATCGCCAGAAGAGTTATGCAGATAATCGACGCAAGCCGTTAGAATTTCAAATCGGGTACAAGACATAGAGGTAAATGAGAAGTTGAAGTTCGTGGAGAAACCACTGCAAATAGAAGACAGAAAGATCAAGTTTCTCAAGCACAAGCGACTAGTGCTGGTCAAAGTCAAGTGGGATTCAAAAAGAGGATCCAAATACACTTGGGAGCTGGAATCGGAGATGAAGCGAAAGTACCCTCACTTATTTCAATAAATCTCAAGGACGAGATTTTAAATAAGGTGGGGAGGATGTAAGGACCTTCAAAAATGTCCTAAATTGACCCGTAAGTGAAAACCCGGACCCCTGAAACCCTACTGGGCATGAAAAACCAAGAAATCAAGATTCTTGGTCTTTAGGCGGGCCGCGTAAGGGTTAAGCATAACTTCACGCGGGCCGCGTCAACATGTGTTTGACCGGATAAGCGTCCAGATCCATGTGTCATCCACGTGGCACACCTATGTGTGACACGGATGCCCTAATCTACGAACTAGACCCCCTCGCGGGCCGCGTAAAGATTAAGTGTGGGTTTACGCGGGCCGCGTGAGACCCAAATTTCAGCTATAAATAGGATGGGTTACGAGCAGTTCATCTGTGTCGAAACCAAAACTCAAAAACGACGTTATACTGCTTAAAAGTCGAAATTACAATTCACGGGAGTGAAACGCTGCTACGATATAGGGTATTAAGTCGATCGCTGCTACGATTCAATGTCCGATCGATTGAAATCAATCCAATGGATGTTTAAGTGCTGCCCAAATTAGGGCTATACTTTGTCATTCGTCGTGAATTCGATGGATGTTTAAGTATTGCACTTTGTCATTCGTCGTGAATTCGAAGGATGTTTAAGTGTTGCACTTTGTCATTCGTTGTGAGGATTTTAATCTCGTGAGTTATCGTAAAGGTTGATTTAAGTTACTGACCTAGTCGTGTGCATTGTTAATTAATTTAGGTTACAAGGCTAATCAGTAGGCTAAACTCTGCCCGTATAAATCTGTAATGTGAGTCATTCTCTTTTATTAAAAGTATTTTACAATACTCCATTTATTTCCAAAAGTTATAATTACAGGGATTAAGTCGTGGTTATCTTGAATCACTGGCTAGTGGGGTATTGTGCACATTACTAATTTCTCACGGTTAGGCTAATAAATCCTAACAGTGATAATCATCACTACTTGGGGAAGGACCCAATAGTGGTATGACCATCGTCACCAGGTGACACGGCGCCAGATAAAAATAAGATAGAAGCCACTGTAATCGCTCTTATGCTGTAATTGATAACTAATGTGTCATTTTTCATACTTGAATGACTCGCCAGTATTTCCCCGCTGATAAAATATTTTTAAAACATGTTTCAGGCGACCTGCTGTAAATCAAGGAAAACGTGCTACGGAGCACTAACCAGCTTGAAGAGGTGGCTCAGTTAAAATAAATAAACATGTTTTGTAAATCAGGGAATTTCCTTGTGAAATTCCTCTATTGTAAATTACGGGGTTTATCCCGAATTATGAAATAAAATAATAGGGCATTTCAAGTTTTAAAAAGATCTTGTTAAATCTTCCGCTGTCGCATCAATTAATAAATACCACGGGTTCCTGTCCCGCGGCTCCTGACCGGGTCAAACCGGGGCTGGGGCCGTGACAGTGCCTAGAGGCTGTTTATGAAGTTTCGTCTATTTCTAAGGAATTTATCCGGATCGGGTGGTTCCTTACTGGACGGAACAACACCGAAGTGCCTGAGATACCTTAATTGCTCTAGATTTAGACGAGAACGCAAAAGGTTGTCGGTAAGGGTGATTCCTATGCTAAATGTAGGTGGACAAGTCCAACCCTTTCCCGGGCTCTCGTTAAAGAAGGTGTATGCCGAATTGCTCAGGTCTATGTATGCACCGAACGAAGTCGATGGGGAGTCCTTCACGGCACAATCGACACAGGGACGACTATCGCTCAAGTCTTCACGAGAGTTAGAAGTGGTATCGGGAACAACGAAGTTGTTTTTATTCGAATGCGATCCCAATAATTCTTGGGTATCGTCTTGAGGTGAATTAATGAAATCCAATTCAAGTTCTTTTACCCAATTAAGAATTAGATCTTCCATTTGAAATAATTCATCAAGAAGCATTTCTCCTAGAAGGGTTGATTGAGAGCATTCGAGGGAGAGATAAGGATTATTTTTACTTTCGCCCCTCTTAAGGCTACAGGAAAACAATGGGTCTATATAGTGAGGCTTGTAATTTAAAAAATAACATTCTAAATCTTTATAATTGCCACCACATATTTGACACCACGTACCATAAGAGGGTCGATAGTAAAAAAAATCAGTATCACTCATGGTTGTGTCAGAAATTACCAACCGTCGGGATCTTACGGTTCTGTTTTCAGTAACTGATACTTGGGCACGGGGCGTGTTAATTGGGCACGGCCCCGTGTTCAGCTACTGTCTGACTTTAAACAGGGTTGCCAGTACCAAAGATTAGGCACGGGGCGTGTTCAGCGGGCACGGCCCGTGCTGAGTTCTGCAGAAGCTGAAAATTTAAGAAAAATCATAAAAAAAAAATTAGAAAAATAAGAAAAAATGATTAGGCCGTTGATTCCTAACTTTCTTAAAATTCTTGTGTCCCTGGCAGCGGCGCCAAAAACTTGATGTGTGCGGTCGTGTATATCTATTTAAGTATATTTTAAGCACATTTTAACACTTTAGTCAAGTTTTAAATTTATAAAACACGATATTTACTAACACTAAACACACATATGGGCAAGTGCACCCATCGTGAGCGTAGTATAGTGTTGGTAAGATACCGAGGTTGTCCAAAGACACGAGAGCTTTTAGTACCGGTTTATCCTCAACGTCTAATCAAATCAAAAATTTAGAAAAAGGTTTTTAAACAAGAAAATAAAACTAACTAAAAATGCCGAAAATAAAAATAAAAATTAAAACAGACAGACAAGATGAATCACTTGGATCCGACTCGCCTTTAGTGTAACCTTTGATTATTTTCGCACTTTTGCACTTTTTAAGAGATTATCTTAGTTATAGTAGTAGGCCCCTCTTTTGAAGGTGACGTTACCCTCAACCCAGTAGTTTGAGTCAGCAAGGATACAATCCTAAAGGGTTGGATTATTGAAAGATAATTAATTAAGTTATTAATGCATAATGTGGTAGGCCCCTCTTTTGAAGGTGACGTTACCTTCGGCTAAGTAGTTTGAGTCAGTAGGGATACAATCCTAAGTAGCCGGGTAAAGTTTTAATAGTAGTTTACATATGAGGGGATCAAGGAGTTCGGACCCTCGCCATCCAATACCAGTGGGTATTGAAGGAGGTCCTACTAAACTTGACCCAGGTCCTTGCAGGATCTATACACTGAACAAGGCAAGACGCTTACCAAACCATTCCCTTAACCCCCGACCAGGTAGCGAACATATCTCCACATAGACCGTGGAGATATGAATGGTGTAAATCTTTTCTTTTATATAGACAGTAAAATAATGCTAAGACACCACGGACAAATGATAAGGAAGATTCACCTTCAACATAAGAAACTAGTTATTAAAGTCATTAATACATAACCAAATAAAAAGTGCGAAAAGATTAAAAATAAAAAGTATTACATTAAATGCCTGTCTTCACCAAGTGATGTAAGAGACTTAGGCAAACATGGCCTTTGATTGTCAAGAACTCTTACGATCAATCTTAGATCCCGAGACTACTCACACACTCTATAATGGATGATGGATGATGGTGGTGGATGTGGGTTATGATGGTGGTGGTGGGTGGGTGAAGTGTGAGAGAGGTGGTTTGCCAAGGGATGGTTTGCAAGTGAGCCAAACACCCCTATTTATAGCCTGCACAGAAGCCCGGACACGGCCACGTGCCCGTTGGGCACGGCCTCGTGTCCACCCATCTTCTCTTTCTTCATTAATTGCAGTTTGTCTGCATTAGTTGACCACGCCCCCGTGTCCGCTGAGCACGACCCCGTGTGCAGAAGCGTATCTGTACTATCAAGATTTGCCTAGATTCTGGGAATCTTAGCGTTGACCACGGCCCCGTGTCCACTGGCCAAGCCCCCTTGTTGGTAAATAGAAGCTTTTACAGCTTTGTCTTTTCTGTAGACACTTGGGCACGCCCCCGTGTTCATTGAACACGGGGCGTGTTCAGCCTTCTGATGTCTTATTTTTGCTTGGGGAGATGTTGTCGAGGGGTCGGGCATGCCACGTTTATTCATTTCCTTGTATTAGTGTTAGATTTGGCTGCATTTTTTGCTTCTTTTGTTCATTTAAGCTCATTTAACCCCGAAAATACAAAAGGAAGACAAAAGCACACTTTTTCCAACATTAGTACTAAGAAAATGTTAGTTTTATGCCTCATTTGATGTAATTTATATGTTGCATTTTGCACACATCAAAGCTCGTGATTGCTCACACAGATTAGACATTTAGACTCGTTTGTTTAATAGTTGATTTATGTACAATTATATATCTAACTCAACATGAACAAGTAATGCTAAATCAAAACTTAATAATAAGTGTTATATGATTAGCATCAACATATTACAAATATACAGGACATCCTAACTCGCCTATGTTTATAATCGAGGATTCAAGTTACTCAATAGTCAAATCACATGTTACTTTTATTTAAATTGCATAGCCATGCTTCCTTTAATTCCAAAACAAGTACAATAATTGTGCTTTTAGGAAAAGAAAAAAGATTGCATAAATGAACAAACCAATTAATGAAAAAATGTATTAAAGTAAAAGAAAAATTACAAGTCCTTTATCTTTATACCACTTTTCATGTCGTGTCTTTTTTAACGAATGTTGACAGGCGGTGTCCTTTACTAGGTATTTTGTTGCAAGTTTAGTCCTTTACACCCAACCCAGTTAAAAAACCCTGTTAATTGTTGGGTGTAAAGGACTAAACTTGCAATAAAATACCTAGGTAAATGACTAAACTTGCAACAAAATACATAGTAAAGGACACCGCCTGTCAACAATTAACAAGGTTTTTTTAACTGGGATGGGTGTAAAGGACTAAACTTGCAACAAAATACCTAGTAAAGGACACCGTATGTCAACGTTCGTTAAAAATGACAACGCCTGAAAAGTGGTATAAAGATAAAGGACAAAACTTGTAATTTTTCCTAAAGTAAATTTTCATTGATGATCAATGAAAACAAATTCCCCATTATTTGTTCCTAACCTATATTGAATTGTAGTATACCCGTAATGTTATTATTATTGTTATGTAACGTGCAAGAGGTTAGAGGTATTCATCATAAATATAATCGATTAACCTACATGGAAGTTTCGCTTAGATTAATCGATTATATTGATTCAATTATTCTAACTAAAACCTAATTAACAAGTTTTGTTTGATTCATGGGACACAAAGACACTTACAAGCTAAGTTTTGTGTTAGTTGGTGCTTGTAAAATCAGAAAATTTAAAACAAAAAATTCTTTTATTTGCCAGTTTTTTATTTCCTAAAACAAGCAACTTAATTTATTTTATCATAAGCGAAACTTCTATTAGATTCAAGTTTTTTCAGTGCAATTTTCAACTTTATATGATTAAATATTAAAAAGTTGATAATGATTATTTATCTTAGTATCTACTATTTACTCGCTTATGAAGTAAACCAAAAAAGGGCCCAACCGGGTTCGAACCGGTGACCTCTTGATCTGCAGTCAAATGCTCTACCACTGAGCTATGGACCCAACGGTGCTGATACCGCTAGAGCTATATATCTGAATGGAGGTTGGTTAATTGAAATTATTTCGTTTTTTATATTCCCGCTTCTCTTCTTTCTACCGTCCTATGGCGAACGTGTTGAACAACTCATGTTCAGTGTTTGAGAGCAGTACTTGATTGATTTGATTCTCATGGTAATACGAGTTTTCGATTTAACCAATATAAATGTAAGTTAAAGTATGATCAATAGAAGCCTCGAGGTAATGAATTAGAGTTTTTTTAAATAGTTTAAAGTATCCAGATATAATCTACTCTAACAATCAAATGGTAATGTGAGTTAATGAAGGTTTAGGCACTGATCAGATAAATATGTACCAGATTAACATCATTAGATTCAAAGGGATAATAAGTGATGAATATTAGAATTATAAACCAACCTTTTATAAAGTCCATACATGTCACACTAGTGACATAATAATCATGTTACTTAAAATGGGTCAATAATTAGTTAACTGGTCGAAGTCTATATATGTCACACTATCACACATGGATGATGGAACGGTGTGATGTTTGGTAATGTCAGTGTTGGAAATTTTGAATTAAAGGTTCCTTTGCGTGCAAGACAAGGAAACTAATTAAGGAGTGGATAGTTATAGTTATAATTATCATGTTCAAAAATAAATAGATTTTTAGCAATCTTAGATAATCTAATAGGTGTGTTTAGATTATAAATACCATGCTTTGGGTATTAGAGATTCTGAGGTCAAGTTTTGTGATAGTTTCTTGACATTAATAAAATTTGGGTGCTTAGCCAAGTTCTTATTGTTTTCCGATTTACTATTCCGTTCAATACCGATCCGTCTCGCATATGTGTGTGTATAGTGCATGTAATAACAAATATGATGATCTTGATGTATATTATATAAAGAATCTCATGTCCTTTTACTTTGTATGAACTGCACCTTCACCATCCACAAATCAATCACAAATACACCAATTACGTATCATGTATCATGTATCAGTTTATTACTTCCCATCAATGAAGGTATCGGGCTAAAAATAAGAAATTCGAGTTGTTTCTGATTTAACTTAGTCGATCAATGAGTTAACTCATGCCCGGTGACATAAATAGTTAAATTAGAAAATTTAGATTTGCATTTGGGTATTGGGTTAAATAGGAATTAATATAGATATTGGGCTGAATATAAAACATGGGCTAAAAACACAAGGGATGTCCAGAAAGACTAAGGCTAATTGATGAATGTGAAAAATACCACAAGTACATATAGTCATAAGCATATCGCCAGGTATGAGAGCGTAAACAATTTCAAAAAGAATATGTTATTCAACTGTTTGCAACTGAATCCAATGATGTAAAGTAACACATATATTATACATCGAAGAATGAATGATAGGGACACATTTGTGTGTCCTAATTAGTAATTAACTAACTAATTACTATATAATCTGTATCTGTGTGCAGCTAACCTTTTTCCAGTAGCAGGAGAGTTCCCAAGTTCTCTTCTTGTATATAATTTTTATTTTGTTAGATGAGTATATATGCTACGCGGCTCCTATGAGATTGTGACAGGTAGCGTCACATGGATAACGGCAATCAACCTTTTTAGAAACATTTCTGCTAAAGTACCAGTCGCCAACTGATTCTGCAATCGTCTGTATAATGGTTGAAAATTGGATTAACGTACTCATGCCTTCAAGTAGAAGCATATTCACTAGCGATGGCAAAATGGCCAGGTCGGGTTTGGGTAACCGGTCCAAACAAGTTCTGGTCAATGAGTAAGGGTCAAGTTGACCCGAAACACTTTTTTTGTTGAAAAAAAAAAGTTAAGCTTTATATATATTGTTAAAAATTCTAATATTTGGAAAAAAAGATATTATATAACGACCTAATAAATTTGATAAAATAACTTAGGAGCTATCTTTTATTTAACCACTTCGACTAAATAGTTATAAAACATTTCTCTAGTCAACCCATATGTAGGTAAATAATTCGAAATCACCATCTTTAATACTAACTTGTAAAGAAGAGTTGAACCATGACAAACCTCATTAAGCAGCAGCGGGGAATCTAATGCAAACCAGGTGTCTTGTGACTCGCTTTGGCAGTGAGCAAAACATGAATTTATAAAAACGCCTCCGCTTGATGAATTAAACAAGAAAGACCTCACAGCTGTAAGCATTTCAAACCTGAAAGCTAAACACATTTAAATAGAGATATTAGCGAAGTAAGTAGATGTTAATAATACATTAATATTGATCATAAAACAAAGCTATGAAAGATCATGAACCATGTAAAAGGCTTATTTGGTCAGCACTGCAGGCTTTTGGATTCAATTTGCATCTATTCCAATGTCCATGTGGATCAGCTGATGGTGGAACTAATATGTGGTGGAACTGTAAAAGTGGAAGACAAAAAAAAAAAAAAAAAAAAAAACAGATTATATTAAAATGCAAACAGTGTGAAAGCCACTAGATTCGGGAAATGATATATATCTTACTTGGTATACATCATATGCGGAGTTTAATATGAAAAGCGGTGGTGTTATGTGTTTCAACAAGTATTGTGGGAAGATGCACTGTGAAACAATTAACAATTGTCAAAATATTTTTCAAAATGTCAAGGGAATTCAAACGGAAGTGAGTGAAGACGTGCATTACTTGTTTCGGGTCACTGATAGAACTTGTGCAGTTCTCATCCAGGTTCGGCTCTATTCCCTGTTAAAAGTTTGTGTTAATTCCACTTGTGAAGACGCTATAGAATGTAGGAAATTAGGAATGCAAAGTGCTTCTGTATTGATCATTGCTAGTGTACCTGTAACGTGACAAGTTGTTGAAAGAAAGTTCTCTGGGTATGTAACATACTGATGTCTGGTCTGCAACCCGAAAGTCCAAAAAGAAACTTAGTGGTAGTAAACCTCATTAAATTCTCGTAAGAATTACAGCTGGCGATTTCAACCCTATATCTTTAATGAGTCGATTTGGGTTGTATTTTTCTCATGTGGGTCAATATAAGAAACATAGCTAAAAGTGGTAGTGTGATCAAATGGGCCGAATGAGTCAAACTAATTATGATGCATACAACCCCAGCCAACCCATTTCAACTAGTTACCCGACCCACCCATCTTGCCACCTTGAATGTATAGGAAGTTTATAGCATACGAGTCCATAAAGAATCCAGCATCCCCCAAACATTTTACTGCTGTAGTATCCGGTAGATAATTGCTAAAGTTGTTGCAATGCAAATAGGACGCCAAACCCCCAGCAGAACACCCAGAAAGCAACGCCTGCAAAATGTATCACAAGACGATAAACGTTCAACTTAACTAATGTCTGTAGATTTTGAGCAGAGCCGGCTGGGAGCGACCCCGGGCTCAATCTTCCCGAGGGCCTGAAATTTTTGACATATTTTTTATATTATATATGTGTGTGTGTATATATATACACACATTTTTTAAGAAAAGAAAAATCTATATACCTTGTTAAACACTTTAACAGTTTAACCCATTAACATTTATTTATTTAAAGTCCATTAAACACTAAAACCCAATTTAAATTAAGCTCATTACTCTTGCACTTATCAAAACTCATTAGTAAAGTTTAAACTCACTTAAATTGGCCCAATAGGGGCCCCTTTTTTACTCGCTTCGAGCCCAAAATTTTTGGAGAATTCTCCAGGACGGCCTGGATTTTGTATTCATGTCAACTTTAAATTAATTATACCTTGTTAGCCGACCCCAAACCTTTTGGTAGAAGATCTTCAATGATGGCTTGCCAAATCCGTTGGCCGCGGAAATAAAGTAGTAACATCTGATATGCATATTCCATGTAGAAATTTTAAAATTTTGAATTAGCAGAAAGATTACGGGCTATAATTCAGTGATTTATGTTTCTTAATGATGACAGTTATGTACCCCGTTGTCGAACTTAGAATCCCCAGCAAAAGATCCTCCATCGCAGTATCTCAACTTCACACGATTCCAGTTGTAAAAATCTGTTCAGTTTAGTTAAGTCTCTTGTTAGGATTAGTTTTTGTTTTTCTTGAACAACAATATTTTACACGTAAATACCACTTAACCTTACCCTTGCAAGGATTTAAACTTATACCAAGCTTCATATGTTTGACAGTATGGATATTATAATTAGTTACTTAGTTGTATAAACAGATATAAGACTAGAGGGTATGGGGGCCGGCTGAGGCCCGGCTTGGCCCGGCACCGGTCCCCCACACCGCCCCCCCGTGCCCGGCTCGGCATGTTTGGCTCCCACAAGACGGAGAGGACGGGCCTTGATCTCTCTCTCTTCTTTCTCTCTCTAAAAAATCAAATAAATTATATTTTTTAATTGTTTTTATAATAGTGTGGGCCCCATCCTCCACCCCTCAAAATGCAAGGAGGTCCATCCTTCATGAGATGGAGATGTGGTGCTTACGTGGCGGCCCATCCTCATGGTGATGAGGCTCTCCATACCCTCTGGTCTAAATACTAAAAAGGTAATTATGTTTGAAATTCCAGTTCCCATAATATTCCCTTAAAAAAAAGTATTGGCAATCATCCAGATTACAAATGAGCAGTGCATGCATAGTCCAGTACACTGATAAAGTTGCAGTTGACCATTGTCAATTAGATTCTTGATAAACATGATATGATATGGAAGTTTGTCAGACGATGGGGTATGGAATGGATAGTCTCTTTGGAGACTACCCGCCACGTAGGCGTCATGTTATCACGGGAGGAGGAGCATCCTCTTGGGGACTACCCAAGAGTGTGGAGGGATTACCCACTTTAATAAAAAAATCAATATAATATTCAAGGGGGAGAGACATAAATGAAGGGGGGCCACAATTTTGGTCCGTCTCCAACGTCCAGGAGAGGACGGAGGTGCCGCGACGTGCCCCAGGGGGGGCGGTGTGGGACGACCCACTTTGAGGGCACCAGACCGGGGACGAGCCCCATAGGCCATACCCCTCTGTCTCATTTAGACAAATGACATTTTTACCCTCCCATTTTTTACTGTACAAGGTTATTATTACTGACTTTTCAAGGGAATTAATTAAGCAAGGGTGAAAGCTGGAAGGTGAAAGGGAAATAAGACATGAAGCTGTAAACAATAATTGAAGATTTGAACACGTGAAAACGACAATAAAAATTTGGGCAGGAGCACATAATGGTTACTAGATCTACAACAATGAATTATTTTTAAATTTGTTGACACTTGGAATTCAATCAACATATTGTATACAATTAAAAAAAATGAATTGTTATTTGCTTAAAAAAATAAATGTATTATACAGTTAATAATGAATTGTTATTTGCTTAAAAATGATATGGTGTTTTTTAGCAATAAATATTCACATATCAGTTAACGAACCTACTTCAATTCTGTGAATTAATACAATTAAAAAAGAATACAGATGAAATATTTTACATTAAAGTAGTAAAAATAACAAAGTTGAAAAACTAATTAATGCATTATACAATATTAAATTGTTGTCTTTATTGAAAATTAAGTTATTATATAAAAAAAGAATATTGATGAAATATTTTATATTAAAGTAGTAAAAATAACAAAGTTGAAAAACTAATTAATGCATGCAATATTAAATTGTTGTTTTTATAGAAAATTAAGTTATTATAATAATACAATCAAATATAATCATACCTGTTAGTTGTAAATAGTTAAAGGACCTAGTTGTTAACTAGAGGTCTCTACTTGCAATTATAGATGTCCTTGCATGTAAATATAGGTGTCCCTACATGTAATTAATATTTACTTGTTGGTCTCTCCTTCCCTTATAAATAGAGGGATCTTCTTCATTTGTAAATACACTTTTCATTAATACAAGTTCATATTTCCTTTCCATTTCATACCTGTCTCTTTTACATGGTATCAGAGCTAAAGGTGTTTTAGCTCAAGAATATCCTCATTCGGGTGACCATTTCCGGCTCTCAGTTTAGAAAGTTCGTAGTATGCTCTGTGGTTGCAGCTTAGTCTGACCTTCCACATCAGAAACGGATTTTCTCTTTCATACCATTTCCGGTCATCACCAGTTCTGTCCTAAAAAAACCCGTTTCAGATCTGTTCAAACACCCAAAACCACCACAACCCGTCACCTACTTTTTCAGATCCGACCATTTTTCCGGCACGTTACACTACACCGCCACCACCATTGAACTCGCCATCGCCCGATCTACAAAACCCCTCAAAACGCCCCGCCAACCGCCGCCGCACGCGCCTCCACGCGCCACCGAAATCTCTGCCGCTACCGCCCACGCGCCGCGCGTGACGGCGCGTGACACCACCTTCGATCGTCGCTCTTCTTTCAGTCCTGTCGGAATTTATTTCCGGTCATTTCCGTGAAATCGGTTTTCCGATCTGAGCAACTTTCGTTTTCTGCCTCGGTTCGCGTGTTCGGGTTTCATCTCAGTTTTCCGCTTTTCTGATTGAACATCTTTTCAAATGGGTGACGAATGAAATCACACCATTACATGCACCAAGGAGGAGTATGATTTGCTTCAACGGTTCCTTGCTTTTTGGTCATCGGGTCCTCAAACCAACTCAGTACAATCAGGTACGTTTTCTGGCTTTGACTTATCCTGGATTATTGATTCTGGAGCTACTCATCACATGACTGCGAATCAAGAAATTCTCACTAGCCTTCATAATACCTCTTGCCAACCGGTTAAACTTGCAGATGGTTCCTCGTGCCCCGTACGCGGCATTGGATCCATTCAGAACCCAGATAGCCTAAACCTGTCTTCTGTTATTCTTGTTCCTAACTTCCCTGCCAGTCTTTTATCTGTCAGTCAGATTACTAAACGAAATAATTGTTCCGTTACCTTTTATCCTACTCATTGTACCTTTAATGAACTAGGTACTAACCGAGTAATTGGTACCGGCCTCGAATCAGAAGGTCTCTATCGAATGTCTTCATTGTCGCATCCCAAAGCAAACATCTGTGAGTCTAGTATCTTTGAAACTCATTGTCGGTTAGGCCATCCCTCAGCAGCCGTCCTACGAAAAATGAGACCTGGCATCTCTATTCCCGATAACTTCCATTGTGAGTCATGTCAGCTCGGTAAACATACTCGACGTCCTTATCCCCCAAAAGTGTCAAGCCGAACCATTTCCATATTTGAACTTGTCCATTCAGATGTATGGGGTCCATGTCCAGTTAAGACTACATTGGGCTTTCAATACTTTGTTACTTTCATTGATGATTATTCTCATGCCACATGGGTTTACCTATTGAAATCCCGTAGTGAAATCAACTCGATCTTTCGTGAATTCCATGCATATGTCAAGACCCAGTTCAAAACATCCATCCAAACCTTACGCACCGATAATGCTAAAGAATATATGTCCACCGATTTCTCTACATATCTCAAATCACAAGGTATTATTCATGAGACTTCTTGCGCATATACATCTCAACAAAATGGTGTTGCTGAACGCAAGAACCGCCATCTGTTGGATGTTACTCGCACACTCATGATTCATTCTCATGTTCCTCGTCAATTTTGGGGTGATGCTGTTCTTACTGTGGCTTATCTGATTAATCGTATGCCATCGTCTGTTCTTTATGGTCAAACCCCGTTCTCTGTCTTATTTCCTAGAGGAACTCCGTTTCCTCTTGAGCCTCAAATTTTTGGATGTGTAGCTTATGTCCATGATCATCGTCCCGGAGTCCCTAAAATCGACCCTCGAGCCATTCGTTGTATCTTCGTGGGTTACTCACGTGTCCAGAAAGGTTATCGGTGTTATAGTCCTTCTCTTCGTCGATATTTTACCAGTGCTGACGTCACCTTTGATCAGTTGTGCCCTTTCTTTCCAGAATCTTCCATTCCAGTGTCTGACCTGTTTCCTGATCCTGATATACCTGAGTCTCACATCATTCCTACCTTTCCTGTGTCACCTATTCCCTCGGTCTCAGACACCACAGTTCCAGCTCCTATAGCTTCGGGACTTCCAACAGATCCTCCACCATTACTCTTCACATATGCTAGGCGAGGTAAGGAATCAACAACAGAGACTCTTGATTCACAACCAACCTCTACATCTGGTACGTCCACAGTTCCACCACCTGACAATGAACCTGTTTCACCATTACCAGAAACCGTTACCTATGATCCTCCAGGTGCACCGTATCCTGATATACCTATTGCCTTTCGAAAAGAACCGAGACATGCCACTCGTTATCCCATCTAGGATTATGTTGCTTATACTCACCTATCCACGGAGTCTCATGCCTTCACCACTTCACTTGATTCCTATCCGATTCCCAAAAATGTGATGACAGCTCTAGCTCATCCAGGATGGCGTCAAGCCATGGAAGACGAGATTGGGGCCTTACGGGCCAATCAGACTTGGGATCTTGAACCACTTCCTCCTGGTAAGCGTGTTGTTGGTTGTCGTTGGGTTTTCACAGTAAACTTAACCCTGATGGTTCGCTACATCGTCTGAAAGCTCGTCTGGTAGCTAAAGGTTATTCTCAAGCTTATGGTATTGATTATGACGAGACTTTCTCCCCGGTTGCCAAGATGCCCTCTGTGCGTATTTGTATTGCTCTTGCTGCCATTCTCAATGGTGTTCTTGAGGAGGATGTTTATATGGAGCAGCCACCTGGGTTCATTGTTGAGGAGGATGCCTCAAAAGTATGCAGACTACGCCGTTCCCTATATGGTCTCAAACAGTCTCCAAGGGCATGGTTTGGTCGCTTCTCTAGTGTTATGGGAGAGTTTGGGATGGTTCGTAGTGCATATGATCACTCTGTATTCTTTAGACATCATCAGGGCCGAAGAATCATTCTAGTTGTTTATGTGGATGATATCATAATTACAGGGGATGATGAAGTTGGGATTACCAAGCTCAAACAGTTCCTTCAGTCTCAGTTTCAGATTAGCGACTTAGGTCGACTTCGGTACTTCCTTGGCATAGAAGTATCTCGTTCCCCACAAGGAATACTCCTTTCTCAGCGGAAGTATGTCCTTGATATGCTAACTGAGTGTGGCTTATTGGGTTGCAAACCAGTTGATAGTCTTATGCTTCCTACGAGGAAGCTCCTTCCAGAGGATGGGAGTCCATTGAAGGATCCCGAACGATACAGACGATTGGTTGGAAAGCTTAATTATTTGACAGTTACACGACCAGATATTTCCTTTGTCGTCAGTGTCCTAAGTCAGTTTATGGCCACTCCATACACCGGACACTGGGATGCTGCTCTTCGTGTCTTACGATATCTCAAGAACACACCAGGTCTATGGATCTTGTACTCTGATCAGGGTCATTGCCGCGTAGGTGCTTTCACAGAAGATGGAGATGGACGTATATCTGGATTCTCAGATGCAGACTGGGCAGGATGTCCTATTTCACGACGGTCCACTACCGGGTATTGTGTCTTTGTTGGAGGAAATCTTGTGTCTTGGAAGAGTAAGAAACAACATACCGTATCCAGATCGAGTGCTGAATCAGAATACAGAGCTATGGCAGATGTTACATCAGAAATGATATGGGTTCGTCGCCTTCTCAGGGAACTCGGGGTTACCTCTGATGACTTAATGCGATTATACTGTGATAATCAATCAGCTATACATATAGCCAAAAATCAAGTATTTCATGAGAGAACTAAACACATTGAGGTTGATTGTCACCTAATCAGAGATCGGACAGTGGGCACTCAAAAGGATCCTCCATCTATTCAGCCAATTCATGTTAAAACAGAATTCCAACTAGCGGATATCTTCACAAAACCACTCCGGAAGGTTCAAATAGATTTCATATGTAGCAAGTTGGGCATGATTAACATCTATGCTCCAACTTGAGGATGAGTGTTAGTTGTAAATAGTTGAAGGACCTAGTTGTTAACTAGAGGTCTCTACTTGCAATTATAGATGTCCTTGCATGTAAATATAGGTGTCCCTACATGTAATTAATATTTACTTGTTGGTCCCTCCCTCTCCTATAAATAGAGGGATCCTCTTCATTTGTAAATACACTTTTCATTAATACAAGTTCATATTTCCTTTTCATTTCATACCTGTCTCTTTTACAATACGTAATATATGAATTTTAAAAAGTAGAAAAAGAATAATAGGTAAGTTAGTTAACAAGTCTCATCAATACAGGAAAAGGAAAAGAAAAACAATAATACATTACCAGGGTTACGAGACGCGTTATTACTAAGAATGCCTGAGAAGGTCTCTAACTTGGTCATTAGACGCGTAGATCCACGACGAGTTTGGGCTCTCTCTGCACATGATTCGATATCATTACACCACCCGCAACCCTATTATTACCATTACAAGTTAGTATATTATGTAGATATCATATATAGACCCCACAGTTATATTTCAATCAACTTCATAAAATAGCTAGCTTAATTTAATACACAATTAGTTAATTATACGTGCAAGTTATTAGCTTGAGGAGCATTAACCCCAAACGCTAATAATTAATAAAACGTCTTTAATTAGTATAAAACAAGCAAGGGAAAGAACTCTAGATTAATTAAACTTGATTAAAAGAAATAAATAATTTTCAGATCATTATTAGATTATTAAATTATAATTTTCTATTTATACACATATGTTCTTGTTAAACTGATTAGTTTTATTTGTTTGGTGTCATGTTTGCTTTAGAAATTTTGAAAACAATGAAATACTTATTAATTAAATAATTAGGTACATCATGTCGTTTTAGTTTTTTTGCCCCACCTATGTGTAGGCTGAAAGCATGTTACAATGGTTGTTGGACTCTTCTATCATCTATAATTAATAATAAAAATTTAAATAAATAGCAATAAAAAGGAAATATGATGCGTATGGAAAAGTCGCTTCGTATGTATGTGGAAAATATTTTTCTTTTTTTGTTAGACAATTGACAAAACACCCACCAAGGATGTGCATCAATATTGTCCTTAGAATTAAAAAAAAGAGTAAACTGCCATTTTGGTCCCTGTGGTTTGGGCATTTTTGCCATTTTAGTCCAAATCTCAAACTTTTTAAATCTGGGTCCCTGTGGTTTCATCTTTATTGCCATTTTAGTCCAAAATTCAAAATCCCTCTTTTTTTAACTGTTCCAAAAAGTTTGAGATTTGGACTAAAATGGCAATAAAAGTGAAACCACAGGGACCAAAATGGCAGTTTACTCTTAATTTTGGACTAAAATGGCAATAAAAGTGAAACCACAGGGACCCAGATTTAAAAAGTTTGAGATTTGGACTAAAATGGCAAAAGTGCCTAAACCACAGGGACCAAAATGGCAGTTTACTCTAAAAAAAAAAAAAAAAGACTAAACATGGCCAGCCGTTTTTAATTGGCTTTATTCTCTTTAAACAAACATAAAATGATAGAACTGTAACATCACATTACTGATTCAGAATTCAACAATTTTGACCTTACTTTGCTACTGTAAAGTAAAAGTCAAAAACTGTAAAGTTAATTCGGTAAAAAGACAACAAAAAAGACAACAATGAAACCTCATCATATTCAAAACAAAAAGAATAGGTTAAAGAAATGATTTTCAAAAATGTGTTTAACTTTAGAATATGTGGAAGTGTAAAGTACCTCAAATTGCAAAAGCCAGTTGTTTGCTCCGGCTCCGAATCCGAGATGTATATGATATGCTGGTAAACTACCGTCCAAGCAATCTGTTTATATATAAACCAAATACGTAAACCTGATTCAAAATTATTAAATAAATTTTGAACATCACGCGTGTGTGTGTATATATATATATCTAGTTACATACAAGCTCCAAGCGAGCCAGCGTTGCGGACTAGGGTCATGTTCACCAGAAGACGGTCATTGGATGCGGACATACAAGAACATGTTAGCAAGGCGGTAACAACGAACGCGATAGTCATAACGTGCTCCATTGCTGCTTGTAAGCTACTCAACTCGAACTCTTCAAATGTAAATTTATATAAATCGTAAATAAATTCTTATAAGAAAGTTGAAAATGGGTGCATGAGAAAGAAGAAGACAAGAGAGGTTGCGTTTGGAATGTGGATACGGGGGGGGGGGGGGGGGGGGGGGGGGGGGGGGGGGGGGGAGAGTGATGGCAAATAGGGAGGGTGATATGACGAGTCCACTAATGGAGTGGAAGGCCCACATTAGGATGGACCCAGAGCCCAGTTGGTAAGGGAAAGTCAAAATTGGGTCCCTTGTTCAGTTGTAATGCGGTTGGTTTTGCCTAACAAAGTTGTGAGATAACAAAGTTTTATGTCAAATTATTGTCAATAACAATAAATAACAAATTCACAAGGGTATAACATGTCCTGAGTACATGTCATCTTCATTTCTCAACAAGTCAACAGGTAATACTATAAAAAAATAAAAAGGGTAAAAGCTTTGAAAGGGGCAAGCCAGTTATGAACATGTGTTTTTCTTGATAAAATGATGTTCATGTTGGAGTCCTATGACTTGAATAGTTGATTGATGATACCTTTCTAATCTTTGGGCAACACCAAGATACATCATCCCAAATTATTAAATACCGAATTATTTTACATCATCGCAGATTAGCGAATGATATCAGGTTTGCAAAATCTAAAAGAAGAATCAATTAACCCAAAAGAAACTCGTTCTTATTGATAAATCACACACAAGAAATTACAATTTATCCTTAAATAGAGTACAACTCCTTGGTCAACAAGAAACCTATTTGGATTCAAATTGGGAATAAAAACTATCTCAAGAAACCCCTTACTTTGTAAATTGGTCACTTTTAACCCAACTTACGTTTTGACACCCATGATATGCCAAATTACAAGATTAAGCTAACAATCACCCCCCCTAATCTTGTGATTCCAACGATTCCTTTCATCTCGATGAACTTGAGTCTTGGCAATGCTTTGGTGAGAATATCAGCCCTTTGTAAATCCCCACTCACATGTTCTACCTTCACTTGATCACGTTCAATACACTCCCTTATAAAGTGATAACGGATGTGTATGTGCTTGCTTCTTCCATGAAAAACTGAATTCTTCATTAACGCTATGGCTGACGAATTATCAACTTTGAGTGTCACGACTTGTTCTTTTTCTCCCATTAATTCTGACAATAAGCTCCTTAGCCACAATGCTTGACATGCCCCGGCTGTGGCTGCCATAAATTCAGCCTCACATGATGATAGAGCTACCGTATTTTGCTTTTGCGAGACCCACGTGATAGGTGCATCATCAAAATAGAATATCACCCCGGTAGTACACTTTCCATCATCCATGTCTACCGATTGACCACTATCGGTAAACCCATAAAGCTTTCTGCTTCCATTTCTTGGATACATGACACCGAGATCTAGACTTCCCTTTAGATACCTTAGGATTTGTTTTACCGCTTGTACATGCGCCTTAGTTGGCCTTTGCATGAATCGGCTTACATACCCTACCGAGTAACTTAAGTCAACTCGAGTGTGTGTCAAGTACCTTAGACAACCGACAAGCTTTCGATAATCAGTTGGATCAGTTTCGATACCTTCATCCTTCTTAGATAACTTCAGCCCTCGATCCATAGGAAATTGAGTTGCATTGCAATCCCACAATCCTGTTTGTTCAAGACTTTTGTTGCATAACTTGATTGTTTCAACGAAATTCCTTTATCGCTTTGATGAACTTCTATGCCAAGGTAGTAATGTAGAAGACCCAGGTCGGTCATTTCAAACTTTGTCTCCATTTGTTTTTTAAACATGACCATGTCTTGTAACGAGGCCCCGGTAACTATAAGATCATCAACATAGGTGCCAACAATTAGCAATCGTTTATCGACTTCCTTTCGATACACAGCTTGCTCTTGTTTGCACCTTGTGAAACCGAGTTCCTTCATTGTTGCATCAAGTCTTGAATTCCATGCCCTTGGTGCTTGCTTGAGACCGTACAAAGCTTTGATCAATTTGTAAACGTGTCTTTCTTTCCCCTTCTTTATAAAGCCTTCAGGTTGATCGACATAAACCTCCTCTTTTAGTTATCCATGAAGAAAGGCTGATTTTACATCAAGGTGATGTATTTCCCAGCCATAACTGGCTGCTAATGCTATTAGCAGGCGAATTGTTTCTAATCTTGCAACCGATGCAAATACTTCTTCATAGTCAATCCCAAACCTTTGTACGTATCCTTTTGCTACGAGTCTCGCTTTATGTTTTGTGATTGCTCCACTCGCATCCTTTTCACTTTAAAAACCCACTTCACACCTATTGGTTTAACGTTAGGTGGTGGATTAACAAGTTTCCATGTGTTATTTTTCTTGATCGATGCAAACTCAATCTCCATAGCTTTCCTCCAATGTTTTTCTTTCATTGCTTCTTGAAAGCTTATTGGTTCATCATCAATTGATAAAAGCAAGGCAGAATCATCACTGTGTAAATTAGGAACACCCTCTACCTCGTAGTCGCTGAATTTCCGTGGCAGCACTAAGACACGAGAGGATCTTCGAGGCTGGGCAGTATCTTGTGAAGCTTGTGAAACCTGACTTTGATGGTTCTGATCTTGGTTATTACCTGATTCGGAGTCAATCTGCTGCTGTACCGCTGCATCAGAAAGGTTTTCGGGCTGATTTGGATGATTTGCATCATGTTCATCATCTGTATTTGGAGGTGAAAAAACTGGATCACTTTCAACAGAGAAATCGATCCAATTTAGACTGTCATATTCATCTTTTTCTGCATAAAAAGACCAGTCAAGTGCCTCTGTTTCTTCGATTTTTGCATCTCCTTCTCGAACATAGTGAACTTTATCTTTGGCTGGATCATACATCCGATAAGAGCCACCCCCCCCCCCGATTTCGTACCAAGATACACCATTAAAGTACTTATATCATCTAGCTTCTTCACCCCTGGTGTTAACACTTTAACATACCCAACACACCCGAACACTTTCACGTTTTTGAAGTCAGGCTTAACTCCCATTATCTTCTCAAATGGTGTCATATTTCCCAATGCTTTTGTAGGAGATCGATTCAAAAGATAAACTGAATGATGAACTGCTTCTCCCCAAAAATTTCGTGGTACCTTCATTGCTTTCAGAATGCACCGAGTAGTGCCAATGACGGTTTGATTCCTTCTCTCTACCACCCCGTTTTGTTGCGGGGTGTAGGGAGCCGTGAATTGTCGATGTATGCCTTTTCCCTTGCAATAGTCACTCAACACATGTGATGTAAATTCTCCGCCATTGTCGGTTCTTAGAGCTTTAACCTTCTTCTCGATCTTGTTCTCAACACTTTTAAAGAACTCGATGAGAATCTCCGGGACTTGATTTTTGGTTTTTACCAGATACACCCACATGTATCTACTATAGTCATCGACAACCAACAACATATATTGTTTTCCAGCATGTGTTTTTGGTAAAATTGCTCCACAAAGATCAGCATATAAAAGTTCCAGCGGTTCCTTAGCACGGTAAGAAACTTCCTTTTGAAAAGCACCTCTCTTTTGCTTCCCGGTCATGCAGATTTCACACACTTTAGATGGACTTATAACCTTTGGTACTCCGACTGCTTCTTTAGACAAGCCTTTCAAAGCATCAAAATTCAAATGCCCTAATCGAGCGTGCCACAACCATGCTTCATCTTGCAAATCTATTTGAAAACAAACTGCAGCAGCCACATTTAAGTTCACTTTATAAACACGATTAGGGGAACGGGGTACCTTTAGTAACAATTTTCCGTCTGGCTCGTACATCCAAAGAATTCCCTTCTCAATGATGATCTTGTGCCCGGACTCGTCCATCTGACCAACACTAATGATGTTGCTTTTTAGTGATGGTATGTAGTAGACGTCTTCCAAGACTTTCTGCTTTCCTGATTTTCCTACCAGGACAACACTGCCTCGACCTTTGATGTCTACCCGTGAATCATCTCCAAACTTGACTTTGCCTTGTACCTTGTTATCAAGTTTTGAGAACCACTCACGATTTCCAATCATGTGATTACTAGCTCCATTGTCAAGGAACCATGTGTCAGTTGAACTTTCGGCATACGTTCTTGGATCAACTTTTTCTTCATTTAAGAAGATCAAACTCTCTTCCTGAGTCATCATGTATAAGGTGGGTTCTTCTTCTTGAGCTAAGTAATTTTCCCCGGGTTTATTCCGTGTAGGACAATCGGAAGAGAAGTGACCAAGTTCATCACAGCGGAAGCACTTTAACTTTGAACGATCCTTCTTCGATTTATTCCCGGACTCCTTCCCTTTACTTTGGCCCACGTCTTTCCCACGGCTTCTTCCTTTTCCTTTAGATTCAGCCGACCCCTTACCATGACCATTGCTTCTTTTCTCCTTCTTTCGTGCTTCCCATTCTTCAAAGGTTAGGAGAAGTTGATCTTGCTTTGTAGCCTGAGATTTTTCTTTCAAACTGATCCTTTCTTCAAAGGCTTTGAGACGACCAACAACATCATCAAAACTTATGGTTTTGATATCAATGACTTGCTCGAGTGAAGCCACCATATGAATGAATTTGTCCGGTAATCCATTCAAGAACTTTTTCACCAGTTTTGAATCTTCCATTACTGATCCAAGAGAAACCACCTTGGATGCCAAACCCGTGATTGTATTAGCGAATTCATCCATAGTTCCTGATTCCTTCATCTTTAACCCTTCGAATTCAGACATTAGTGTCTGAATTCTTGCTTCCTTCACACGTTCAGCCCCTTGATGTCGAACTTTCACTACATTCCACATCTCCTTGGCTGTTGTGAGGTTTCCGATTTGAAGGACTTGTTCTTCAGGAAGAGCTTGGTATAAGAGAGCGATTGCCATATTGTTTTTCTTGACATCGGTATTTGTCCCTGGTTCAATTGACTCCCAAACACCGTAAACATTGAAAATCGCCTTCATCTTCATTGCCCACACGGTGTAATTTGTTGTTGTTAGACCTGGGCACTGAAGGGACAGATTTTGGTTTTGATTTCCAGAACCTGACATTCTTCGTCGGTAATGGATCAACGTAGCAGGGCTTGAATCTATCTCTAACATCCCGAAAATACAAATTCTTAAATTTGCAATTAGGTTGCAAATAAATTAGTAGAATAAACTAACTAGGAATGACACTAATCTAGTTAGTTGATCACTTATGAGCAGATAAGAGTTAAAACAAATAAAGAATGAAAGATGAGGGGCCAAAAGTGTCTAAAAGAAAACTACTTTTAATAAAATAACAAAACTAAACTCAAAACACATTTTTTTCTGTGTTGTTGAGATCGACCAGAACCAGGGGCGACCCCAGGCTCACCCAAAGCCCTAGTTCATCACAAAACTCCTAAATTGAAGGTTCAAATCTGATCCAAAACGAAATCCGAGCTAAGATTAATGATCCTCATCACAAGGGGATTACAAGGTATGTAAAATTTGGTGTTAATTCTCTGTTGGAAATTCTCATGAAATTGGGAAATCTGAATATTGATGTTGCATGTTTGCTATTCGGGTAGAATAGGGTTGATATAGTGTCTAGGAGTAAAACCTAGACAATAACATGCGAAATCATGGCTAATTCCTGAAAATCTCATGAACACATTGAAGGTGATTCATGGGTTTTGTGGGAAACTAGTAAACACTAGGGTTTAGAATGATTATTCTAGTGTAATACGGGTCATAGAAAGTGATTTCTGAAATGATGATGTTAAAATATGTGTATATAGTCTAATTGAAGTTAATTAGGGTGATAAACTCAAGTCATGAGCTTGGTTTAGACCATGTAGAAATCTGACCCACTAGGTGTTTGATAAAACGCCTAAATGAGGGTTAAAATGTTAAAAGTTGAGTAAAAACGCAGATTTGATCATTGTAGAGAATTATGCGTTAAAGCTTGTGAAAGAGTTCTAAACTTATTGTGAATTGAACTCTTTAGGCAAAGAATCCGGAACGTCAAGCAGACAAGCCGGAGGTGATACATGCTTGAAAGGTGTGCTTTAAAGGTACGTAACTACGTTTCCGTTACGTTATGCTTGATTCCGTATTTTTAGCTAGTAGACTTTAAATTAGCATAATACATGAAATTGACATTTACTTGAAGTGACAAAGATCACTAGGTAAATAAACGGGTCAAAATGTGAAATTATCACCCTTTGACAATAATGTCTAATGGTTTGTCGAGTTACATGTTATAGGAATAAATATCAAATGGATAAGTACATCGCTAATGCTTAGCGGCTTCTAAGGCAAGGTATTGAAACGGGTCAATATATTGATCCGAGCCAGGTATGTATAATGATTCAATTCATCCTCTAGAACTTGAGATTCTATAAGAATTAGACAAGGTTAAAGTATAGTTATTCGGTTATCGTTTAGATAAATCGAATAAATTGAATTATGGTTATAGTGTTTTAGAAGCACAAGGGTTTAAAAAAAATAGGATTATAGTTAAAAGGTCGGATTTCGGGTCAAGCAAGTATTTAAAAGTTTCTTGTAATAGAAGAAGGATAAAAATTGACCAAATTGCCCTTATAGGCTAATTTGAACAAACGACCCTTAAAAGGGGTTCGGAAACGAGTTTTATGATTAAATAAATGCTTAGAATAAGAAAAGATAGTGAAAGATGTAAATTCTTGGGTCGAATGACTTTATATGAATCTTTGACGTAAAACAATAATACGAGGGGTAAAACTAGGGATTTATAGATATCCATATTTAATCCACCACACGTATAGTTGTGGTGGAAGATTACTTGATAAGAAATGTATGAATATGATGCTAGAAATGATTGTAAGCGATTTGAAGCTTCAAAGTGCTTAAATACCCTTAATGGGTCAAAATAAGCACTTGAGCGTAAACGGGTTCTAACTAAGTAAGAAACCCATGATTTATGATTAATTTGATAGGAGATATTGAAATTATGATTCTCATGAGTTTATAGATCAAGTAAACATGTTTGTTTGATAAAATCGCGAACGGGTCAAAATTGGGTAAAAAGGGTAATAAGCCGAAGATTTAAAAGTCTTAAATTTTGTTAATCCGGATGTTGGATTTTAACTCCATATGATGGGGAATCAAATTACAAACACGTATGAAGAAACGGTTGGTCAAACGGACGAGCGGATTGAAAGATACGAAAGTTTTCGTGTCCAAAAACGGCAAAATGGAAGAAGTTGATGCAGGGGCCACCGTAACTTACGGTGGGTACCGTAAGTTATGGTGGAGGCTAAATCCTTTACGGCAGTTCTCCACTGCCTTACGGTGGGGACATGTTATAACAGGGCTACCGTAAATTACGGTGTCCACCGTAATTTACGGTGGACCCTGTACAAAAATGTATTTTTGATCAGTTTTGTTTCCCGGACTCGTTTAGATACGTTTTAAATCCCTTATGACTAAAGCATTTCATGTTTTTATGAAATGTAGGTACTTTGTGAATGCCGGAAGAAGATCAAGCTCAACGAAGAACCGAACACGAATAAGACACATGCTTCCGCACTTGGCCTCGTCATAAATTTTAAATGACGAATCTGATTACGTTATGTCAAATAACTTTTGATTTGCGAAAAGTTTTAATAAACCCATATATCCAGTGTATATGTAATCTTAATTACATGATTGTTTTCGTAAAATATACGTTAAACCTTGAATTATAAGAACGGGTGTTACAAGTTGGTATCAGAGCCCTGGTTTAAGAGATTCAAGTATGGTGGGGAAAACCATGCTTGTACTTAAACCTTACGCTCTTGATAAAGAATAGTGTTCGGTTCGAGCTTTATCGCAAATCCGGTAAGTACATGTATGTTAATAGTTTAGCATGCTAAAGTGTTGTAAACAACACATAGGGCTATCGTGTGATACACGTTACCCCAATTAAAATGATTAATATGGTTGACGAAAATACACGCGTTGATGCGAATAGTAGAAAAGCCTTGTATTATAATACGTGCATCCTTTAATGTTGAAATTACTAACTGTTGTATATGTTTTAGTTGAAGGATACTCGCATATGAGGATAGCGAGAGTTTAACAAATCGCAGATTTGACGAAAGAACGGTCCAAAGAGTATGCTCATCAAGGACCTAAATCACGTAACGGTCGCGAACAAGGCTAATGGCAAGAGAAGCCCGTTAGGGCAAACATTACCAGGTGCACATTTCCAATTTAATTGCACAAATAGTAATATGCGACAAATAAGTAGAAATTGAAAGTTGCATATGTAGATTAAAAACTTGGAAAAAACCCGAATAGAAAATGTATTCGGGATGTTGTTTCCAAGAGAAACAAATAGAGGCATTACTTACATAGGGCGTGATGTGAAAACTATAAAAAGGTCATGCGTGTCATGTGTTAATCGCTTACTCTGGCCAAGTAAGTAGGGGCATATGATACCATGAACTTCTTATAGCGGACACATTTACATCCAATGTAGTAAGGACGGGGTGAATGGGACAAATTAAAAAGTACCCAAATGAAACAAATGAACAAAATAGTTAATAATAATGTAAACGCACAGCCGGGTGACGGAAGCGTATTACATTAGGATAATGAGCCCGAGAGAAGGGACAAGGATTAATGTAAATGATGATATAAATGAATGATCAAAAGAAAATTCACGAAAATAAGTCATCTTGGACGAAAGGGCCATGGTGAACAAAATGGGCAAATAAAACCAAAGTATAAATAATCCGCCGGGTCATAAAAAAAAAACAAAGGTGTTGCCTACGCGAAAAGGATAATCAAGGTTGTTAACCTTGGTCGTAGTAAAGAAAGGATAACGACGATAATCGTCACTCATAATTAATAAGGCCGCCAATGGTGGTCACTTAAAGAATAAAAGACATGGTCGAATAAAAGCGATGGATTTCACTAAGATGACCAAGTAAATCGAAATGAAGTCTTAATGCATACCGGAAGGGGTGCAATGATAACGATTTCGGTAAAACACCCGGTTGATGGGTAAGGAATTAAACGCATGCGTAGACTGAGAAACAGGAACGCGAAATAGAAAGTCAAAAGACTCGGAATATGAGTCATGACTAAAAGATGACAAGAATTTTCGCAAACATAAATTTTGGTAATTACGTTCAACCAATTTAAAGTTGGACGGGTCAAATAAAGAATGAAGTTTGACATTCATAAGTGATGAAAATTCACCCAAAATGAGTCAAACGAGTCAATTAAGGAATAACGCTTAATATAATAGGAAAACGCAAACCGGTGAAACCGGAAAGCTAAAACCAATAAGATAGAAGGACCCGAGTAATGGGTTGTAAAGGAGTATAAGTATGAACCGGGTAATGGTAAGCGTAAGACAAACTGACGTGTAAATGACGCTAGAAGTCAAGAAGTCGGAAAGATGATTCGAAAGAAAACAATGTAGCCTTAGACTACGGTCAAGGTCAAATGAAATCCAAGAAGTAAAGGTGAATAATAATAAACATAAAAAGGGGTGCCTTAACGCTATAAGCGTATATAATCGTATACACATTTGAATTAAGACTAGAATAAAAGATGATCTACAGGATTATCATAACCTACGGGATATTAATTAGTGTAAAGGTCTACGGGGCCAAAATGACTCACGGGTCATGAATTGAAGCAAAGGGATCATAAGGGTCTCGCCTTAAAGAGGTGAAAGCTTAAGGAAATAACCTACGAGATTAAGTGAAGTAACCTACGGGTCAATAGTGTAAGGTGAGGGAACTTGTTACGATTCCCCGCGTAAAACGAGAACGGAAAACCATAAATTATGGGTTGTCAATTTCCTGGATATGAGTAATTGACATAGTTAAAGGGGAAAAAAAGTTAAAATAAAATTCAGTTTTAGTAAGAACTAACGTTTTAACAAATATGAATACTATAAGACGAATTCGGAAATAACAAATATCAAAGAGTATGGGTCTTAACATCGATAGGTGCGAGACAATACATTCGAAAAGAAGAAGTATGATAAAGAAACGTAGATATAAATTAAACATGACGTGACACGATCACGGTCAAGAAATACAAGGTGAAGTGGAATCACATTATAACCAAGCGAGCGGTAAAGAGTAACTGGACTAATAAGTCTAGTTAGTCGAACCGGTTAAGGTCATTTAAATAAATTTGGTTGCTTGTAAGCGGTGGATTCGGTATAACTGAACCGAATAAATGAACTTGAAAACAAAAGAAATTGTTGCTAAAAGTGAAAGATTTCACTACAGACCTTTAAACGGGTCAATGTAACGGATTCACAAAGAGTTCGATAATATATAAAAGCGATGGATATTGCTAAGTTAACTAAACTAGTAGAAATAACGAAATTACGTTATTTCAAGTTGCATTATGTCGTATGAGGCACGTAGATGTTTTGTAACCAAAAAGATATTACCATAATTTTCCTGGTAATACTAACAATCGGTTAAAATATGAGCAATGCTCAATTGATTATCGAGAGCAAATGCATGGAGTTAAACTCGATAAATTATGGAAGAAAAGGTTTCGAGGACGAAACCTCTTCAAGGGGGGTAGACTTGTAACATCCCGAAAATACAAATTCTTAAATTTGCAATTAGGTTGCAAATAAATTAGTAGAATAAACTAACTAGGTGTCACACCCTGGCTTTGCGGAAGCGTGGTATAATTTGGTGTGACTTCTTAATACCATAGCTTAATCATAACAAGCTATATGAATTTAAAAACCATGCAAGTCATCAATTAAGTTTGAAAATATCATACAATACCATTGTTTGACGAGAACATACTCCAACAACAATAACCTTGTTCAAAAGACATAACAACTACAACATAACATAAACGTGGTTTAAGGACTGTGTCTTGTCCAGGAAAGAGACACATCCCCTAAACCCTGATGACTCCATGACAAATGCAGCGGAAAAACGTTCCATACCGTGCCAGATCTCGTTTAGTTTCCTGAAATACATGTGAGTTGAAAAATCAACAATAATGTTGAGCGAGTTCATGTGCAAGTGAGTAAGTAAAACACTTGTAAGTATAAAAGTTTCCTGGTATGTAGCAGTGTAAGAGGACTTGTGATCACCAATGGTTTGCAAGGCCATTAGCATGTTGTGAAATGCAAGTAAGTAGACACAACCCTAGCCGATTTTGCGTTGGGTACCAAGTCACTCCGGATCCGTTCTGTTAGTCCTCCGAGAGGCCTGTTCTGTTGGACCGGGAGCTGGGCTCGCTACACCCAGATAGATCTACCGCTCGAGTCCCTCGGTGTTCTAACTACCCATTCACATGATCTAAACCTCCTTACGTTAATCATACCGTGTATAAAGTACTTGTAAACAAAGTAACATGTATTTCACCCCCGCAGTTAAGAAAACTGAAAACAGTTAGAGAAAAGGGGGACATGAACTCACAGTGGATGCGTAACTCTATCAAGCGTCTCTGAAGCAGTAATCTGTGCAACGACCTACAAGTGCTAATTCTATTAGACGGACGGCCGTGCTTTTAGCTTTACAGTTTATGTTAGCGGGAAATAGTTAGACAACTATTTCGTGTTACATTTTGTACATGCTTGATAGTTATTTTCCTTCCCAAGGATGGGGGATACAATACATGTGCGTAAGTTACGTTTTATCAGTCTTGTGGTAATGTAATTACCGGTGTAACTTATATGTTTGTGGAAGCGTTCGCAAAGTTTTGGAATCATTAACGCTTGTAAATATTATTTTTACTCTAAAATAATATTTATGTATTTCACAAAATAATCATAAACAGTGTTGTGACAAATATATTTATCACGTTAATCTTGGTGAAAATCCCACCTCCGAATATTTAGTAAAGTATAGTGCTGGCGAAATTTATGTTTTGAAAACATGCCCAAAGATAGTTCTAACACTTGTGGTGTAAAAAGTCTAAGTGTTAGGTTTTTAGAAATTTCGCCAGAGTTTCCTCTGTAACTGGAGGTGGCCACGCTTTCAAGCGTATCATTTTCTTTTAACAAATCAATTCAACAATCTTCTTTATTCAATCAACAATTTCCGACACATCAAACTAGTCGACAAGTATGTAAATTTGCATAATCGCATGAACTTGTAGTTTTTCCGAATCTATAGTGTAAACACCCTTTATACGTGTAGATTTCTATATAAAGTAACTTTAATCTTGTAAAAATCTCGTGTTTAGAGAAAACCGTCTTTACAACTTCTAGTAACAAGTGACAAATACACTTCTTTGTCGGATCTCTTTATTTCACAAGTGTCTATACACTTGTGGTTTATAAAATCATATTTATTAGTGCAAGATCCATCTTTAGAAAAACATGATTTCATTAAAGTGTGGTCTTTCAAAAATACCACTCGCGGATACGTAGATCCGCTAGTTTTAAACACCATTGTACCGGTTAAAATACTTTTACACAAGAAAAATATTTCTTCACAAGTTCATGTCTCTAAAATGTGGTAGTGTTTCACTTTTAACCCTTGTATCTTTCAAAAACAAGCTTATGTGATGATACGTGATTTTACAAAGTCGGGTTAAACGAAGATTCGAGCTACCACATTATAGATCGGGTCACAATAAGCACAAATTTCAAGTCCTACGACTTTTACACAAGTTATATGCTATTAACCACCATTTTTGTGATTTTACTAGACTTTAAAGATTCAAAACGCGTGTTTACGATATTTAACCGACGAAAGTTCTTTTAACCACTTTAGATGAGTGTAAAAACAAGTTTTAAAGGTTATACCTCTAGCTCAAGGCTAGGGAAGATCTTTGACGAAAAACGCGTGGATAAAAGCTAGCGGTTGAGGTCCTCCGTGTCCCGGGTGCACCAAGCCTTCTAATACACAACCCTTAGGACTTTTATGATCTTGGAATGATGAGGATGAATGTCGAAAGTGGGTGTAGGGGGCTGGGGTGGTTCGGCCGAGAGCTTTAAGGGAGCAAGAGAGTGAGTGAAATGTGGTTTAGGTAGTGGTGATTATCTCATGAGTTAATGGTGCTATTTATAAATAATTTAGGTGTTGTTGTCCATTAGATATTGTGTCTTATTGATATCAAACATTACTAGATTAAAAAAATCAATCTTGTACAACTATGTCCCCCCACACAAGGGAACGGTTAGAGAATGGGGTGGGGCTAGTTCGATCCAAGCTTGTTTAGTTAGGGGTTTAGTTTAGTTAATTAGGTAGGTTAAGTGTTAACCTCGTTAGTTACGTATGACGCGTTATGACGGGTGTTAGGGTAATCAGGGACCCTAACTGGCTCAGATAAAATATAAAAGTGAAAATAATAATATTTTCATGTTCCGGGTAAAGTCCGGGTGTCCGGTTGGATAGTAATCCGTTAAAGTGTTACAAAAGACTTTAAAGTGTCGTTATTACATTTTAGTGACACAGTTTGTTTTCCCGACACTTTAGAAAGTGTCTAGTAATATTTTCTCATTTCTGGCACTTTACTAGTCAGCTAGAAGCTGGTTAAATTGTTAAAGTGCTGTGTTTGGTACTTAAAGTACGTTCTGGCACATCCGAATCAGTGTATCTTATCCCCTAGAGACGCGGTAACACAACCCTTATATCCTACACTCACTACCAGTGTAGCCAAAATATGTGAGGCTCTTAACAGGCCTTAGAGGCAGTATTTGCCTGATGCTGGTTATATCAGCATGTTCACTGTGTATCCGTTTAGCGCTACTGTGCTTTTTGTGCATCATGTTTGTCACTAAGGTTCAGCACGTAAATAATGTAGTGACAGCAAATAAAGTATGATGCAAGTATGTGCATGTATCAGTATGCAGGTAGCAGTTTATCAGCTAGTTCAATCAAGCACAGTAATCAAGTAGTAATTAATCATTAATTAAGTTGTACGGATACCTGGTTTTGTGCGGGTTGTCACATTCTCCCCCCGTTAAATAAATTTCGTCCCGAAATTTAAGTTCTGCTTGTAGATGCAGAGTTCTTAGGAAATAAGTGGGGGTACTTTTCTTTCATCCGGTCCTCACGCTCCCAGGTGTACTCAGGACCATGTCTGGCATTCCAGCGAACCTTGACGAGTTTGACACTGCTCCGGCGGGTCTTGTTAACTTTCCAATCTGTGACCTCGACGGGTTCTTCTATGAAGTGGAGCGTGTCGTCAACATGAATTTCGTCGATAGGAATGGCAACGTCAATTTTAGTTGGACTTTTCTTTAAATTGGATACATGAAATGTATCGTGAACACCATTTAGTTCAGCGGGTAGGTCCAACTTGTATGCTACCGTCCCAATTCTTTCTAGAATTCTAAAGGGACCAATGTAGCGTGGATTTAACTTTCCTCGCTTTCCAAAGCGCGCTACCCCTTTCCAGGGTGAAACCTTCAATAATACCATCTCTCCGACTTGGAAGTCCACATGCTTCCGGTTTGGATCCGCGTAGGCCTTTTGCCTGTGGCGAGCGGCTTCGATGCGTTTAAGTATTTGCGCGATCTTATCTGTCGTCTCTTGGACGATCTCGGGACCAGCAAGATGCCTATCACCTGCGTCAGACCAACATAGTGGGGATCGGCACTTGCGTCCGTATAGGGCCTCAAAAGGCGCAACACCCATACTGGTGTGGTAGCTGTTGTTATATGAAAATTCGACCAAGGGTAAGTGTTTATCCCAGCTACCTCCTAAATCCATAACACATGCCCTCAGCATGTCTTCCAATGTTTGTATCGTTCGCTCGCTCTGGCCATCAGTTTGCGGATGGAACGCAGTGCTCAGATTTAATTGTGAGCCAAAAGATTCTTGGAAAGATTGCCATATTCTTGACACAAATCTTCCGTCTCTATCAGAGATGATCGAGAGAGGTACTCCATGACGTGCTACGATCTCTCTCATGTAAACTTCCGCAAGTTTACTAGTACTGTCTTTCTCCCTGATTGGCAGAAAGTGTGCGGACTTTGTTAGGCGGTCAACAATCACCCAAATCATATCATGGCCTCTTGGCGTTCTTGGCAGTTTTGTAACAAAATCCATTGAGATTTGTTCCCATTTCCACTTGGGAATCTCAGGTTGTTGCAGAAGTCCCGAAGGCTTCTGGTATTCTGCCTTGACCTTAGCGCACGTTAAACATTTGCTCACGTAAACAGCAACGTCGCCTTTCATCCTAGGCCACCAATAGTATTCTTTAAGATCCTGGTACATCTTATCCGATCCAGGGTGGATAGAGTACCGTGACTTGTGCGCTTCGTCGAAAATAACTTCCCTTAATCCACCAAACAGAGGAACCCAAATTCTTTTCTCAAAACATAACGTCCCTTCCTCGTTTGGTACCAAAAGCTTCTCCATTCCCCGGAGATATTCTTCCTCAAGATTTCCCTCCTTGAGAGCTTCCTTTTGTGCAGCGCGAATGCGCAAGGAAAGATCGGTTCGTATGATCATTTCCAATGCTCTAACCCTTATGGGCTTGATTCTTTCTTTACGACTTAGGGCATCGGCAACTACGTTCGCCTTCCCCGGGTGATACTTGATCTCGCAGTCGTAGTCGTTTAGCAACTCAACCCATCGTCTTTGCCTCATATTTAACTCCTTCTGGTTAAATATATGTTGTAGGCTTCTGTGATCTGTGAAGATTGTGCATTTCGTACCATACAGGTAGTGTCTCCAGATCTTTAGGGCAAAAACCACTGCGCCAAGCTCTAAATCGTGTGTGGTATAGTTCTTTTCGTGTACTTTCAGTTGGTGTGATGCGTAAGCAATGACCTTTTGGCGTTGCATCAACACACATCCCAATCCCTGACGCGATGCGTCGCAGTATACCACAAAATCGTCGGTACCTTCTGGTAGAGCTAAGATTGGCGCGTTGCAGAGCTTATCTTTCAATATCTGAAACGCTTCGTCCTGTTTGATTCCCCAATCATACGTCTTATCCTTCTGGGTCAGGAGCGTCAATGGTTGAGCGATTTTCGAAAAATCCTCGATGAACCTTCGATAGTAGCCAGCCAAACCCAAGAATTGTCGAATCTCGGTTGGCGTTGTAGGTGTTTCCCAATTCTTGATTGCCTCGATCTTTGTGGGATCAACATGAATTCCATCTCCATTAACCACATGTCCAAGAAACTGGACTTCGCGTAGCCAAAACTCGCACTTGGAGAATTTGGCGTACAGCTGTTCCTTCTTTAGCAGCTCTAGTATGGTTCTAAGATGTTGTTCGTGTTCAGCCTTCGTCTTTGAGTAAATCAGGATGTCGTCGATGAATACAATCACGAACTTGTCTAAGTATGGCTTGCAAACTCTATTCATCAAGTCCATAAATACTGCAGGCGCGTTCGTCAAACCAAATGGCATCACGAGGAACTCGTAGTGTCCATAACGAGTTCGGAAGGCTGTTTTCGGGATACTTTCCTCCTATATCCTTAATTGATGGTATCCAGATCGAAGATCGATCTTAGAGTAACAGCTTGAGCCTTGAAGTTGATCGAACAGATCGTCGATCCTTGGCAGTGGATACCTGTTCTTGATCGTTAGCTTGTTCAGTTCTCTATAGTCAATACACATGCGGAAACTTCCGTCTTTCTTCTTGACAAACAAGACCGGAGCTCCCCAAGGCGAGAAGCTTGGTCGGATAAAACCCTTATCTAACAACTCTTGAAGTTGCGTTGACAGTTCCTGCATCTCAGATGGAGCAAGTCTGTAAGGTGCCTTAGCTACAGGCGCGGCGCCTGGAACTAAGTCGATGTGAAACTCGACTTGCCTCTGAGGTGGCAGCCCGGGTAAGTCTTCTGGAAAGACTTCTGGATACTCCCTCACGACAGGGATGTCTTCGATTCTTGGCTCAGCAGCCTTCTTATCCACAATGTGTGCCAGGAAGGCAACACATCCCTTTTGCAAACACTTCCTTGCCTTCAAACAGCTGATAATTCTTAATGGCGTCTCACGCTTCTCTCCATGTACAACAATGGTCTCACCATCATCAGTTGGGATACGAATCACTTTTTTTTCGTGGCAAACTATCTCAGCCTTGTTGCCAGATAACCAATCCATTCCTACTACCACGTCGAAGCTTCCCAGTTGGACTGGTAGTAGATCCAGGGTAAACTCGCGTTCTCCCAATTCTATCACACAACCTCTGATTACTTCGTCGGCTCCAACTATCTTTCCATTGGCCAATTCAATTGCGTAAGGAATATCTAACTTATTAGTGGCTAAACCAAGCATATCCTTAAATTCTAACGATACGAAGCTATAGTCGGCACCAGTATCAAATAAAACAGATGCATAGCGTCGATTTACAGGGAACGTACCAGTGACAACGTTGGGATCCTGGCGTGCTTCCCGTGCACCGATCTGAAATACCCTTCCACGGGCTTGGTTCAATTCCGGGCAATCCTTTTTGAAGTGCCCAATGTCACCGCAATTGAAACATCCAAGTCTTTTACCACTTCCCGCACCATCCCCAACTGGCGGGTTGTTTTGATTGGCATTTCCGGCTTGATTGGCATTGTAGCCTCGATTATTCCCCTGTGGGCGACTACCAGAACCACCACGGTTGTTATTCCTATTTCCATATCCTCCCTGGCCTCCCCGGCCAGTACTAACCCAACAGGTGTCCTTCAAATGACCATGTTTCCCACATGCTTCGCATACTTTTAGCCTACATTGACCCGAATGGTGGCGTTGACAGGTATTGCATCTGGGCTGGGTGCCCATGTATCCTCTTCCTTTCCTTCCACTGCCAGCTGCACCCTGAGCTGGCGTGCTTGGTGCTCCTCTCTTACCATCACCGCTAACACTTTGTTTGAAGTTTGAAAACTTTCTTTTGTTACTTCCGGACGACTCAACATGAGTCTCTTTCTCCTTTGCCTTTACATCACCAAACTTGTTTAAACGAATCCCCTCCTCGGTGAGAGCCACGCTCAAATCGATGGCTTCAGTGATAGTTGCTGGTTTGGAGGAGGTTACCATGCTTATTATTTGGGGGGCCAAACCCCAAATGAAGCGCTCGATTCGCTTGTATTCTGGCGTAACCATGTAAGGAACCACTTGAGACAAGTCGTGAAACCTCTGGACGTATTCTGCAACCTTTGGTCCATCCATCTTTAGGTGCCAAAATTCAGTCTCCAACCTTTGAATTTCTGCGCGGGAACAGTACTTCTTGCGCATAAGCTCTTTCAGCTCTGCCCAGGTCAGTGCGTAGGCGGCAGCTTCGCCTAGCGTCTGGACTTGTAAGTTCCACCAAGATAGGGCTCCGTCTAGAAACAGCCCTGAGATGTAAGTGACCTGCTGGTCGAGCGCACATTTGCTCATGCGGATGGTGGAATCAGTCTTCTCGGCCCAACGAGTAAAAGCGATAGCGCCTCCGGTGCCATCGAAGTTGGTGGGCTTGCAGTCTAAGAACTGCTTGTATGTGCACCCGTGTGGTGGATTATTGTTGCCCTGGTTAATACTTCCGCTCGTTCCGGGCTGAGATGCTGCATACTGTGCTATGGCAGCGGCAATGATTTGTTGCAGTTCTGCCTCGTTAGTGGGCATGCGCGTTTCGCGTCTTGGCGGCATCTTCTAAAAGACGTTTCACATAGGTTAGTGAAGTGTACGCATGCATTCAACAATACCAACACATAACATTTCATGTTATCAACAAGTCAATCACATAACCCTTTATGTTATAAGACATAAACAATTGATTGAACATGTGATGAGAATACTGCGATTGTATTGCTACAATTCGAGACCACAATGTAAAGCTCACAAATGCACTACTATATCATACTACATCAATGACTTAGTAGGGGACGACCCTAGACAAGTCGTGCGATCACTGGACATGTTCAGGAGTCTCTGGTTCGTCCATTCTCAAATTCCAGGACTCCACGTCAAGTTTCTGAGTTTCAGTCCTAAAACAACATTTCTTCTCAATCGTTTCCTTGAGCTCGTCCCAGCTCAGTGCATAAGCAGCGTCTGTGCCGAGGGTTTGAACCTAGAGGTTCCATAAGAGAGTGTGCCATCTAGCAACATCCCCGAGATATAGGTAACACTCTGTTGGGGCGAACAGTTACTCGTTCTTAGAATGGAGTTGGTCTCTTCGGACCAACGAACAAATGCAACGGTGCCTCCTCTTTTATCAAAGTTCAAAGGCTTGCAGTTCAGGAGCTGTTTATAGGTGCAGCCAGTTGGATGGTTACTCCCAGTAATGCCATCGTTGTACTTAGAGCGGAGGGCTTCATGTCGTGCATTTATTGGTGAGATGCGCTCTTGCAGCTCGGCTTCTGTCCTTGGCAACGTACTGGCGTTTGTGTCACGTCTGGGTGACATTCCCTTTTGTCGAAGTGGTGTGAAGCGGGTTAGACAATGTTCCAATTGTCTATGAGGTATATAGCAACATAAGCCATCATGTAATCACCCATTTCACACGCAAATATACACTCACTGTATAAGTGGGGAAATAAATTCCTGAGCCTTCACATAGGCTTGTCAATTTGGCTTGTTGCTTGTAATAGAATGATCTCGAGGCTACATCGCCTAGGTCATTTGTGTTTAGGTTATTTCCTACTGCATTGGTTATCATCAGCTTGGCCTGCAGAGTCCACCAGGATTCCTGTGCACTACAAATCGTTATTACGTGGGCCCCCGTAATAATAAATTGTCTTGCACAGTTACCCCAAATTTTCTCTCATCCAAGCAGATGATCAATCAAGGAGCAACAGCCGGTGCATTGGCATGAACAAGGTCATACTCCAATGCGGGGTCAGGAGCAATGCCTGGCTCAGGGGCCACGGCTAGCTTCGAATCGAAAGCTCCATCTCAAAATCAGCTGGATCAACAATCACAGGGGTTACAGGATCCCCCAAGGGCTGGTCTAAGTGCATGAACTCAATGTCATGGTCTGGATCAACACCAGGCGGAAAAACAGGATTGTCCTCAATATCGCGATCAAACTCAAAACTGTGTGCGGGATTCGGTGCAGCTAATGATGCCCTATCAGGGTCAGCGTCGTGTAAGTAGTGCTGCATTCCCTGTATGTGCGAAGATGCGGATGTTAGAAACTCAAATGAGTCTGGGATAGGGGAATGGACATGAGTTTCCCCGTACAGGAGCGTCCGCATGCAGTAGTCTAATATCAGCAGCAATAGGGCCTCGCCCTCAAGTGGGTCCTCCTCTTAGTAGTTCGACATCGTCTTCATAGACAACGTCGGGGGCATATCAACAACGAGATAAGCGGCAGGGGGCAAATTCCCAACAAGGTAGCCATTAGTAGGCTCTGCTACGACTTCAGGCAGCGCACAGAGGGCTGTGAGTCGTCGTTGTCTGTGCCGGTAGTATCAGAAATGTACACCTCGTGCTTCGATGAATCTATGTCGTCTGATACTATGGTCATGGGATTTGTAGTGTCCGTCTTTCTAGTACTTGATGAAAGCATGACGTTTGCAACACAAACACATATACGTATAATAATCAATCATATAGTCATATAAACATGTAGTCATCACGTAACATTCAAATTATCCTTCTAGTCCCACTAGCCAACACTTCTAGTCCCACTAGCCAACACTTCTAGTCCCACTAGCCAACACTTCTAGTCCCACTAGCCAACACTTCTAGTCCCACTAGCCAACACTTCTAGTCCCACTAGTCAACACTTCTAATCCCACTAGCCAACACTTCTAGTCCCACTAGTCAACACTTCTAGTCCCACTAGTCAACACTTCTAGTCCCACTAGTCTCCTATCTCAGCCTCCCAGACTGAGCCTAGAATAATAAAAAAAAATGTGCTCAACATTTGTTTGTAAAAAGTTGTGGATCTGGACTTAAGTGGTATGCAGAAAAATGTTTTCGTGAGAGCCCTAGTGATCATAGTCTAGACTCGAGAGAGAATCCTAGTTCGCTATGATCAGAGCTCTGATACCAAGCTGTCACACCCTGGCTTTGCGGAAGCGTGGTATAATTTGCTGTGACTTCTTAATACCATAGCTTAATCATAACAAGCTATATGAATTTAAAAACCATGCAAGTCATCAATTAAGTTTGAAAATATCATACAATACCATTGTTTGACGAGAACATACTCCAACAACAATAACCTTGTTCAAAAGACATAACAACTACAACATAACATAAACGTGGTTTAAGGACTGTGTCTTGTCCAGGAAAGAGACACATCCCCTAAACCCTGATGACTCCATGACAAATGCAGCGGAAAAACGTTCCATACCGTGCCAGATCTCGTTTAGTTTCCTGAAATACATGTGAGTTGAAAAATCAACAATAATGTTGAGCGAGTTCATGTGCAAGTGAGTAAGTAAAACACTTGTAAGTATAAAAGTTTCCTGGTATGTAGCAGTGTAAGAGGACTTGTGATCACCAATGGTTTGCAAGGCCATTAGCATGTTGTGAAATGCAAGTAAGTAGACACAACCCTAGCCGATTTTGCGTTGGGTACCAAGTCACTCCGGATCCGTTCTGTTAGTCCTCCGAGAGGCCTGTTCTGTTGGACCGGGAGCTGGGCTCGCTACACCCAGATAGATCTACCGCTCGAGTCCCTCGGTGTTCTAACTACCCATTCACATGATCTAAACCTCCTTACGTTAATCATACCGTGTATAAAGTACTTGTAAACAAAGTAACATGTATTTCACCCCCGCAGTTAAGAAAACTGAAAACAGTTAGAGAAAAGGGGGACATGAACTCACAGTGGATGCGTAACTCTATCAAGCGTCTCTGAAGCAGTAATCTGTGCAACGACCTACAAGTGCTAATTCTATTAGACGGACGGCCGTGCTTTTAGCTTTACAGTTTATGTTAGCGGGAAATAGTTAGACAACTATTTCGTGTTACATTTTGTACATGCTTGATAGTTATTTTCCTTCCCAAGGATGGGGGATACAATACATGTGCGTAAGTTACGTTTTATCAGTCTTGTGGTAATGTAATTACCGGTGTAACTTATATGTTTGTGGAAGCGTTCGCAAAGTTTTGGAATCATTAACGCTTGTAAATATTATTTTTACTCTAAAATAATATTTATGTATTTCACAAAATAATCATAAACAGTGTTGTGACAAATATATTTATCACGTTAATCTTGGTGAAAATCCCACCTCCGAATATTTAGTAAAGTATAGTGCTGGCGAAATTTATGTTTTGAAAACATGCCCAAAGATAGTTCTAACACTTGTGGTGTAAAAAGTCTAAGTGTTAGGTTTTTAGAAATTTCGCCAGAGTTTCCTCTGTAACTGGAGGTGGCCACGCTTTCAAGCGTATCATTTTCTTTTAACAAATCAATTCAACAATCTTCTTTATTCAATCAACAATTTCCGACACATCAAACTAGTCGACAAGTATGTAAATTTGCATAATCGCATGAACTTGTAGTTTTTCCGAATCTATAGTGTAAACACCCTTTATACGTGTAGATTTCTATATAAAGTAACTTTAATCTTGTAAAAATCTCGTGTTTAGAGAAAACCGTCTTTACAACTTCTAGTAACAAGTGACAAATACACTTCTTTGTCGGATCTCTTTATTTCACAAGTGTCTATACACTTGTGGTTTATAAAATCATATTTATTAGTGCAAGATCCATCTTTAGAAAAACATGATTTCATTAAAGTGTGGTCTTTCAAAAATACCACTCGCGGATACGTAGATCCGCTAGTTTTAAACACCATTGTACCGGTTAAAATACTTTTACACAAGAAAAATATTTCTTCACAAGTTCATGTCTCTAAAATGTGGTAGTGTTTCACTTTTAACCCTTGTATCTTTCAAAAACAAGCTTATGTGATGATACGTGATTTTACAAAGTCGGGTTAAACGAAGATTCGAGCTACCACATTATAGATCGGGTCACAATAAGCACAAATTTCAAGTCCTACGACTTTTACACAAGTTATATGCTATTAACCACCATTTTTGTGATTTTACTAGACTTTAAAGATTCAAAACGCGTGTTTACGATATTTAACCGACGAAAGTTCTTTTAACCACTTTAGATGAGTGTAAAAACAAGTTTTAAAGGTTATACCTCTAGCTCAAGGCTAGGGAAGATCTTTGACGAAAAACGCGTGGATAAAAGCTAGCGGTTGAGGTCCTCCGTGTCCCGGGTGCACCAAGCCTTCTAATACACAACCCTTAGGACTTTTATGATCTTGGAATGATGAGGATGAATGTCGAAAGTGGGTGTAGGGGGCTGGGGTGGTTCGGCCGAGAGCTTTAAGGGAGCAAGAGAGTGAGTGAAATGTGGTTTAGGTAGTGGTGATTATCTCATGAGTTAATGGTGCTATTTATAAATAATTTAGGTGTTGTTGTCCATTAGATATTGTGTCTTATTGATATCAAACATTACTAGATTAAAAAAATCAATCTTGTACAACTATGTCCCCCCACACAAGGGAACGGTTAGAGAATGGGGTGGGGCTAGTTCGATCCAAGCTTGTTTAGTTAGGGGTTTAGTTTAGTTAATTAGGTAGGTTAAGTGTTAACCTCGTTAGTTACGTATGACGCGTTATGACGGGTGTTAGGGTAATCAGGGACCCTAACTGGCTCAGATAAAATATAAAAGTGAAAATAATAATATTTTCATGTTCCGGGTAAAGTCCGGGTGTCCGGTTGGATAGTAATCCGTTAAAGTGTTACAAAAGACTTTAAAGTGTCGTTATTACATTTTAGTGACACAGTTTGTTTTCCCGACACTTTAGAAAGTGTCTAGTAATATTTTCTCATTTCTGGCACTTTACTAGTCAGCTAGAAGCTGGTTAAATTGTTAAAGTGCTGTGTTTGGTACTTAAAGTACGTTCTGGCACATCCGAATCAGTGTATCTTATCCCCTAGAGACGCGGTAACACAACCCTTATATCCTACACTCACTACCAGTGTAGCCAAAATATGTGAGGCTCTTAACAGGCCTTAGAGGCAGTATTTGCCTGATGCTGGTTATATCAGCATGTTCACTGTGTATCCGTTTAGCGCTACTGTGCTTTTTGTGCATCATGTTTGTCACTAAGGTTCAGCACGTAAATAATGTAGTGACAGCAAATAAAGTATGATGCAAGTATGTGCATGTATCAGTATGCAGGTAGCAGTTTATCAGCTAGTTCAATCAAGCACAGTAATCAAGTAGTAATTAATCATTAATTAAGTTGTACGGATACCTGGTTTTGTGCGGGTTGTCACACTAGGAATGACACTAATCTAGTTAGTTGATCACTTATGAGCAGATAAGAGTTAAAACAAATAAAGAATGAAAGATGAGGGGCCAAAAGTGTCTAAAAGAAAACTACTTTTAATAAAATAACAAAACTAAACTCAAAACACATTTTTGTCTGTGTTGTTGAGATCGACCAGAACCAGGGGCGACCCCAGGCTCCCCCAAAGCCCTAGTTCATCACAAAAACTCCTAAATTGAAGGTTCAAATCTGATCCAAAACGAAATCCGAGCTAAGATTAATGATCCTCATCACAAGGGGATTACAAGGTATGTAAAATTTGGTGTTAATTCTCTGTTGGAAATTCTCATGAAATTGGGAAATCTGAATATTGATGTTGCATGTTTGCTATTCGGGTAGAATATGGTTGATATAGTGTCTAGGAGTAAAACCTAGACAATAACATGCGAAATCATGGCTAATTCCTGAAAATCTCATGAACACATTGAAGGTGATTCATGGGTTTTGTGGGAAACTAGTAAACACTAGGGTTTAGAATGATTATTCTAGTGTAATACGGGTCATAGAAAGTGATTTCTGAAATGATGATGTTAAAATATGTGTATATAGTCGAATTGAAGTTAATTAGGGTGATAAACTCAAGTCATGAGCTTGGTTTAGACCATGTAGAAATCTGACCCACTAGGTGTTTGATAAAACGCCTAAATGAGGGTTAAAATGTTAAAAGTTGAGTAAAAACGCAGATTTGATCATTGTAGAGAATTATGCGTTAAAGCTTGTGAAAGAGTTCTAAACTTATTGTGAATTGAACTCTTTAGGCAAAGAATCCGGAACGTCAAGCGGACAAGCCGGAGGTGATACATGCTTGAAAGGTGTGCTTTAAAGGTACGTAACTACGTTTCCGTTACGTTATGCTTGATTCCGTATTTTTAGCTAGTAGACTTTAAATTAGCGTAATACATGAAATTGGCATTTACTTGAAGTGACAAAGATCACTAGGTAAATAAACGGGTCAAAATGTGAAATTATCACCCTTTGACAATAATGTCTAATGGTTTGTCGAGTTACATGTTATAGGAATAAATATCAAATGGATAAGTACATCGCTAATGCTTAGCGGCTTCTAAGGCAAGGTATTGAAACGGGTCAATATATTGATCCGAGCCAGGTATGTATAATGATTCAATTCATCCTCTAGAACTTGAGATTCTATAAGAATTAGACAAGGTTAAAGTATAGTTATTCGGTTATCTTTTAGATAAATCGAATAAATTGAATTATGGTTATAGTGTTTTAGAAGCACAAGGGTTTAAAAAAAATAGGATTATAGTTAAAAGGTCGGATTTCGGGTCAAGCAAGTATTTAAAAATTTCTTGTAATAGAAGAAGGATGAAAATTGACCAAATTGCCCTTATAGGCTAATTTGAACAAACGACCCTTAAAAGGGGTTCGGAAACGAGTTTTATGATTAAATAAATGCTTAGAATAAGAAAAGATAGTGAAAGATGTAAATTCTTGGGTCGAATGACTTTATATGAATCTTTGACGTAAAACAATAATACGAGGGGTAAAACTAGGGATTTATAGATATCCATATTTAATCCACTACACGTATAGTTGTGGTGGAAGATTACTTGATAAGAAATGTATGAATATGATGCTAGAAATGAATGTAAGCGATTTTAAGCTTTAAAGTGCTTAAATACCCTTAATGGGTCAAAATAAGCACTTGAGCGTAAACGGGTTCTAACTAAGTAAGAAACCCATGATTTATGATTAATTTGATAGGAGATATTGAAATTATGATTCTCATGAGTTTATAGATCAAGTAAACATGTTTGTTTGATAAAATCGCGAACGGGTCAAAATTGGGTAAAAAGGGTAATAAGCCGAAGACTTAAAAGTCTTAAATTTTGTTAATCCGGATGTTGGATTTTAACTCCATATGATGGGGAATCAAATTACAAACACGTATGAAGAAACGGTAGGTCAAACGGACGAGCGGATTGAAAGATACGAAAGTTTTCGTGTCCAAAAACGGCAAAATGGAAGAAGTTGATGCAGGGGCCACCGTAACTTACGGTGGGTACCGTAAGTTACGGTGGAGGCTAAATCCTTTACGGCAGTTCTCCACTGCCTTACGGTGGGGACATGTTATAACAGGGCTACCGTAAATTACGGTGTCCACCGTAATTTACGGTGGACCCTGTACAAAAATGTATTTTTGATCAGTTTTGTTTCCCGGACTCGTTTAGATACGTTTTAAATCCCTTATGACTAAAGCATTTCATGTTTTTATGAAATGTAGGTACTTTGTGAATGCCGGAAGAAGATCAAGCTCAACGAAGAACCGAACACGAATAAGACACATGCTTCCACACTTGGCCTCGTCATAAATTTTAAATGACGAATCTGATTACGTTATGTCAAATAACTTTTGATTTGCGAAAAGTTTTAATAAACCCATATATCCAGTGTATATGTAATCTTAATTACATGATTGTTTTCGTAAAATATACGTTAAACCTTGAATTATAAGAACGGGTGTTACACTATCTTCAATAAGAAACCTTTTTCTTCGAATCTTCAACAGGCTCGTGCTTCAAATCCCTTATGTCGCACCTCTGAGAATCGCTGGTTCTTGGGCTTTCCTGATTGAATTCCTTCACTAACCGAAAAGCTCTGATACCAATTTGATATCAGGTTTGCAAAATCTAAAAGAAGAATCAATTAACCCAAAAGAAACTCGTTCTTATTGATAAATCACACACAAGAAATTACAATTTATCCTTTAAATAGATTACAACTCCTTGGTCAACAAGAAACCTATTTGGATTAAAATTGGGAATAAAAACTATCTCAAAAAACCCCTTACTTTGTAAATTGGTCACTTTTAACCCAACTTACGTTTTGACACCCATGACTTAGCCCTGCATGATATGCCAAATTACAAGATTAAGCTAACAGCGAATGATTTTTTATGAGTCATGCTACTAGTAAAGTAGTAAGTATGGCAAAACATGATTTTTTATGAGTCATGTTACTAGTAAAGTAGTAAGTATGGCAAAATTGGTCGGGTTGAAAACGCGTTCAAGTTAAAGCAGACTACTCTTAAAAAGAATTAATTTGTTCTGTCAAAACGGACCCTAACTTGTAATCAAAGTGGGCTCATATTTTATATTCTTTATACGTTAGCTAAAAATGACAAATGGAGATGGTAGCTACAAAGCTAGGTGAAGATCATGAGTTTTTTTCTTTCTTTCTTTTAAACTTGCATTTATTTAAAAAAAAAAAAACAACTTCGAGGGTAAATGAGGAGCATTGTGAGATGTTCCACAAGATCCGCTCGAAGGTTGTGAGTTTTTTTAGTATCACGTCTCTAGAATAATGTCCTCATCCACTTCTTCATTTGTTGGAGGATCGATTTCGTGTTAGGAAGATATAGTTGCGCCTTCTTTTTTAGAATCATATAATGTAAAATAATACAAATGTATATCATATTTCGGATTCTTGAAGGATTGTCGTACCAGTTGTTCAATTATGTGCCAACGAGCTTTTAACACTCTACAAACTTGTTCAACATCCTTCTATGCCGCTTCTTGTACTGACTTAAACCACTTATGTTTATCGCCAAGGGGATACAAAAAAACAATTTAACCACAATCGCCCAAATAAGGTAAACCCCATCAGCCAGATAATAACCATGTATATATTCAACTCTGCTTATTTGAAATGGATACTTTGGTGCTTTCCCATGCATACGGTCATTGACTAATGGTGATTATTGGAGTAGGTTGACGTGGAGACTCTAAAAGACTCATGTAAAATTCATAACTCTTGCCAGCAACCGCTTCTAGCATAATAGTCGGATGTTTCTGATCACCCCTCATGTATTGCCCTCGCCATGATGTTAAACAATTTCTTCAAATACATTGCGTACATATCTATGTTGCCTAGCATCCTTTGAAAACCATGTATTCATTCATGTGGAACATATAAAAGTTGTGACTAATAAATCTATATATTATTAGAAAAGAAAAAGATGCATTTATGTTAAGTTTATTTATAATTAAAAAATAGTGAATTGGAAATAATAATTCCACCTAACTCAATTTGGCCGATAATAATCCCATGTCAGTTATTGGCCGATAATAATCCGAACTGGACAATTTTTTTTGTAAAATGGTCCGCCGTTAAAATAGCTTAACGGAGTTCAGTTTTTTTTCCGAGTTACAAACCGATGTTTTATGTTTTAGGGCTTTTGATCAGAACGAGGATACGAGTCGATTGATGTAAAACTTTCCTCGAAATTGTGCTCGAAATGGCTGATTTTTGTTAATTGAAAGTTTAAACACCCGAATTGAAGTAGCGTTGTTGTGGGTTGGTCAGAGATCTGTAGCGTTGTAGCCTCTAGGCACCAAGACGACAGCAATCTGGCGATCCGTTGATGTAAAAAATAACCAACAATGATGCGGATTGCTCAAATCCTGTATAAAAAAGTTACTGATTGATTCTTGAAGCAATTTTCACTCCTCTCTCTGTTAAAACCATGGCGACAAAGCTCTCATTTCTTCTTGTCTTGGCGTTTACGTTTTGTTTCCCCACAGAAAGGTAACAACCCATTTCAGCTTCTACAATATTCATTTTGGGGCTTACCTACCCGCTGCAGTTTATGTATGTTGTCTACTGTTTTGACCTGTTTCTGAATTGATTATCACTTTGCATATGACCCTAATAATGAAATTAGCATTTCCATGTGTGTGTGTGCCTCACATTCTAATGTTCTGCAATGATATATTCAAGTGTTGAACGAGATATTATGTCTAAAACAGTATGTTTACATACAATGGATGACCTTAAACGAGTGACCTAATGTTATAACTATGAAGTTTGGATTGTGTGGAGATTAGGAAACGAATTTACTTGGATCATGATGCCTTAGTTTGGTACCCGGGTTGTTATACTGTTTAATATGGTGTATTTTAATTGTTGTCATAGCCGCAAGGAACTGAGGACCAAAGAGATAAACCGAGATAATGTTATACAGTTGGGGCGTGCAGCTCCTTCTAACACAATTGATCCGTCACGAGTTACTGAACTCTCTTGGCGACCAAGGTCAAGTACTCCGATCCGTAAAATAATGCTTTTTGTTTCGGGTGTAGAAAATATTGAATTCGTTAATCTATACTAAACTTTTGAATGTTTTCTGTCAACGTAAAAGATATTTGTGTGGGAAAGAAATGGTTTACATGATGTTGTTGACAAACATGATGCTTCTATGGACAGGGTATTTTTGTACAAAGGTTTACTATCTGATGAAGAGTGTGAGCACCTGATATCTTTGGTAAGACCCTATTCTATGCACCTACTTGGAATTTATATTTGTGTGGCCCCACATGTTAAATTAAAACAAGTCACTATGTTTATCTCCCATCCTACCGAAAATGAAAGTGGCAATCCGTCTCATATAAGTTAGAGTTTTCCTTCTTCAAAATGTAAGTTCTTAGTAATGCGCTATTTGCAACTTGTATCATGGTTATTAGTTAGGTGTTGTTTGTTTTTGAAGAGGTAAAAGGTCTGCGGACCACATCTGCAGGCATCTTGATAGATACTCGAAAACAAGAGGCTGGTTTATTGAAATAATAAGATAGTTGGCCCTATTCGAGAGGGCTAATCTCCAATACAAAAACACTAAATAATCCAAATAAACAAGACACTCCCAACTAGAACATTAAATGAAATACTTAAACGAAAAATAAAAGAGTTACTTCCTAAACTTTAGCCCCTAAATTCAGCCTTTTGACTTTGACTCTCCTAAAATTCAGCCAATCCAGATTTGAATTAGCAGGTTTGTAACAATACTTCCGGCCCGAAAAAATCGACTTGTCCTCAAGTCGAAAAGAAGGTGAAACTGGGATTGCAGTCAATAACAAATTCCCTGAAGGTCGTCAACAGTTGTTTCTTTTTCTGCTTCCACCTATGAATTGCAACTTTTTCATGATCGTTAACCCAAACCTTGTAGTCACCATCATAAGAAGAATGGACAGCCATAGGCTGATTAGTTAACGATTTCTTCTCTACGCCATCTCTTACCTTCCATCGAACACCACCTCTGATTCCATAAACACCATCGCGAATCTTTAGTTGACCACCCAAGACATGGTAGCTGATCTTCAATTGACCACCCAAGACATGGTCGTTGATCTTCAATTGACCACCCAAGACGTGCTCAAATCGATCTGCGTCGATACTATCAAGATCTTCCTCTTTGACCGGACCTGGGAGTGGTCCGTGAGGCTCATCCTCGGGTTCTTTGGTTAACTGTGTTCGTCTTGCTAGCCAAGCTTCCCTGATCGCTGCAATATCATTCTTCAGAGATAACAAGGAATCGAGTTTTTCTGAAATGATCTCCAATCGCGCAGCGATTGAATCATAAAAAATTTCGCTGCCTCCAATCTGGTTGCTCCGGGTCTGCACCATCAGGTTTCCCGGCAATGGAACCTTTGATAGATACTCGAAAACAAGAGGCTGGTTTATTGAAATAATAAGATAGTTGGCCCGAATCGAGAGGGGCTAATCTCCAATACAAAAACACTAGATAATCCAAATAAACAAGACATACCCAACTAGAACATGAAATGAAATACTTAAACGAAAAATAAAAGAGTTATTTCCTAAACTTCAGCCCCTAAATTCAGCCTTTTGACTTTGACTCTCCTAAAATTCAGCCAATCCAGATTTGAATTAGCAGGTTTGTAACACATCTGCAGGAGAAGAGGTGGACCAAAGGTCTGCAGTCTGCAAGAAGAAGAGTGTTTGTTTAATTCTACAAAAACCTCTTCTCTTCTCATTTATCACACAAACACAGACCGCTCCTCTCTCTCTCTCTCTCTGCCTTCATCTACCACCACCACCACAACCATCCGCCACCACCTCATCTACCACCGTCCACCTGCCACCACAACAACCAACAACCACCGTCAAGCACCACCGCCCCCTGTCTCCTGCCGCGAAGCCAAGCACCACCGCCATCAAAACCCACCACCGCCGTCGTCTAGAAGCCACCGTCATCAAACCCACCACCGCCGTCGTCTAGAAGCCAAGCACCACCGCCATCAAAACCCCTCTCTCTCTCTCTACGGTCTCTCTCTCTCACCGATCTCTCTCTCTCTTCTTTCTCTCTCTCTTTCTACAGTCTCTCTCTACGGTCTTTCCCTCTCTCTCTCCACCGATGATGATGGTGGTGGACGGTGTAGCTCCGATGATGATGGTGGTGGTGATGTATCAGGTGGCGGTGGTGGTGATGTGGTGGATCTGGGTGGTGGAGGTTGAAGAGGAGAGGAGAGAAGAGGTTAGAAGACATGGGTTGATGTGAAGAGGTCTCGCAGACCTTTTTTTAATGAAAGGTCTGCGAGAAAACAAACAAGTTGCAGGACCCAAAGGTCTGCGCGACGCAGACATAAGTGCTTAGAAGAGCTTTTGCCCAAAAAACAAACACCACCTTAATTTGTTGGTTACTGGGACTGTGAAATAAATATATTTATCGGTGAAAGCATTACATGGTAACCAACATGAGTCGAGTTTATGTTTTGGGTAACCGACTTACTTAAGAATGAAGCATTAAAGCTTCAAAACTTTCCATAAGTGGTTTCCAGGTGCAACACCAGATAACAAAACCAAACTTGGTTTAAAGATACCAACACATCAGCTTACATCATCATTTTGACTGTGAAACCAATATAGTATGAAGTTTTGGAGGTTGTTTACTTTAAATAAATATTTGAAACCTTTTTCTGGTCCAAAAAAGTTACTGAAAGTTAGTTCCTTTTTTATGTGTTTAGCCCTAAAGTTTATTGTAGAATGACAGATTAATGTCAAAGCCACTCACTTTACTCTAGTTTTTTTTTTTTGTGGAGCGATCACACACACACTCCATAATTCTACACCACCTAAATACCCACAATGGGGTTTGAACCCTCACCACTTGATTGAGGGGAGTTCGCCAATGCCATTGGACCAAGGCCACTTTACCCTACTTGATTCTCTACATTTACCATTTGCATGTTACAAAGTGTATTTCTTTCATCATAGGGAAATGACATGGACAAATCCAGCAGCAACGATTCAGCCAAGTTTGTGGATCTCTCCTTAAAAACTGAAGTAATTTTATCTTTCTTTAATTATGTTTTTTCGCCCTTTACAAATATTCAAGATACAAAGGCTTGGTGTATCACATTAGGTTTGATCACTATTGGGAATTGTTGTTTGCAATCTTTTCTCTTTAAAAGTACCCAAGAAACCATACTTGATGGGCTGAAATTTTTGCAGCCCTTCATGTGATTTGTATTTTGTATCCAGCAGGCAAAACATGTAAAAAAAGTTAGCTAAAAAGAAAACGGTTGGAACAGTTTGAAAGTCCCACAAAGTATCAACTGTTTTTAGAGAAAAATGGATTGCTGTTTAAAATTATATACTTCAATAAAAATGTTGGCGAGTCAAGCCAACCCGTATAGACCTGAATTGATTTTGCCTTTCCATGTCTGTTTAGGATGAAGTGGTTGCAAGGATTGAGGAACGCATTTCAGCATGGACTTTTCTTCCGAAAGGTTTTCTACCTTTATAATCGTTCTTCCTTTTTTCATGTTTATAATCATTCCCTAGTTTTACATTTTTTAATAAAAATATCATGGGTTATAATTTACAGGAAATGGAGAACCGTTTCATGTACTTCATTCTGGGACTGAAGAGACTAAACAGAACCTCAATTACCTGGGCAACAAGTCCACGAGCCTCCCTGGTGAAAGTGTATTGGCAACCGCTGTAATCTATCTTTCAAATGTCACACAAGGCGGTCAAATCCTCTTTCCTGGAGCTGAGGTTAGACAAACATAATTCAGTTAAAAAGGTCGAACCTTTTGCTGACAGAAATATAAGAAAAAAAACTATAAGATCATGAGATTTTAGTTAAGATTATAATAAGAGTAAAATGTCATTTTCATCCCTGAGGTTTGGTTAGTTTTGCGACTTTCGTCCAAAGGTTTGTTTTTTCGCATCTGGATCCAAAAGGTTTGAAATCTTGTCATTTTCATCCGGCTCGTTAACTCCATCCATTTTTCTCCGTTAAGTTAGGAGTATTTCTGTCTTTTTTGTTTACATAAAGGGCAATTCGGTCTAATGGATTCAATTAGGGGAAATTTTAAATGCTTGTACATAAAGTGAAAAAAGACCGAATTGCCCTTTAAGTTAACATAAAAGACAAAAATACCCCTGACTTAACGGAGAAATGGATGAAGTTAACGAGCCGGATGAAAATGGCAAGATTTCAAACCTTTTGTATCCAGATGCGAAAAAACAAACCTTTGGACGAAAGTCGCAAACCAAACCTCAGGGACGAAAACGGCATTTTACTCTTATAATAATACTATTGCTTTAGTTGTTTTTGGGAAAGTAGAAAATTATATTTATTGAATGGAATGAAAATCAACAAGCATTCCTTGAGAAGTAATTTAACTTCATCCTTTTTGGTAATATTATTTTGTGTATAATCGGTAATCCAAACTGTTATTAATCCTTCTTACTGTAATTATTGTTGTTATCATCGATTGCAGTCAGGAAGCTTGAGATCAAAGAACAAGATATGGTCCGATTGTACAAAAAGTAGTCAAATAACGAAACCTATAAAAGGCAATGCAATTTTGCTATTCAATCTCCATCCAAATACTAGTTTAGACCCAAGCAGTTCTCACGCTAGGTGTCCAATAACCGAGGGTGACTTGTGGTGGGCCACAAAGATTTTTGTGTTGAAACCTGTCATCCGACTGAACAAAGTAACATCAGAAACCGGCGATGATGATCTGTGCACAGACGAAGATGACAACTGTCCACAATGGGCTGCGGCTGGTGAGTGTGAAAGGAACCCAATATATATGGTGGGCACTGCTGATTATTACGGGACATGTAGAAAGAGTTGTAAGGTATGCTGATATTGTGGTACAGTTGATGTAGTTTCTAAACTCACTCTTTATGGACACACTTTGTAAAGAAATTTATTGAAAAATTAATAAAAAAGAAGTCTCAATTTAGAAAGAAATTCCAGCCAAGCATTGGGTGCTGGGTGGGTGAAAACAGTTGGCAAACTCATATGTGAGTTTGACCTGCAGTAGTCAATAAGGAGACCAACTTGTTATCAATGGATTGGATGCTTTGACATTTATAGCAAATGATTGGATAATTTGGATGAACTATTTTTAGATGCTTTTAGAAATGTTAGGTGTCTTAGCTGTTTTGATAATTTATCTGACAGAGAACGAAAATTGAAAGCAGGAACCCCCCCCCCCCCCCTTCGGTGTCACTACGGAAAATCACACCTTGTAGCAATGCGCGGCGTCACTCCCTTCACCTTTAATAACATTATAAGCAATTCACAAATTGAGACCCTTTAGTTGCACTGCATTTAACTTTTAAGTCTTAAAAGAGGGTGTTTCTCGCTTCAACTAAAAATATAAATAGTTGTATTCAATTTTAGCAAGGGTGAATAATATAGAATTATTGATGTAAAGGAGTAACATTTTTCGTTTTAAAAAATATAGTAAATCGTTTTAAAAAATATAGTAAATAATACACAAAGCAGCTAATAAAATACGGAAGAAGCAACATTAATTATGTTTACACAGTGTAGAGTACAAGAAGGTCAACCTACACATGAAGAATTTACAAACAATATAGGCACTAAATCCAATGGACACTTTGCACATGAAAAATATAACCAAACTGTCCACATGAACAAACAAATTAAAAAAAAAAAATAACAAGTTCTACTTTGACTTTGCTACTAGAGAACCTGTTACAAATAATCACAATTTCACAATGTCCATGCAATTCATAATAATATTACCAGTATTTATAATCATGCACCAGATATATATGATGAGTGTGTCAAGTACTTAAACAAATTCAGTACTTGCAAAATCTTTGACAGTGAACCCAACTTTCTCAAACTTCCCTTTCTCACTGTTTTCTCTAAATTTCATGTAATCACCACACAAGAATGGTCTATAGCCTCTCAAACCTTTCTCACCCACAACTTCATCAGGAGCAAAAACAACCTTATTATCCTCAAAACACCAAAAGAAAGCAAGCGAAAACCGGTTTTTTCGTTCCTTTAAAACAACCCTGTGCTCAGATGACCTTAACTTCCCATTACTCCAAGCTTGCATCAAGTCTCCAATATTTACAACTAGTGTTTCCGCACACGGCTCAATATCCATCCATTTTCCTTGTTTGGATCTCACTTGAAGCCCGCCGATTTCATCCTGATAAACTATTGTTATACAGCTCATGTCAGTGTGCATACCGAGCCCTTCAACATCTTTTTCAATGATTTCAGGTGGAGAGTAATTATTAATCCTCAAATACCCTTCGGAGCTAGAAAACTCGGGTTCGAACTTCTTTTCAAAATCATCTCCTAAAGACATTAACAACATCTCAATGATTTTATTCGATAGAGTCCTCATTTTCATCCCATATTCTCTCAACACCTCACTGCAAACACCAAAAAATATATGTAAATCACAAATATATAAATAAAATTATTTTCTTTGTTCATTCTACCAATTACTAATGTGCTAATTATGTTGAATTACCTGAATTCCGACGTTGGCTGGTTCAATAGCACTTCAGCGGAGCTATGGGCTGATGCAAAGAAATCAGGCCCGGAAACACGAATCGACTCAAAAAAAGGGGAAGCAATGAAATGAGGAGTGTAGGTTTTTATGTATGATGATGGGCCTGCTTTGAGTTTTTGTTCATACGGTAGATCAAAAAGCTGATTCGATAGGAAACGAAGTTTGTTGTAAAGCTCTTTGGAGATTCCATGGTTGATTATGTGAAAGAAACCCCATTCTTCACATGCTAATGATAGGGAGGAAAGGCTAGATGGGGTTAAGGGTTTAGATACATCAAAAACAGGAAGTTCTATGGAAGTTTTTGATGCAGGCATGGTGAACTTTGATGTACAAGAGAGTTGGTTTGCATGAAACTTATAAACCCATTTGCAGTTTGTAAGAGACAGTTTATAACTATAATAATAACTGTAATTATATTTAATACACCATTGTACCTACTTTTGGGACCCTAGATCATAAGCTTCACATGATTTGGTATTAAATAAATGTAGAAAATGAGTTCTAATAAAGACAGTTCTTGGGTTGACCCGTTAACATTTTTGTTCTACTTTTGATTTATAAGTTAATTAACTATGTTATTAAAGTGGTGATTTTTTTTATAAAAACAGATTAAGAGGCCGTAAGCATTCAAATACACTTTGGGTGATCTTCCAAACCGGTTAGCTATTTGACCCGTATCTTTTTGCTCCAAGTTTTTTTCATTTTACATGTCTGACCCATTGATGTTCAAAGGTAACTCAACTTGACCCGCTTTAAGTAAATGATTTATATTTCCAATCTGTTATCCAGCACTGCATTTTCGGAAAAAGGACTCAAATTTACTTGACAAATTTCATTATCAAGTAGAGGTAGCAAAAGGATGGCCCGCGTTGAGTAACAGGTCAAAACAAATAACTTTTTGGTTCGGTTATAAAACAGGTCAGTTGATCAACAAAATCGTTCATTCTTTTAACTCTATTTATTTTTGTGTTAAGTATGATTCCATTGTATATCTATTATAACAATAACTCTAGTTTTTATTAATATATGTTATATAACATAGTTTACTTAATTAGACATACAACTTTCGACCCACTTGACCTCTTTATTGGTTTACTTTTCTAGCTAATATATTTGTTTACCAATTTGGCTCATTAGATGTAAATAATTAATAAAACTTTTACTTGCATTAACCAAATTATAGGTAAATGGGTCGAAATTGACGCCTTTATGATTTACTATTTATTTATTTACACGTATATCTAAAGGGTAACTTACAAAGGGATTATGGGACATTTGTGATCATTCAAGAGGCGTTTTATAAAATAGCCTCATTTGTTTATAAGTCAGCATACCAAGTTTGGGGGACAAGCATCTAGTTGTAAGTACAAACGTTATAGAGGCAAAGAATGTGAAAGCTTTGACTTACAGTTTGGCAGTTCTTTGCAAGATTCTTTTTTGTTTGGATTTTTCTGCAATGGCAAGAAGGTCAATGATGAATGGGATTGTAAACTAGTTAAGACTTTCAAGCAGATGGGAAGCACAAGGCAAGAAAGGTGGAGGTTTCAAGGTAAACTCTTACTTTGTCAAATCAAATAGATAAACTAAAAAAACTAAAGAAGATATCAAATTGGCTATAAATTTAATATTTTTTTTTTTTTTTTTTTTTTTTTTTTATAAATCAGAAATTACTATATAAGGCCAAACAAATTACACCAAGATAGCCGGTAAGCGGGCAACAAGCTGCGCCGCTACCCCCTTTTGAATAGCGAAACCTAACCTAGTAAAAACGAAACCCCGATCTCTAGGAGACGAAATGTTGCTGTGAACAACCCGTTGGACCCGTTCAAGAAATCGGATGGCTTCTGGAGCTAGCGCGCCAAAGGTATCAAAGGCAAAAGGGATAAAGGAATGTTGATTATCCTCGCAGGCTTTTGCGTGTTTGTCCATTTTCTTTGCTGCCGCCCTTGCAATCGCCTGACCAGGGACAAAACCGGTATCCCGTAAGCCTACAAGGGGGGACACCCCAGTAAGATCAACACAAGCGTGTTTACCTGCATCCCACCCGAAAACTAAAACGTCCGCGGGGCGCAATGTAGATCTTCCTTCCCTCGGATCTGTCAAAAAGTTTACGGGGGCTTCTTTCTTCACCGAGATCCCCGCTCGTTTGAGGATGTCCCCCAAGACATCCCGCACCCAGTCGTGCCTATACTTAAAACCTGGCAGTTCTTTGCAGTGCAGAGCATGCTCCCCAAATTGGTCTAAGCAAGCTTTCTGGCAAATCGGGCATTGCTCATCATCAGGGAACATAGGAATCATGAGCCGATATTTTAAGATAGCACGATATTCAACAGCTGACATTTTTTGGCCTAAACCCTCGATGGGGATGACCGATAGAAAATCTTGGGCGTGGGGGCCCCGCAAGCATTCTAGGATGGCGTTCTGACGGGGGGTCGTACAGAAATCTGACCCAATATTCTGGGCGATACGACAAAACAGAGCACTCGCCAAATTTAATATCAAATTGACAAACCCATTTTCCATTATACTTATGATTCTATCTAAAACTATTAAAGCGTCTACAACGTTATAGACGCAATTTCGTTCGTAACACTGTCATGTAAGCTTTTAAACATCATTACTTTCTATGCACAAACTTCTACAGTATATTTATGGTATAATTGTTATATATTTTTAACCAGGTCCCGCTTTTTATAATAAAGATAGCATTTTGCATGAATGTATAATTTTTTATATATAGAGGGCACGTCCAATTCGGCTTCTTTCATCACGCTAGGCATTGCGGATGGTACACATATTGCACATGAACTCCTTGGTTTTCCCCAAGTCAATGCAAGAGACAAGAGGGCATAAGTAACAATTGATGATACTCAAGAAAATTAAACTAATAATAATTATTATTATTATCAACTAGCATGGTACACTAATTAATTAGCTCATTATATATAATTCATCCATAAGTCTAATGTGTACCAATTCAATGTATATAAGAAGCTGAAGCTACTGTTGTAATGTAAAAAAGCAGTGTTCACATGCTTCATGCCCCATTCTTAAAGAATCTATCACTTAGCTGGAAACTTGAAGAAGTTGGTTGAACATGGGAACATAAAAATGCATGTGCACTTTTTGCACTTTTTGAGGTTTAGCTTAGCTTAGCTTAGCTGGAATATATATATAGACCAAATATTAATCTTCTTTAAAAACAGACCACAATTGCTTCAGAATGAATTTACTGTAATTAGGAAGCATTGGGTCTTAACCATAGCTTAAGCCCAAAAGTAAACGGGCCGTTGTTGGAACTTCAGTGGGCTGAGAAATCATGTGAATGGGTGGCCCATGCAAGTCTCCTAAGGGTACAGGCCACAGGGCCCCATAACAAAACAAAAAGGCTTGAGTTTTGGAAGGACTAAAGTAGAGTAGTAGACATACAACTCCTGAAATTAATACAATACAAAATGCAACGAATGAATTTTGCAATTCAGAAAGGGGTGGCGGCGCAGCTTGTTGCTCGTCTACCTTCTGTTTTGATGTAACTTGGCAAATATGAATGAAATAAACTATCTTTATTGTAAAAAAAAAAACGTCATGAATATTATAAACTTAAATATTGTTATCTCTTACTAAAAGGACTATGTTTTTCCTAAGCCAATAGTTAGCCTTTCAACCGTATTAACTGTCATTTTGAACTTGTATGGTTTAATCTCACTTGAACTTTAAAATAAGTATGAATTCGTTTTAACCTCAACATATTTAAATCAGTTATCAAACCAGAAAAATATATATGTTCAAGTTTGGCAAATGCTAAAAGTTGAAGGCAAAAAAGGGTAATGGTCTTCACTATGTGACATGTAGTCTACTAATATACAAGTAGTCAATCTAAAATGTAATCTACATATATTATTTTAATCAAACTGGGCACATATATCCCTGATTACTTTGTATTTGTCTACATATTTAATATAACTATGATAAACTTGTAGTTAATTACTACATTTGTTTGTTTTTTATTTAAACTTAATTTCCTCAAATTTTAATCATATATCCATGGTTGCAGAAATCGGCCTAGGCGGCCGATTAATCGGCGCCTAGGCGCTAGGCGGCCACTTACTGCCTAATTTTGAGCTAGTCGGTCAATTAATCGGCCATGGTCAAAGTCGGTCAAAGGCGGTACCTAGGCGGTCCTAGGCGGTCAAAAATCGGATTAATCAGACTATATTAGTCGGTCAAAATCGGTTCTAGGCGGTTCTAGGCGGTTAAAATTGGTCAAAATCGGTCAAAATCGAACCATACTATCTGAAACTTGAAGTATTTATGTGAATTTTGAAGTATTATTTTTATATTATTGGGTATATATATATAATTTTGAAAAAATACATATAAAAATCTCATTCCGATTAATCCCTAGGCGGTACCTCACCGCCCGACTAGCGCCTTCTACAACATTGCATATATCATGTAATAATGACACAACTAGCATGCATACATATTTGTCTTCAATATTCATTTTAAAATTTTATTTCTTATCTACTGAATGACTAAATCTATGAAATATAAAGGAGATACTATTGATGTTACTTTATTTCTTTACATAATAATTAAAAAAAAAATTGTAATTAATGTTTTTTTTGTCATATACATGGGGGTAGCATACTGGGGGCCAGGGAGCGCACGACACCCCGAACTTTTCGTTCAGTAGTGTCCGATATGTAGTTTTCGTATAGAATTTTTTAGGTATATACGTTTTCGACCCTCCGGTTTTGTAATTTTTTAGGTATAATTTTAGGTCCGGCGACTTCCAACCCCCCGGTCGGAAACCTCAAGCTTCGCCACTGGTCACATACACCTTTCATCATGTACTAATTACAAAAACATAATCTTTACACTAATATCCATTTTTATTTTACCATAATTCTTTATGCTTTTCATAAATGTCAATATTATATCACATTAAATGAAAAATATTTTTCTTAGCCTTGAAAGAAAAGCCCAACTTGTTTGTATTGGGCTTGAAGGAGCGTGGAGCGTATAGAGCAATTTCAAATACACAACGGTTAGTCCGTCTTCCACACGCTTCTTCTCCATCTCAAATTCTCAATTTCTAACGGTTACCTTTCTCAATTCTCACTCCTCTTCCGCACGCTACTTCTCGCACCTCAATTTCTTACACTCAGGTATGTTAAACTCTCCGATTAATCAAGGTTTTCAGTATCAGCTCTTAGAAATTAGGGCTTTTTCATTAAAAATTGTTCGTTCTAACAATTTTACATGCTTATGTGCTTTCTTTATCTGCAATCTGTATCAATTTGTGACGAATTTAAGGATAATATGAAGCAATTCCAAAATTAGGGTTACCACGTCTTCTAATTTCAAAATATTTGTCATATTCCCTTACTTGACATTGCAATTTGTGTGGGAATTTAGAGTACATATGGCTATGGCTTCTTCCTCAAGAACTCAAACTAAACCTAGCTCAGTTAGCGGAAAAGTCCGGGTTGTTGCGAGAATTAGAGGCCTTAGGGATCAGGAATTGGCGTCTTCGTTGTCTATAACATCTTTTTGTAAAGCCGGTGATGGTGAACGTCCTGAGAGGGTTACGGTTTCGTTTGATGATCCAACGTCTAGGTATGAAGTTTTGGTTGATTTTCTTATTGTAAGCTATGAAACTTTACTGATGTCTAGGTTTTCATTGTAGTTTATGTTTTTATAATTAGCAAGTCTTTTTGTGATATTCTTTCAGCCGTAAAAATGAGTTTGACGTGGACCATTGCTATCATCAGAATGATGATAATACTGTTGTTTTCTCAAAGGAGATTAAGCCTCAAATTGCAAGGGTTTTTGATGGTGAAAGCTCAACGTTTATTGCATTCGGAGCCCGAGGCAGTGGAAAGACATCCATGATCCAGGTACTTCTTTTATTGCATTACTGATGTCTTGTTTTTTATTTTGTTTATGTTTACTTATGGTTAGCTATAATTGGTACTTCTTTTCTAACTAATATACAAGTGACTATGAAGTGAAGTAGGGTTTACTTAGTTTTGCAAGTACTGCAGTGCTCTAATTACTATCAAATAATAATCTTAAGTTATCTTTTTCTGTTTTTTAAGGGTTCTGAAGATAATCCAGGTTTGGGAATGGTGGCAATGAGTGAAATTCTCAAAACTCTGGGAGAAAGGCATGCAGTTGCAGTATCAATTTATGAAGTTTTTCACAATCATGTTTATGATGTATTAGATCCTAAGAATCCCGTGGTTCAAGTACTAGAAGATGCTCAAGGAAAAATAATGCTTAAAGGGCTTTCAAAGGTGAGTTAAATGTTACAATAGTGGATCAACAACGTTGATTAATCTTTAATATGTATAGGTTTGGTATAATGTATTGACACTGTTAACATCTAAAACTTGTGACAGGTACGAGTGAAATCTATACAAGAATTTCAAAAGTTATATACAAGTGGGTCAGCTTCAAACAAATCTACACAAAATATGACATTTGAGTTGCCACAAAGAAGTCATAAAGCTCTAATGATACACATTTTAGCTTGTAATGAAGGAGGAAACTCAACATGCATCGGAAAGATGAACTTTATTGACTTAGCAGGTACAGAACAACTTTTTTTATCAAGACATTTGATCCCATTTTTATTCTATTTTCATGTGTGTAACAATGTCAGGTTATGAAAATGCAAGGAGAAATAGCATAGATACAACAAACTTTATTGAAGCTACACATATCAACAAGTCTTTGAACGCATTGCTTAACGTTATTCATGCTGTCAATGCCAATGAGACACGTGTCCCTTATCGAGAAAGCAAACTTGCAAGAGTGCTACAAGATTCTCTTGGAGGAAATAATCATATCTCCGTGATCGTTTGCTTGGTAGCGTGTCTTACACTCACATTGTTTCTCGTTTTTGTGATTAAGTATTGATATGTTTAAAGTTTAAACTAACCGATTTCTTTTTGATTGCAGAACCCATATCATTGCCCAGATACTCTTCATGCGATTACTTTAGCTTCACGGTTGAAAAATATAAAACCTGTATCTGTGTTATCCTCTTCTAAAAAGAAATGCTCAAGCTCTCGTGTCCCGTTATCCGCAAATAAAGCCAATTCTAGTGTATCTGTGTTCTCTACGACAAAAAAACAAACCAACTCTCGGTTGCCTTTGTCTGCAAAGAAAACCAATGTTATGCTAAAGGGAAGGTAAAATGACTTCAATGCTTCTGATTTATAAGACATGTTTTGTGATTTTATTGAGTTGTGTTTTATGTTTGAACTCTAAGGAATCTTTTTGATGGCACGGAAGAAGCAAATGGTATTACGGAGCAACCATTAAGTAAGGTATTAATCTGTTAATCATCTCTTATAATTCCACATATTCTACTATTTTTGCATATGGAAGCCAATGTTTATCTGTTGCAATATAAGATTTTAGAATGGACACACTTTAATTCAGTTTAACTGATACCCTTATATGCACACATACTTGATGCATATACACGAATACTACACATCTATATACATATAAAAATCATAATAAATATTTGCATTTCCCTTGACCAGCTGGATATTTAAGTTGAAGAAATGCCTATCAAAATCCTCAAGGAGTATTGTGGGGTTGCATTATTAAAAAAAACACTTTTTGGATACAAAAGACACCATGAAAATGCAATTTTTTAATAGTAATTTCAGGAAAAGTTTACTTGTTGATTAAAGAATCTATATCAGGAAAAAATAGTAATTTCATGTTTTATCTTACTACTAATGGAGTACAGGAAAAATGCACATCAGATGGTGCTTTATTGTGCTTAGATGTGAAAGACACTCCTTCAACCATTTTGGCTTCTTCACAAGAGGAGGTATACGAACAAGACCTACAGCTATTTGCATTGCTACAATGATTATTCATAATATTTTTACCATATTTATCGATGGATGGAAATAACATGTTCCTCTTATGTTGAGCAGATTCCTGAATTAGATGCTAAACAAGAGATGGTGTCACTTGAATTGAAAAATGAGGTAATTACATTATTGATGCTTTACATTTGAGTTCTAATGATGCCCGTTAATTGTTGATTTTTTTTTTTTGTTTTATTATTTTTTAGGATGTTTCAGTAAAGTCACAAAGCAATTGTGGAGAAATTCTTGATCATGTTAATGGTAAGAATTTTTGAAGTCGTTTGTGGAAACATTAAACTTTTGGCTTGACATTTTATTTTATTTTTATATAATTTATGATTTACTTGAATCATAGGTGATAACACAGAGAAGGAGACTAAGCACTTGCCTGTGAATGAAAGTCAATCACCATCATTAACTGCCCGTTTGAAAGAATTGCGTCAGAATTTAGTTAGCTCTTCAACTCCTTTGTCTGTAATCACGCCCCATGATCCTGAACCAAAAACACCCATAACTACACATAAATTGGAACTTTCGAATTGTCAATCTGGAACATTTAGCAAGCATAACTCAGGGATGAAGGTTAGTTGACCACACACACACATGTATCCTCTTAAAATAATTCAATCTGACTTGATGTGTTGCTAATCATATAATATAATGTTATGGCTCCAGCAATCACTTGTTCAGGATTATTTGCAATTCTTGAATTCAGCTAGCAAGTTAGTATTTCTTTTTCTTTATGATGTTTATTATGTTGTCCTTTCTGCCCACATCATTTTCTCCTTTCTATGCGTTTATACGAACTTAACACATGTGAAACTGATATCATTCATTGTTTGTGTCGTTGACAGGGATGATTTGAAAGGAATACCGGTAAATATTTGCTAAAAGTCAAAAAAAATTATGCAGTTTATACTATTTAAGTCCTTATACTAGTAGTTATTGTAGGGCATTGGAGAGAAAAGAGCTGCGTACATTCTTGAACTTCGTGAAGATTCTCCGGAACCTTTTAAAAGCGTAAGAAACAAATTATGCACTACAAAAACCTTTTTTCCCATTTGTGTTCGCTTTCATATAGTGCTAGTAATATATACTTAACTCGTATATTTCATTTTGCAGCTTGATGACTTACAGGACATTGGTCTTTCAGCAAAACAGGTAAACAATCCTACTTGGGTCCCGTTAACTATAGATAGTATTTACTTACTGCTCTTATTAATCCTTGAACACTTAAAATAAGATAATAAAAGATAGAAACACTTTATGTACAACCTAATGTAGCTTGTTTCTTTGTCCCAAGCCTAGCCGCTTGTTTCTTAATCGCAAATTCAGTTTAATTTGAAAAATCCAAGTTCATTCCTATGATTTAACTTGCACACCCAACATGTGCGCTTTTAACCTTTGTCAAAGTAACAAAGGTTAAAATGAAATTGTTTTTGTCATTTCGATATGCATGTTTGACTTACTAATTGAATGGTTTAACTATGATGTATAGGTCAAGACCATGATGAAAAAGGCTGCTGCTCATCTTTTTAGCTAGGTGGTGCTGTCAACAATATATCTCATATTCCTATATATAGAGCGAAATGTTAAAACCCGTTTGTGTCCCATGGTGTTTGGTGCATTGTTTGATGTGCACCCCTGAGATGGTCTACTTAATCTTATTGTCGGTATATGCATGTTCATATGTCTGTTTGAATCAACTTTTAACAGTATACAAACTTTTAAGCGTAATTTTGAATAACATGTCTCAAATCGTGGGAACTTTGTTGTGGAACTGGATGAATATAAAAATGTGACATTATAGAACTCTACTTGGTCTTATTTTCAGTATATGAGTCGATTGCATTCAAAATTTAGGTAATCGAATTAGCTTTTATTTATATACTTGAACTACTCCTAGCTATCAATTTAATTACATTTTAACAGAATTAAAATTTATTTATCTTTCTTTTTTTATAGAAAAAAAAATATGGTGGCACCATATGCAATTATCACACGTTTTGTCTGCAGAATGTTCAAGTTTAGTTCAAGTAAAATTAAAATTTGATTCGAGAATTTGGATATATCAAAATGTTGATAAAAACCATGCACATATAAGTTGAAGATCAAATTCATCAAAATATCTACGGCCTGATCTATGGTCAATTGGTCAACTCCTTATATTTTAATATATACATGTAGCTCGAAAAGATCAACAAGTAGTCCATAGGTTTTTGTAAAACTTGATCATATTTAAAACTATGTTTTTGTATTATTATCTAATAACCTATAATTCACCTCTAAAGTGAATTCTATATTATATACTTGTGTAGATAATTTCAACTCGTTTACGCCTCTAATATAAAGATTCTAGATTGATTGAAATTCTAATACATTGTATAGCTACACAAGAAAGGAAAAGCGTTGCAGATTGTTGACAACATTCCCCTTGTTATCAAGAAGATGATGTTTGGTCTATAAGATAATAAGTTGTTTGATATTGAGTAATGGTGTGAACAATATGATGATCGTATGTTTCCTTAGGTTCACGTTTAAATACATTTTTTTATCGATTTTCTAGCTTAATCTTTTGTGGCCATGTTATCAGCGTAAGTTACATGTCTAGTTAGCAAAACATTGATGTTTTGTCTAACGGGTTATATGGTTACACAAGAATATGTGGGTAGACAAAATATATAATGTTATGAAATGGATGACAGAGTCAAATAAGGTGGATGACATCTAGATTGCTCACCGTTGTTATATTTAGACTAAATGTGCTCACCCTCTATTATATAATGATGTACCCACCTGTTATATGAGATATATCAATTAAGCGTATTATTACTTCCATTATTCTCAAGATTTTCAAAGATTTATAGTTACAGTTTTATAACACGTTATCAGCACGATGGTTCTCTACCAAGCATATCAACAAAGGCAAAGGAGTTATTATCATACTAAATGTAAGAATTTCATACATTTAAATATATACATATGTGTACATATTATATAGGTTGAAAGCCTAAAGTTGCACCAGTGGATTGTAAAACCACACATCTTTAGGATGATCTTTTATATCTCGTTTCTCCTTTATATATATATGTATATTTATAATATAGTTCTTTGATAAATAAAAATGAGTACATGATACCTATTGCTATGGGAATATAATAATAATAATAATAATAATGGGACTACTAACTATTTAATATTTATTTATGAATTTAACATTTATGCAGCTAACATTTATTTATGCAACTAACGGATAGTCCCTGTGGTTTTGCAAAGTTTCAGCTATAGTCCCCAGATTTTTGAAATTACACTCATAGTCCCTGTGGTTTGACAGTTTGTTACGCTGATAGTCCCTGGAGTGGATGTGGGTTAGTTTTCTCCGTTAAGTCCATGTGAAATTACAAAATTACCCTTGCTTTTATTATATTCATCAACATCATCATCATTCAACAGACTCATTCATCAGTTCACTCATCTTAGCAAGAACACATTAATCATTCATCCAAAAATCCAATTCTAAGAACATATCTTCAAAATTCACCAACCGTATATCGAAACAACAATCTGAATCAAAACACCCATCTCCATCTTAATACTTTGCGACATAAAAAACCCACCTCAATTAAACCCCAAATCTTTATCAATCTCTAAAATCTTTCACAAATCCACTGACTCATCACCACTAGGGACTGATATGTCGATGAAGCTGAGGAATACCTGTTCAAAGCAGTAATCATCTGAGACTCCGCCGTCGAAGATTAGTGTTGCCGTCACAACCCTCTGTACTCCAAGCCTGTATATTAAGGGAATTGCTTCACATTGGAAGCTCGATATCAGTTCACTTGCTTCACTGGTCAGACTTGCTCGTCGGAAAGTTCACCGCTCAGTTGTTCACTCGTCATCTGTTAATCGTTCTAGATGGAAGCATGTAAGTTGCTGAATTTATGTTAATTATTGGAAGTTTGTAGGCTTTTGATTGAGAAATTTGAAATTGTGTCTGTTTTGGACGCGATAATGAACGGCATTCGATGCAATGGGGATGGTGTTGGTTTTAGTTTTAGTTTGTCGTTTATAGAGGTGGTGGCTGGTGGTGTTTTATGGAGGTGGTGGCGGGTGGTTGTTTTAGAGCAAGATGTGCTTATTGAATCTGAAGTGGTTTTTTTTTTTTTTTTGAAAAATTACAGGTGGAGGTTGTTGATGGTGGTAGGTAGATCTGTTTTGAAGTGCTGGTCGATGTTCTTTGAAGAAGATGAATTGGGAATTAGGGATTTGTGTAATTGGAGAAGATGAATTGAGTGGTGGGTCCCATTTTAATTGGTTTTATTTGAGTTTATATTAAGGGCATTTTTGTCATTTCACACCAACTTAACTGAGAAAACTAACCCACATCCACTCCAGGGACTATCAGCGTAACAAACTGTCAAACCACAGGGACTATGAGTGTAATTTCCAAAATCTGGGGACTATAGCTGAAACTTTGCAAAACCACAGGGACTATCCGTGCATTTTACTCTTTTAATTATGTGTATTGTTATATTTTGTCTCATTTTAATAAGTATGTAATCCTAATATTTATATATATTTGTATTTAGTAACAAAATGGCAAATATCGCGAAACTGGAATTTCCAGCATTGAATATCTCCAGAGAAAATTATATGACTTGGACAACAAATGTCAAAAGACACCTAAAAGCAATGGGTGTGATAGAAGTCATAAATGAAGAGAATAATTGTTCGAATCAGGAAAAGGCAAAAGCTGATGTGTTTATTCATAAACACATTGATAATTTACTACAGCATGAATATTTCAATTCTGATGATCCATATGAATTATGGACGGATTTAAAGAACAGATTTGATAATCAAAAGGAAGTTTTACTTCCCACAGCTAAAAATGAATGAAACAGTCTGAGGTTCCAAGATTTTACAAAAGTAAATGATTACACATCGGCTCTATTTAAAATATGTTCAAAATTAGAATTTTGTGGGCACCCTGTTACTGAGGAAGAAAAATTGGAGAAAACTTACTCCACATTTCATGCGTCACATATAAGTTTAGCACAACAATATCGATTGTTGAGATTTTACAGATACTCTGATTTGAATGCGCATCTCCTCGTAGCAGAACAACATAACATACTTCTGATGAAAAATCATGAAGCCCGTCTCACAGGATCATTAACTATACCTGAAGCGAATGTTGTTAATAATTATCAAAATAAAAGGGAACAAGGCCGTGGGCAAGGCCAAGGACAAGGCCGTGGGCAAAGCCAAGGACAAGGCCGTGGGCAAGGCCAAGGACGAGGCCGGCCAAGGACGAGGCCGGCCAAGGACGAGGCCGTGGCCGCGGTCGTGGGTATTTTGGTAAAGGTCATTATAATGGTCACAATCATACTTTAAAAAATAATAAATATTACCGAGGTCGTGGGCGCGGTCGTGGCCGTGGCCGAAATCAAAGAACTACAAATTATCATGCTCCACAAGATAATACTTCCAATTTTCATAATCAAAGAAATGAAGCCGGTGTGTCCGGAAAAATTGATAATTCTTGTTATAGGTGTGGAAGTATAGATCACTGGGCAAAAACTTGTAGAACAGCTCCACATCTATGTGAGCTTTACAAAGCCTCACTTAAAGGAAAGGAGAAGGAAGTAAACTATTTGGATAAATTCAGTGTTCAGCTAAATGCCACGGATTTTAATGAAGACATTTAAACAAAATGTTGCTTGATCTCAATGATTTTATGTAACAATTAAATATGTATTTTTATTATGTCTTTCCTTCATATAAAGTTTTTTTTATAAAGTTATTATCAATAATTATAATATATTAATCATACTCTTATCATTTTTTTTATAATTGTAAGATTAAAATGGATATCATTGAAGCTCAAGATCGAATGAATGATGCTGATATATGTTTAGCTGACAGTGGAGCTACACATACTATACTTAAATCCGAGAAATATTTTTATGAGTTGAAACCAACAAAAGGAACCGTTGATACAATATCAGGTCCTACAAAATTAATAGAAGGAGTGGGAAAAGCAAGTTTAATATTACCAAATGGTACAAAGCTTTTAATAGAGAATGCTTTATTTTCCCCAAGGTCATCAAGAAACTTGTTAAGTTTCAAAAGCATATATCATAATGGATATGATACTCAGTCAAAGACTGTTGATAATGAAAAATATTTGTATATCATGAGCAAAGGTCAGATATTAGAAAAACTGCCAATGTTTCAATCTGGTTTACATTATACATATATTGATGTGCCTCAAGCACATATGGCAGTAAAAGAAAATTTTTGTGATCCTGAAACATTTAACTTATGGCATGACAGATTAGGCCATCCAGGTTCAACAATGATGAAAAGAGTGATTGAAAATACTCATGGACATCCATTGAAGTATAAAAAGATCCCAAAATCTGATAAAATTCCTTTATGTGTATCTTGTTCTATGGGAAAATTAATTACAAGACCTTCGTTTATAAAAGTTGAAAAGGAAATTCCAATGTTCCTTGAAAGAATTCAAGGAGATATATGTGGACCAATCCATCCACCATGTGGACCATTTAGATACTTCATGGTTCTAATAGATGCATCAAGTAGATGGTCTCATGTGTCTTTGTTATCAACTCGCAATATGGCTTTTGCAAAATTTCTTGCACAAATTATTAAATTGCGAACACATTTCCCAGATCATAGTATTAAAAGGGTGAGACTCGACAATGCTGGTGAATTTACATCACATGCTTTTAATGATTATTGCATGTCTGGAGGAATTATTGTTGAACACCCTGTTGCTCATGTGCATACACAAAATGGTCTAGCTGAATCATTAATTAAACGTCTACAACTAATAGCTCGACCATTAATAATGAGGACAAAACTTCCTGTATCCATTTGGGGTCATGTAATATTACATGCTGAATCATTAATTCGCATAAGACCAAGTGCAAATCATGAATTCTCTCCCCAACAAATTGCATCTGGCCAACAGCCAAATTGTAACGCCCCGAAAACGGGTTTGGTAATTAAACCCCGTTAATACTAAAGACGGGGAAAATACCGTTAGTGGTAAAATTTAACCCGGTGAATATTAGGACTTGAATAAATAATCCTAATATTTACTAAAAGGTGAATAAAAGCTTTTAAGGAAATAAAAGGGATGAAAGGCCCGAGTTAACGGGACCTAAAATAAACTTAGTCATAAATATTCCCGAACCCACTAAGTTCACTAGGAATATTAAACCTAGTTAATAAGTGGGAATGTTATTGAAAATAATTAGGTTGCGATCTAATTAATAACTAACCAAACACGAGGGACCAAAGCCGGGTAACTTGAAATTTGGATTATTAAACTTGAAATAAAATAAAACACACACGCATCAGTGTGGTGCGTGTTCTGGAGCGACCAGGAGAAAGCTCTCATGAGCTCAAACCCTAACTCCAACAAATTGGTCAAATTGAAGCTTGAATCAAGATCCAAATCAATGCATGAACGCGTAGAAACGATCACCAAGTCAAGGGGATCGTAAGGTATGTCGAAATTCTAACATTAGTGAAGTTGTAAAAATTTGATAATCATCCTAATCGCGAATTAGGCATGGATTATAGAAGCTATGGCTAGATTAGTGATGAATACTTGCTTAGGAACGAAACCCTAAGTAGAAATCATGCATATGATGCTATGACTTGAATGATTTGGTGATTACTTACATGTGTGTTAAATGGGTTTGTTGACAATATGATGAACACTCAGTTAGGGTGTTAAACTGATGAATATTGGTTGCTATGATACTAGAACTAGATGTTGTTCATGAACACTAGACATGGAGGGTTGAATTTTGATGTAAATCTTGGTAAAAATAACTAGTTACGAACTAGTTAGTAAATATGTAAAATTATGCCCGCTAGGTGTTTGTTAAAATGCCTAAACGAAGCTAAAATGTAGAAATTCCATGTGAAGTGTGCATTTTAGTATGTTGATAGATCAATTGGCTTCTAGGAAGTCAAACTAACCAATGATTTAATCAAGTGATAAAGTCGACATAAGACCTGTTAGATGGAGTAGTCATAAGTAATAATGACTAATCTAACCATCTTATGAATTATGATGATAGTAGGCGCTTAACAAGCTAGATGAAGCTTGGGGAGAAAGCGGGTCGATCGAAGCAAGTGAGAAAAGAAAAGCGTAATTCGGATGCAAGGTAAGTAAAGCTTACACTCTAGTTATTTGATACCTATTGGTTTGATAGGTCGTGAATAGTAAGTCTTGTTTTAAATTATGATGTTCCGACACGGCAAGTGCGGTCCGGAACAAAAGACAATGGTCATAAATCATGTTTAATAGATAAAAAGGAGCTAATGCGGTTAATTAGTCAGGAAATGACTAAAAGATAATGAGTTTCTAAATGGTTACCTTATAAGGTAAACCATTGCAAATAATAAGGGTAAAATGGTGTAGGATCGAATTCGGACCTAAACGAGTCGCGTAGAAGAGTTTATCTCAGTTTGAACGGCGGAAACAGACAAACCGAGTACAATTCAGCGAGAATTCACTTTAATATGTTGATTCTATTAATCTGAATGACGTTTACAAACAAATCAACACTTCGGCAGCACTTCGTGGCTCACCGGAAGAACACACCTCTATCTATTCTAGTGATTTCGCTTATGTGACCCTTATATAGGCAACATGATTCCACTTATATGTCCATGACAAAAGAGCGAAATCACTTCATTACCAAATGAGCAAAATCTGCCATTGACACATGAGCGAAATCATGTGTTTGACACATGAGCGAAATCATCAATTACATATGAACGAAATCAGAATGTGACAAATCAACGAAATCACTTTCTAAACATTTGTCTTCTTGTGTAGATGATGTCATGGATGACATCATTAGTATGATGTCATCACATAAAATGGTGACATCATTCTCTTTTAAAACTGCAATGAACCGAAAACTCTACATAAGACGAAGACGACAGATGAATGCACCAACAGACTCCCCCTCAGATGTTGACGAGTCTTAAGTGTCGAGTATTCTCAATCTTCAGTCTTTATCGGTCTTTTTTCTTTCTTAGCATATACCAAGATCTTCTCTTTGGCTCTAACCTCGTCAGACTCCCCCTCTCATCATGATGGGATCGTTGTCTGGAATTAGCTATCACCTAGAGATCAATCCCTGGCTTTATCTCTGATCAGCTCATCTTCTGCACAATCTTCTCACAAACTCATAAGTTTTTACTTAAATCAATAAGCAAAACTTACTAGTAATAGTTACATCAAGTTCAAATTAATGACCCTGATTAACTAAATCAAATTCTTTCTTAAATCAAAATTTTTCAATTCAGTATACACACTCCCAAACCTGTTCGTCAAGTTCAGCACTTGAAATTTTGAAAATCAGCTCTTCAACATCAGTTGTCGAAAATATTTTTGGACTTTTCAAAATATGAAACAAAAATGCAATAACATAAATTTAATGCAGAAATGAAATATGTACAAACATATTTTTGTGAGTTTGTGCAAGAGGATCATATCAGTTTTTGAGACCAATCACCAACACCGTTAAGCTTTAAACATTTTAAGTTCTAAACGATTCACATTGATTGACAATATTGCTGTCCACTTAAACTCAATCTAAAAACTTTCAATCTGCTTACCGATACTTTAAGGTATAGATAGCACTAAAATTCTCATGGACCCCACGATCTCAGCATATCCCCTCATCATGCAATACACTGACTCAAGTAATGCCTTTAAACTTTTATCAACTGTGATTTGTGCGAAAACAAAGCAGAATGTTTAAACATTAACAATCAGGTCGATACTTCCGTATACGCAGAGAAAGTCCAATGTTTAAACAAAATAAGAAAATAAAACAAGTTGAAGTTGTTTAGGCTTTAACCACCAGGTCGATACTTCCGTATACGCAGAGGTGATCCAAAGCTTAAACGAAACACCAAAGAAAATAAAGCAGAACGTTTAGGCAACAACATCCAGGTCGATACTCACGTATACGCAGAGGATGTCCGATGCTTAAACAAAATAAAGAAATAAGACAAGTTTAAATCTTTGCAAAATGAAATGCACAATCACAGTGACTTTTCAGCAAAGTTGTGAAAGTTCACAAACTTAACCAGTTTTATGTCTTTCGACAATCAGCAATTACCGAGTAGGCACACAATCAAGAAGGACAAAACTAAGTACTATGCTTTTGACCATGTTTCCCACTAGAACTATGCTTTTTCATTTAAGTTTGTATCGTTATCGCAAATCTACTAGTCTAGCTGAGCCTATCGTCACATCTTTAGTGAGATCGTTTATCACATTTTGACTTTCCATTTCTTTAGCATGCTGTGACAGTCCAACTGATCTACTATCATTTCCTCTTTTTCACAACAAAACTCATTTTTGCATTTTTTAATGTTTTTGACATTTTCAAATTTTCTAATTTTTAAAAAATTTTACTCCCCCTAAAATCAAAATATATTTCAATTTTGATTTTCTGGGAAAATTTGAAACAAACTGTACAAACTTGACAACATGATGAGAATCACTTCAATTCTCCATCCACCTGGCTTGAACAATCAGAACTCCCCCTCACAACAAAAACATTTTCCCATAGTGATTTCAAAACACTTAAGTTTGTTTTAATCAAAATGGTTTTTCCGGAAAATAAGTTTTGTGTGTCTTTTCACAAATACGGGGATCTTTCATCACCTTGTTTTCTTTAACTACTTGTAAAAACTAACATTTTTAAGAACAATCCACAAACATCACTTGTAGAAAATCAAGTACAACTTAATGTCCCTGATTTACCACTTGTAAGACGAAATCACTTTCGTGAATTTCTCAAGAAATGTGTCGATTCATGTTCCACGCATACCAACCTGGGAACTCCGGCAAGTCAGGTTTTTCATTTAAACAGATTCACCCAAGCCTGACGGTCCTTGGGTGATTTCGAATTCTTGTTCAACAATGGTGGAAAATTTGCATCATCCATTGTTATACCAGAATTCTCTACTTTTACCTCAACACATGGCTCTTCTGGTTTTACCATACCAGAATCATTGCCTGAATGTGGCTTGTCTGACTTAGATGAGCCAGATTCACCGCCGACATGTGGCTCCTTTGTTTCCACAGAAACATATTCATCGCCACAAACTTTCTTCTTCTTCTTTCCCTCTTTCGTCCTCAGATTTGTATTTGATGAACTCGTCTTGCTTGACTTTGCAGTAGAGGGAGTTGATTCATCAGAACTCTTATTCGATCTATTCGGTGAACCCGAGGACAAAATCTTCTCTAGATACTCTCTAGCCTTCTTTCTCTTCTTCCTCAGTCTGTCTTTCTGCCCTTGAGAAAGCTTCACTTTCGTTTCTTGAACTTTAGATTCTTGAACCTTCTGTTCTTTGGGCTTGACATTGACTGATTTCTTTGCCATCTTCTGAGAATTAACCCTCAATCTTTCATTTGATCTCCTTGGGCAATCTCTGGCAATGTGACCTTTGATGTTGCAATTAAAGCATCTCCTCGTCTCATAACTCCAACCTTGGCAGTTAACAGCAATGTGTCCTTGATAACCACATCGGTAACACACTATGTTATCGTACCAATCACCATTTTCAGTCCAAACATTCAGATCATAGCACTGTTTGGCTTGGTGGTAATCCTTGCTCCTCTTGTTTGCTGGATTTGACTTTTGAGCATTGTGGTCCGACCTGCACCACTTATTGCCAACAAATTTTGAATTTTGAATTTTTACTTTTTGTAATTTTTGATTGCGATTGGATGATTGATCTGATGAACTTTTATTTTCTTTTTGAACATTTTTCTCATTTTTAATTTTTTGTTTTTGTTCCACTTTCTTCTTCAAAGATTTTTGCTTAGAGCATTCTCCCTTTTCAGTTGATTGCGAAACAGTTTCTTGAAACTTTTCTTTTAACTTCAAAAATAAATTCTTTTTGTCAATTTTTTCTTTTTCATCATCAGATTTTTCATCGCAATCTTCAACTTTGACTTTGTCAAAGTTTGTGACATTGTCACTTATTGGAACTGAATTAACAGGTTTTGGGCAGGGAATAGCTGAAGTATTCACAAAAACCTTCAACTTTTCTTCCCATTCCCTGATTTTACCTTCTAACTCTTTGATTTTCTTTTGAGCACACTCTGCTTCCTTTTCAAGTCGAATAATCTTTTCAAGATGAGAATTAATTGCAATTTGTTTTTCAAGATTGTTTTTACCAAACAAATCTCTCTCATCTTCTAAAATTTTTATTTGACTTTGAAAATCTTTTTCAATCTTTACCTTTTCATTTTCCAAATTGTGAATCTGATTTTTCAAAACATTTTCTGATTTTTTAAGATTTTTGTTTTCTAATGACAAACTCTCAACATCCTTCAAGAGTTTGTCATTAACAAATGTCAACATCTCACAATTTTTCAGCAAAACAAGAATATGTTTATCATCAGCTTTTGTCTCAACCTTTAAAGCTGAAATATTTTCAACCTGTTTCTTTTCCTCATGAACACTTTCATCCTTACTCTCTTCTTCTGATGAATGATCAAAGATAGGTGCGTCTTCTGCAACCTCTTTCTTTAACTCTGGTTCAGGATTCACAGACACAGGTTTTTCAGATTCTCCTATCTCAACCTTGACAGCTGGAACTTGTTCAATCTGCTCGGCTCTGATCTCTTCTTTAACAACAACTGCTTTTTGATTCTTTCTTTTTGCATTTTGTTTTTCTTTCAATCTTTCAATTTTATCGGCATAAAATAACTTTCCACTACGTTGATCAGATGGAAGTTGTTGTTTAAGATTTTCAAGTCTTTGGATTTCTTCTTCATAATTGTCACCCTCTTCATCAGACGAATGATCAAAAACCGGAACTTTTTCAACAACTTCTTTTACTGAGACTATTTCTTCTTCTTTCTTTGTCGGAATATACTGTTGAGATTCATAATACACATATGCCAACACTTCTTCAAAATCCATGTTTCGATTTCTAGAGTTCACAAAAAAAACAATTAGTTCAAACTTCAAACGCTTATCAATTAATTGAAGAAGACTGGTACCCAAACTGGTGATTTTCTGTGAGGACAAAACGTTGACCAACTGTGCGGACAAAAAGTTATCAGACTGTGCAGACAGCTATGACCCTGATCAACTTCAAACTGTGATAGAGCCGAACAAGCAATCCGAAATGATTGGGTTTTTTTTTTAAAAAAACAAACACTTGTTCACAGGCCGAGAATCTTCAAAAAACAATCACAACCAAACTGATTGGGCCGATCACTCTACTTGGGCTTTAACAATCAACACCTTATGCAATTATCACACAAAGTTTTACCTAAACAATACTATTTTGCTGCAAATAAAGACTGACACTTTTTTTTTTAATTTTTCGATACAAATTTAAATGTGATATATGAAATCAGTAAGTCACATGTATTTAAAATCTATGATTGGACCAATTTTATCACAAATCAATGATCACATGGATACCATACATGATACTTATCACTTCTCAAATCTCAGTGGACGACAACAATGTATTGAATTTCAAACTTCACATGCAAACTGACAACTTTCAATTTACTTTTCACACTAATCGATGATGACCATCTCGGAAATGATTATCACATGAATCAACATGAACTATCACATGAACTCGAATATTACTGACACAATCATGTTGTTTATTTTCAAAGTTACTGACATTCGAATATTAATGAACTATCACATGCAAACCGATCAACACACATGCAAAACGACAATCTTCTTTTAGAATGAAATACGTATCAACTCTTAGTTGTCACAAAAGCGAAACAACTAGTGGTCACAAAAGCGAAACCAAAATGTCACTATGAGCGGAATTAAAATGTTCAAAAGAGCGGAATCAGCTGAAATATGACCGTAAGAGCGAAATCACAAATAAACCTGCTGATGTCACTTTTTGTACGAGACCGTAAAAGCGAAACCTCAAAAATTCAATGTTTTAGGTCGATTCAAGCTTTGAAACTTTCAAGGATTTACTTGTATATGATTACGAACCCACTGTGTGAATTTAAAGCAATTTCGACCGAAAAAATTTTTGTTTTTCGAAAAAGAAAGGTGTAGAAACAGATTTTCCAGCTGAATTGTAGAAAACTCTTCTCCACTGGCTCTGATACCAATTGTAGGATCGAATTCGGACCTAAACGAGTCGCGTAGAAGAGTTTATCTCAGTTTGAACGGCGGAAACAGACAAACCGAGTACAATTCAGCGAGAATTCACTTTAATATGTTGATTCTATTAATCTGAATGACGTTTACAAACAAATCAACACTTCGGCAGCACTTCGTGGCTCACCGGAAGAACACACCTCTATCTATTCTAGTGATTTCGCTTATGTGACCCTTATATAGGCAACATGATTCCGCTTATATGTCCATGACAAAAGAGCGAAATCACTTCATTACCAAATGAGCGAAATCTGCCATTGACACATGAGCGAAATCATGTGTTTGACACATGAGCGAAATCATCAATTACATATGAACGAAATCAGAATGTGACAAATCAACGAAATCACTTTCTAAACATTTGTCTTCTTGTGTAGATGATGTCATGGATGACATCATTAGTATGATGTCATCACATAAAATGGTGACATCATTCTCTTTTAAAACTGCAACGAACCGAAAACTCGACATAAGATGAAGACGACAGATGAATGCACCAACAAATGGTACTTTGGTCACTTGTTGACAATAACCGTTAAATTGGGGAAAAGACACATTATAGCTTGGGTTATAATGGGTCAAAGAAATCGATAGATGATTTACAAGTAGAACGACTATACGGTGTAAACCGAAGTTAGTCATATTGATAAGATGGTAATAAACATCATCTCATAGAGTTTCATGGTCCTTTCGACCAAACGGGTCAAAAGGTGAAATTATCACCCTTTGACAATATCGACTAATAGTTTGTTGAGCTATGTGATCATAGAAATAAATATCGGATGGATATGTACATCGCTATCGCTTAGCGGCTACTAAGGCAAGGTATCAAAACGAATCAATATATTGATTCGAGCCAGCTATGTATAATTGGTCAAATCATCATTAGAACTTGAAGTTCAATGAGGGCTAAACAAGTTAAAATGGACATTGGGTTATCTTTTAAGTAAACCGAATGATTTAAGTTATTGTCATTGTGTTTTAAAAACATAATGACTATTTAAACAAAATCCTAGTCTAAAAAGTGGAATTTTGGTCAATTACGACATGAAAAGTCCTTTGTTGTAAAGAAAGGGTTTAAGATGACCAAAACGCCCTCGTAAGCAAAATCGAGTAAATGAACCTTAAGAGTCGTTTAAAAACAAGTTATATGATCAAGCAAATACTTTGAATAGGTATAGAGAATGAAAAGGGTAAATCTTGGGTCAAAAGACTCAATATGGGTCTTTGCCGTAAAATGATAGTCCGAGTGATAAAACTCGGAATATATGTATCTCCACATTAAATCCACCACAAATATAGTTGTGGTGGAAGACTACTTGGTAAGAAATGTGGAAATATAAAGTTAGATACAAATGAAAGCGATTTCAAGCTTTAAAGTGCTTAAATACCCTTAACGGGTCAAAATAAGCATACAAGCGAAAAAGGGTTTAAATGGTGTAATAAACCTATGATTAGAACCTAATATAGTAGGTAACATTAATTTGAAGAAGTGTATGTGATATAGGAATCAAACAAATACGTTTGTTTGATAAAATACATCAACGGGTTAAAATTCGGTAAAAGGGTAACGAGTCGAAGGCTTAGAAGTCTCAAAATTTATTAAGTTGGATGTTGGATTTTCACTCCATAAGATGGAGGATTAAATTACGGATGCGTAGGAAAAAGAATCGGGTAAAACGGATCAATAACGAAGAAGTTATGGCCGTTTCCGTGAAATCAAATCGTGCTGGGAATATGCAGCAACTGATAAGCAACAGGCTGTGAAAACAAGGGCCTCGCGTAGCGCGAGCCCCTGTAGCGTCACGCGACGCCCCAAACTCGAAAAACTTGTTATTTTTGTCATATTTAACCCTTGTACTTGTTATAACTTCATATTTAACCCATGTACTTGTTTGAACTTCATATTTGACTATCAAAACTAACTTTTAAGTTGGTTTTGATCATAGGTGATTGCCATGAGTGCCCAGATGAAGATCAAGCGACTAGCAAGAACCGAACATGATCATGAAATAAGCTTCCGCACTATGTATCGTTATTATGTTAAATGACGAATGTCGTTTCATTGATTCTTTTAAGTGACGAACTTAATTACATTATGTTCTAAACTTTTAAATTGTAAAAGGTTTTAGTAACACCGCATTTCCGATGGGTATGTAATCTTAATTACATGATTGTTTTCGTAAATAATACGCTAAACCTTGATTTATAAGAACGGGTGTTACACAAATATTTCCCATATTAGAATTTTTGGATGTGCAGTTTATGTCCCAATTGCACCACCACAACGCACAAAAATGGGACCTCAAAGAAGGTTGGGAATATATGTTGGATATGATTCACCTTCTATAATAAGATATCTTGAACCTTTAACAGGTGATGTCTTTACAGCACGGTTGGCTGATTGTAAATTTAATGAAACAACTTTCCCTGTATTAGGGGGAGAGAATAAAGATAAAAATAAGGAAAAGGATGTCACATGGTGTGAACCTTCATTGTTATATCTGGATCCAAGAACTAAACAATGTGAGACAGAGGTTCAAAAGATAATACATTTGCAAGAAATTGCAAATCAATTGACTGATGCATTTGCTGATATAAATAGGGTTACTAAATCTCATATACCAGCTGCTAATGCTCCAGCTCGAGTTGAGATTCCTAATAAGGCAATAGATAATAATATGACTCATGAATCTCAGAAACGTTTAAAACGTGGAAGGCCAATTGGTTCGAAGGATAAAAATCCTCGAAAAAGAAAAGCGCTTATAAATGAAATTGACAAAAAGGATAAAAATCTTGATCAAACGGTAAATACCGAAACCTCTCATGAGGAAGATGTTGATGATACTAACAAAGAGATATCAATCAACTATGGTCATACGAATATCATATGGAACCGATATGAAATGGAAAATATTGATGAGATATTTTCTTATTCTATAGCAAGTGACATCATGGGTGGAGATGATGATCCTGAACCAAAATCTGTCAATGATTGTCAAAATAGACATGATTGGGATAAATGGAAAGGCGCTATGCAAGCTGAATTAGATTCACTCAACAAACGAAAGGTTTTTGGGTCTATTGTTGTTACACCTAAGGCTGTAAAGCCTGTAGGATATAAATGGGTTTTTGTACGAAAACGAAATGAGAAAAATGAGGTTACAAGATTTAAAGCGAGACTTGTAGCTCAAGGTTTTTCACAAAGGCCGGGGATTGAATATGAAGAAACATATTCTCCCGTTATGGATGCAATAACCTTTAGATACTTAATCAGCTTAGCAGTTTCTAAAAAGTTAGAAATGCGTCTTATGGATGTCGTTACAGCTTACTTGTATGGATCACTTGATAGTGACATCTATATGAAAGTTCCTGAAGGATTTAAACTTCCTGAAGCGTTAAGTTCAAAACCCAAAGAAATGTATTCGATAAAATTACAAAGATCTTTATATGGGTTGAAACAATCTGGAAGGATGTGGTACAATCGTTTGAGTGACTATTTGACAAGTAAAGGTTATATAAATAATCTTATCTGTCCATGTGTCTTTATTAAGAAGACAACATCAGGATATGTGATCATAGCTGTATATGTTGATGACCTAAATATAATTGGGACGCAAAAAGAAATTCTTGAAGCAATGATTCTTTTAAAGAAAGAATTTGAAATGAAAGACCTTGGTAAAACCAAATATTGTCTTGGTTTACAAATTGAACATATGTGCAATGGAATACTTATGCATCAAACGAATTATACTGAAAAGCTGTTGAAACGTTTCAATATGGATAAGTCAAATCCTTTAAGCACTCCAATGGTCGTTAGGTCACTTAATGTCGAAAATGATCCATTTCATCCTTGTGAGGACAACGAAGAAGTTCTTGGTCCAGAAGTACCATACCTCAGCGCAATTGGAGCACTTATGTATCTTACGAATTGTACGAGATCTGACATTTCTTTTGCAGTGAACTTGTTAGCAAGATTTAGTTCAGCTCCCACTAGAAGACACTGGAATGGAATTAAACACATTTTTCGATATCTTCGAGGTACTGTTGATTTAGGCTTGTTTTATCCTAACGATTCAAAAGAAGGGTTAGTTGGTTATGCAGATGCAAGTTATTTATCTGATCCTCATAAAGCAAAATCTCAAACTGGATATGTATTTATGAACGGAGGAACTGCGATTTCATGGCGTTCTCAGAAACAAACACTTGTTGCAACATCCTCAAATCATGCTGAAGTCATTGCACTACATGAAACTTCAAGAGAATGTGTATGGCTAAGATCTATGTCACAACACATAGTGACTTCTTGTGGGCTAGAGAAAGATCGAAATCCAACCCCTATCCATGAAGATAATGCTGCCTGTGTCTCTCAGATGAAAGAAGAGTATATCAAAAGTGACAGAACAAAACATATACCACCAAGATTCTTTGCATATACTCGGGACCTAATTAAAGACAATCAAGTCGAGATGAGATATGTCCAATCCAGCAACAACTCAGCTGATCTTTTCACAAAAGCACTCCCTACATCAACTTTCAGGAAACACGTTCATGATATTGGGATGCGACATGTACGGAAAATGTGATAATTCGCACATGACAATTAGAGGGGGAGCATTATACATGTTGCACTCTTTTTCCCTTAGCTATGATTTTATCCCACCGGGTTTTCCTTAGCAAGGTTTTCAATGAGGCAACCTATCTGATCCACTGTGTATAATGCAAGCTGCACTCTTTTTCCCTTAGCTATGGTTTTGTCCCACTGGGTTTTTCTAGCAAGGTTTTTAATGAGGCAGTACTTTATTACCCCAAAGTTTGCAAAGTGTCATCCAAGGGGGAGTGTTATGAAAATGGATGACAGAGTCAAATAAAGTGGATGACATCTAGATTGCTCACCGTTGTTATATTTAGACTAAATGTGCTCACCCTCTATTATATAATGATGTACCCACCTGTTATATGAGATATATCAATTAAGCGTATTATTACTTCCATTATTCTCAAGATTTTCAAAGATTTATAGTTACAGTTTTATAACATATAATAACTTTTAACGGAAAAGTGTGTTTTTGATAAAGACTAGTCAAAATTGATACATGATTAATAATTTACATAAACGAGGGAGAAAGAAAGGAAAAGACATAACCCCACCAGTTATTTTTCCAATACCTTTTTTTCTGGATGCTGTACCCAGTCACATAACATAAAGTCATACACATCTGTGTTACAATTTTATTTTTTTTATTTCTTTCAGTCATAAACTCAATTCTAAATCTTAAAACAAACACGCCACTAAATTCACAAACATCAAAGTCTTATAATAAAACGGTATCAAATAATGTATTAAAAATGTTATTTCACTTATGTGGTTGAGATTCTAATCTGACAATGACTATTGGATTTAGAAATATATCGGGTGTGTGAGTTAATTAGAAAGAAAAAACAAATAAATAAATAAAATAAATTCAGAAACCAGTTCTAGAAAGATGTTATTTTCTTGCATATGAGGTGCTTTTATGACCTTCAACATAGTCAAATCATCAAATTACTTTTTCCTTTGTTATCTTAATATTAGTATTTTCATGTATTTACCATGAATTTTTTTTAACGGTCAACAGAATCAATCCCGAGCATTCTTGGGGCATTCACTGGACAAACGGAGTACTCCGAGAGTAACCCGAGTCCACCACCAATTTTGGAGAAAATCCGGTAACCCACCCGCCTGTAGGCACGACGGTGAAAATTACCGGTAAAACCCGTTTGGCTCAAGGATCTAACCCAGGTTTCCCTGGGTCTGCTATCATTACCCACCAGTGTCTCACTCTACACCAGAGATGCAAGCCTTTTCACCACTTGATCTATAGATCATTGGACATTTACTTTTGAAATTTTAATGGTTATTATGGCTACATAGTTGTCAACATAAGCCCATGATATTATGGAAAATGGATGTATGTCCTTACCTTGCATAGCACCAACCACTACAAATATACTATTGTATTATGATCAAACTTTTAATGAGGTTTGGTGTATATAATAATAACGTATGTTGTGTTGTATCAATCTTATTATTTGTTATTAAATAATGTAGCTTTATACAAATAATATGTATTTCTTTGTATACATTGATATTTATCACCAGTGTAGTACACGAGATGCCAACATTTAGGATAAATAAGTTAAATAACCATTACAATATATAAACATAGTCTAATATCTTCAAATAAGATTGTAAAAAATTGTACAAAGAAATCTATGTAAAGAAAAAGAAATGATAAACATATAAAAATAAAATGAAATAAAAGAACAACAACTAAAAGGTAATGACGTAGACGCACTCAAAACCTTAAATTTTAGTTCTGATATAAACAAAATGGAATTCATATTGAAATTGCAATCTTCTTCACATATGTTCATCCATACAGAGACAAGTGTAAACAATAGATATAAATAATAACTTCTAAAACCGTTATTGTGTAACTGCCCAAAGCAGTTATTAGGTGGAGTTATATCTGCTTTTATAACACTCCCCCTCAGATATACATTCTATTCATTATACACTATTAACAACATTCTTCAGGATGATGTTAAATCGATACTTCAGGATCTATATGATAAACTGATACTGCAGGACCAGTTATGCTGCCTCGTTTAAAACCTTACTAAGAAAACCCAATGGGACAAAACTTAGTCAAGGAAAAGAGTACAGCGTGTATAATGCTCCCCCTCAATTTAGCTAACGTCTTTTAATCTGCGAAGCCCGATCTCATGTGATAATTGCTCGAAACTGCTTCTAGGCAAAGATTTTGTGAACAAGTCAGCTAAATTTTCACTTGACTTGATCTGGCGAATGTCAATTTCCCCTTCTTTCTGCAAGTCATAAGTTGAGAAGAACTTTGGTGAGATGTGCTTTGTTCGATCACCCTTGATGTAACCTTCTCTGATCTGAGCTATGCAAGCAGCATTGTCTTCATAAATAATTGTTGGCTCCTTCTTGATCTGTTCTAATCCGCATGCTTCTTGTATGTGATTAATCATTGATCTCAACCACACACATTCTCGACCAGCATCATATAGTGCTATTAATTCGGCATGATTTGATGATGTTGCTGCCACCGTATGTGAATACATAACCTGTCTGAGATTTTGCTTTGTGAGGATCTGATAGATATCCGGCATCAGCATACCCAATAAGCTGGGACTTTTGATCTTTCTGATAGAAAAGACCTAAGTCTTGTGTCTCGCAAATATATCGAAATATATGTTTCACACAATTCCAGTGTTTACGTGTTGGATTCGAACTGTATCTCGCTAGTACATGAACTGCAAATGCAATGTCAGGTCTTGTGTTATTTGCGAGATACATAAGGGCACCAATCGCGCTTAAGTACGGTACTTCTGGACCAAGTACTTATTCGCCTTCTTCTTGAGGGCGATAAGGATCCTTGTGTGGATCTAGCGGTCGGACAACCATAGGTACGCTAAACGGATGTGCTTTGTCCATATTGAGACGTACTAACATCTTCTTGATGTAGTTTGATTGATGGACAAATGTGCCATTGCACAGATACTCAAATTGTAGTCCGATGCATACTTTTGTCATACCAAGATCTTTCATCTCAAATTCCTTCTTTAACAACTGAGCAGCTTTCTTTATCTCTTCAGGAGATCCGATGATGTTGATATCGTCAACATAGACTGCTATTATAGTGAAATTTGAGAGTGATCGTTTTATAAAGACACATGGACTGATTACATCAGACTTGTATCCTTCCTTTTTCGAGATATTCACTAAGTCGATTGTACCACATACGACCAGATTGTTTGAGACCATATAAAGATCTCTGGAGCTTTACAGAACACATATCTCGAGGTGTTGATTTTAATGCTTCAGGCAATTTTAATCCTTTAGGGATTTTCATGTAGATGTCATTTTCAATTGTCCTGTATAAGTATGCGGTGACGACATCCATTAGTCTCATATGAAGTCCTTTAGAGATTGTGAGGCCGATCAGGAACCTAAGGGTTATCGCATCCACTACAGGGGAATACGTTTCCTCATAATCAACTCCTGGGATTTGGGAAAACCCTTGTGCTACAAGTCGAGCCTTATATCGTACAATCTCATTCTTTTCATTTCTTTTTATTGCAAACACCCATTTATAACCTACTGGTTTGACGTCTATGGGTGTTCGGACTACAGGTCCGAAAATATGTCGCTTTTCGAGCGAATTTAATTCGGCGTTTATGGCTTCTTGCCATCTTGGCCAATCATTTCTGTGCATTCACTCTTCTAAAGTTTTTGGTACGTAATCATTTTCATTGATTACATCCATTGCTATAGCATATGCGAATATATCATCAACACGTGTTTTATTCCGGTTCCACATTGTACTATCTTGTACATAATTAATAGAGATCTCATTTTCGTTCAGTACCGGTGTTTCTTCTGAAACTTCATTTTCCTCTGGATTCATAGTTGTCTCTTCTGGGACATTTACCTCTATCGGGGTTTCACTTATAATCTTTTGTGAGTTTTCACCAACTGCGTTACTTTGCTCTTTTCGTTTCCGTGGGTTTTTGTCTTTGGAACCGATTGGCCTCCCACGCTTTCGTTGTATAGTAATCGCTTCTGGGATTACTTCAATTCGAGCAGGTGCATTTGATGTTGGTACATGTGACTTTGTCACTCTATTCGTGTCTGTGAATGCATCTGGTAATTCATTCGCTATTATTTGTAAATGTATAATCTTTTGGACTTCATACTCACATTGACCACTTCGGGGGTCGAGATTTGATAGCGATGATGCATTCCACGTTATTTCTTGTGTTACCAGTCTTTCTTTGTCCTTATCTCCCCCTAAGACTGGGAACATCGTTTCATCAAAATGACAGTTAGCATACCGTGCTGTAAACATGTCTCCCGTCATTGGTTCTAAATATTTAATAACGGATGGGGAGTTAAACCAAATATAGATACCCAGTCTTCTTTGGGGTCCCATTGTAGTACGTTGTGGTGGTGGTATTGGTACATATACCGCACAACCAAAAATTATAAGGTGGGACAAACTTGGTTCTCGTCCGGAGACCAGTTGCAATGAGGAGTATTCATGATCAGCAGTTGGTCTCAATCTAATCAGTGCAGCGGCATGCAAAATAACATGACCCCATGTAGAAGATGGTAATTTACATCTCATTAAGAGTGGTCTAGCGATTATTTGTAATCATTTAATCAGAGATTCAGCTAAACCGTTTTGTGTGTGAACATGAGGTAATGAATGTTCAACATTGATCCCAATTTACATACAATAGTCATTAAAAGCTTGAGCTGGTATACATATTTCTTCAGGAAATAAATAAAAATTAATGCAAAGAAGTAAAATGAAACATTGCAAGAGTTTCAAAATACAAAGGTCACAGTATGAAAAGTAAAGCATAAAAGGTACATTATCCTCAATCAGATTAGTTTCAGCATTCTTTCCTTTTCTTTTCATTTATGCGTTGAGATGCCTCAATGAGGTGTTTAGGGGTGCGACATGTGCGGGACCAATGATTTGTCATCCCACATTTATAACAAATGTTGCTTTGGTTCTCGCTATTTTCCCTTTTGAAGGTCGCCCCGTATTATGTCGACTCGATTCACCACCGCTATTTTTAGTGTTCTGGGACTCTTGATGCCATGTATATCCTCGTCCTCGATCACGACCACGACCTCTGTTGGGGCCGCGACCTCTACCTCTACCTCGTCTGCTTTGATAATTGGCCACATTCGCTTCAGGGAATGGGCTTGCACCGGCGGGTCGCGATTAATGGTTTTGTAGTAAGAGCTTGTTGTTTTGCTCCGCGACCAGAAGACATGATATCAATTCAGAATATTTAGTAAATTTACGTTCCCGGTATTGCTGCGACAGGAGCATGTTTAAGGCATGGAACGTTGAGAAAGTTTTTTCAAGCATGTCTTCATCGGTTATTTTTTCACCACATAATTTTAACTCAGTGGTAATGCGGAACAAGGCAGAATTATATTCACTGACAGTCTTAAAATCCTGTAGTCGTAAATGAAGCCATTCATAGCGGGCTTTGGGGAGTAAGACCAACTTCTGGTGGTCAAAACATTCTTTGATGTTTGTCCATAATTCAATGGGGTCCTCAACAGTTAGATATTCCCGCTTTAGATCTTCGTGAAGATGATGGCGGAGGAATATCATAGCTTTTGCTTTATCTTGAGGTGAAGTTTGATTACCATCAATAATTGTCTCCCCCAAATTATTTGCCGTCAAATGAATTTTAGCATCAAGAGTCCATGGGAGGTGGTTGTTATTGCCCGAGATTTCAAGTGCAGTGAATTCAAGATTTGATAAGTTCGACATTTTATCTACAAATGAAAGGATAAGGCATTTTAAAAACAAGCCTTCAAATAAAATGTATATTGTATGAGAACTTCGGGTTCTCTTTTGCTAGAACTGCAGGTTCTAAACTTTAAGTATGTTTATAAAATAGAGAAGGGAAACAGACTCATTTATTAATTTTGTATTATATATATATATATATATTATGTTATTAAAAACGACTTACACCCTAGAATTATATAAAGGATGACACACACCAGATCGAGACCTACATATATACATATAGAAATATAAAAAGGAAATAATTGATTTATATGGCATGGATGCAAATCACTAGCGTGTTAGGTAAGCGAAATGGAGGAAAAAGTATTTGTAATTTGCTTTGTAATGTAAACTGCACCTTCGTCTGGTTTTTCCCCATAAACCACTTTTTCCCCTCCCACTCTTACCCAACATACACAAACTCCCATTGTATCAAATGAAAAACAACCTTCTAGGGTTTCCTTTTATCCCCTTTTCACCTTCAAATCCCCTAAAATATCTCAATTGTGCTACAAATTCGACATCATTTTCATTGTTTCTCACCATTTTTCAATGCAATTGCTGTAATGACTCATCTATTTCAACGATTAGACTGTAATAGCGGAGCATCTGTATCGTATAACCGTACTGATGTCGATGACATAGGCAGTTTCAGCAGCCGCGGTTCGTCGTTCAACGGTAAGTCTCCGGCGACGGAAGGAGATGCGGAGTCTGCAACCGCTAGTGGCGGAGATGAGGACGACGGTGGCGGAGCGGAGGTGTGCGGTCCGTCGTCTGTGTGTCATCATTCAAGATGTTTTCGATGGAGTGGTTAGGATGTGTCATGATGATGACGTGGCGGTTGTTGACGGTGGGGATTGGACGGTTGCGAAACCATCTTGGCGGAATTTCCCTTTTGAAGAACTTGCTGCCGCCACCGATAGTTTCAGCCACTAATGGGTATATTGGCCGGGGAAAAAGGAAGCCGTATCTACATCGTTGAAGATCTACAAGAGCGTCTGTGATCCAGAAGCGCTTCCGTGCCGGATGGCAGTTCATTGATTTGTATGTGGATCGATTCTTAAAATCGTTGCCGGATTGTGAGTTATAGATATATATTTGATAGGAAAATCCCTATGTTATTCTAAAGGCCAGATTAGGAAAAACCTATTTCTGTTGATCCAAATTCCAAAGGATGAGATCTATAAACTGATTTGATTTAAAAAAAAATAGAATAAAAATTTGCATCTTTTCTGTGATGATAGATCAGATGAATGAAAAAAAAAAAAAAAAAAACGTTTTCTAATTTGCAATTTGTGAACCGATTTAATAATTAGCACTTTGTAAGTTTGAAACTTGTGATTCATCCTTGGAAAATACGTATGTATACTATACTGCAATAAAAAAAACAGAGTGGAGATTTGGATGATGTATACCCGGGTAACTCTTGTCAAGGATATGAAACAAGTATTTCAGATGATTTGTTGCAGATGGCCTGTTAATCCCAGTGCAGAGACAAAGTTGCTGATAACGTGATATAAACAAAATGGAATTCATATTGAAATTGCAATCTTCTTCACATATGTTCATCCATACAGAGACAAGTGTAAACAATAGATATAAATAATAACTTCTAAAACCGTTATTGTGTAACTGCCCAAAGCAGTTATTAGGTGGAGTTATATCTGCTTTTATAACAAGTTCTACTATTTAAAAACTTGATTGCCAATAGAAAAGTGAAACTTATAATAATAATAAGAGTTAATTACTGTTTTCGTCCCTGAGGTTTGTCAAAAATAACGGTTTCAGTCCATTAGTTTAAAAATTGCGATTTCAGTCCATTAGTTTCATTTTCGTAACAATTTCAGTCCACTTTTCAAACGGCGTTTGTTTTATGCAGTTAATGGAAGCACGTGCTTGTCACGTGATGGGCAATTTGGATGAATTGGGGGTCAGGGTTTGGATGAATAAGGGGTAGGTGGTGTTTAATACAACTGGGTTTGTGAGAATTGGAATGGAAATGACCAAATTGCCCATCACGTGACAAGCACGTGCTTCCATTAACTGCATAAAACAAACGCCGTTTGAAAAGTGGACTGAAATGATTACGAAAATGAAACTAATGGACTGAAATCGCAATTTTTAAACTAATGGACTGAAACCGTTTTTTTGACAGACCTCAGGGACGAAAACAGTAATTAACTCTAATAATAATAATAAAATCGAATATCGTTAAGCAAAACAAGAAGAATTAAACAAATTAACTTACTTTGTGGCTTCACAAATCCATAATGTCCATTTCAATACCCACATTACAAGTGAATCTCGACCCTAAACACCTCGTGTCTAATATAATAACTATTGATCCCAAATACTTGTTATTTGATGAGTTTAATATAAATTTTCACATAATTAAATGGCTGTAAACAAAAAGGTGTAAAATAATAAATAACAACACTCCTAAATCCTAATACTTAACAACAATATTAATATTATTAAGCAATGTAGGGGATGGTTCAAATGAAAACCACTTTTATTGTGAAAACTCGAAAACTAACTAAAAAAAGCCTAAAAAACACACAATTTTTTTTTTCAATTTTTTTTTATATATGAAAAAAAATTCAAAAAAAAAAAATTTTTTTTTTTTGTTGTACTGCACATGTGTAGTACACTAATACGGAAAGCCTAAACCACTTAACCCACCCCCCACCGACACCCCCCAAAAACCTAAACCCCCCACCCCCAAAAACCTAAATTCACCCTCCCACCAAAAGCCTAACCCCCACCCCCCAAAAACCTAAACCCCCCACCCCCCACCCTCCCGAAAACCTAAAACTAAACCCTAAACATAAACCCGAAAAAAACCTAAACCCCCCACCCCCACCCCCCAAAAAACCTAAACCCCCTCCCCCCCACACCCAAAAACCTAATCCTAATCCTAATCCTAAACCTCCAAAAAAACTAACCATAAAAGCTAAACTAGACTCAAAAAGCTAATTTTAAGCATGTAATGCAATTGTAGTACATGTTATATTGCACATGTGCACTACTATAATAATAGTATTGAAAACAAGACGACACCATAAATCTTTTTTTATGTCATAAAAAATATGCTCGAATATACTTGAATGAAAGATACAAAAATTTGTGATCTTATGGTGTCATTTTTGTTTTAAAATGATAACGTATGGAGAAATGGGAAATGTTTGAAAAGTTATATATTTTTTTTTCCAATTTTACCCCTCATTCATTAAAAGTCTACCCCCTCCTTTTTAGTGGTTTTTAATTAGTTTTCGAGTTTTCAGAATAACTAGTGGTTTTCATTTGAACCTTCCCAAGCAATGTATTATCAGATATATATATTTTATAATTATAAATCAGGCTTTTTAATACCGGAAAGGGTTCCCTGTTCTCCTTTTATATTTATTATATTATTATTATTTCTCTGTTTTTACATCTCGTTTCAATTCACCCTCTCTCAAGATTTCGCCGACTGCTTCTCTCCTTCTTCACAAGAAAGAAGCTATACATACACACACACACACAGATACATACATACACCTTTCTCAATTTCTTCTTCGCCGCCTTTATAGCCTCTCTGCAAATCTCTCAGATCGCCGGCGATCTCTCACCACCTGCACCCCTAACACTGGTACGTTAAACTCTCCGCTACGTTCACGTGCTCATCACAGATCACGTTTTTCTTATTTCTAACCCTAACACATGTGCGCTTTTTGATGACGTCACTTCTAGTTTGATCTGTGTTCAGAGTATCAGAATTATACTTTATTTGTTTTCTGTATGATCTGATCAATGCTTTAGCATTCTCGATTGTTTTATTCTATCGTTCTCTGTTCTTATTGTCTGTGGTTTTTATAATCTTAAATTGCGAAATTTGGAATGTGATAGATGTTTTAATTCTTTTTTGAATTGTTTTAATTATTTGAATTAGTTTATTGTAATGAGATGCCCTATTAATCTGCACCTAATTAAGTAGAAATGTAGGATCCGTCGTCAGTTAGGTTAGCGATTGGTGGTTTGGTTCAGCATTGTAATTAGGGTGTTTTTTTATTTATTGGTTAACATTGAAGTTGCAATATGTGCAATTGGATACATTTACAGCTTCGTCGTATGTGCATAAAACGATGTTTGGCGTGAAAGTGGTACGGAAATGATTATCTGCTTTTAGATGTAGATGGAAGGCACTTTTTTTGGGACGGTTAACGTTTTTTTGCTTCTTAGACCACCCATTGTAGGAACTTGTCCTGCCTGCTGGTTTATGACTGTTTGGTGTTTTGACGGATGACAGTTGGGAAGTTCCATTTATTTTGAGAGACCTTTCTCTTGTTATGGTTTCGTCTGTTTTGATTCTGTTCTACATTTATTCATGTTGAGTATGGAGACTTATTTAAATGTGAAAGTACTTTAGTATGCCATATGTTAAGGTCGGTTGATGACTCGGATTTTTAGAAACGTTTCAGTGATACACTTGAACTGGTTTAGATGCTTAGGTTTCTGGACATCCGTTATTTAGGAATAGCGTTAGGTACATAGGACTTATCATTGTCATGTTTTCTTTGTGTAAACGGCATGTATGTATATATGATGTATGTGTTACATGGAATTGTTTTGACGTATACAGGTACTGTGTTTCTGTTTTAGGGAAATGTAGAAATTCATTACTGTAGAAATCACCGGCATTGCGTTTGGACTTTATTCTTGTAATTATTTAGCATATATGTTAAATGAGCCTAATTTTCTCATTTCCACCTATACTATCTGAACAGTAAATGTGCATTTATTTAATTTGGCTTTTTGGTATTGGTGTTTCTGATCATGACATGACAGGAGGATTTATTACTTCAAGAAGAAGTTAACTCCACTTTCTCTTTTTATCCGCTATTACAGTAGCTTAATCAAACTACAAAGTTAGTGAAATATAGTTAAACACTTGATACAGAAATTTAATGTTCAGTTTATCTTTTATTACTTTTTGTCAAGTGCATTTATGATTGACATGGCTCATGTATGATCTTGTTATTCTCTCATGCAGTCACAGTGTGGAGAAGAGTTTCTTTTAGCATAAATGCCTGTTGCGAAACTTTTGGGCACCAGTACGCCAGATGCCATGAAGTCAGATGAGGGTACCGATTCATTGGATACTTTCATCAGGCAAGCTGTTGGGAAAGAGCCTTTATTTTCGTTTTCAAGGACCAGTGACAGCCCAACCCAGTGGATACAGTTGCTTCATACCTTTGATCAGCCAGGTATTATTAATATATTCTAGAAAGAAGGATTAATTTCATATATACCCAACCAAAATCAAAACTAAAAATATCATATATGCCCTTACAAAATAGTTAAAATATCAAATATACCCAATTTATTAAAAATAATCTTATAAATAATCATTTTACCCTTATTTTTTTAACTTCAAGTTTTCATATATGCTCATCTTTCAACTTCATATTTTTACATAACACATTTTAAGCTTAAATTTATTTTTACCTGTTTTTATTTTTTCCCATAAACAATAGTATTTTGTATATATAATATTTAAGCTTAATAAATTAAGCTAGAAATGAGTAAATATAATGTTTGAAGTTGAAGATCATATATAAGATTTCAAAATTAATAATTTTGCATGGGTATATATGATATTTTGCAAGTTTGTAGGGGTATATATGAAATTGCCCCTAAAAAGAAATTTCGTTATAAGCTGATGACAGGGCCCTCTTTATGTACAGATCTTCCTGGTTGGCCTTTGCTGGCTCCTATGAAGGTTCAGTTGCAGAAGTGTGATAAGTGTTCACGTGAGTTCTGCTCAACTATCAATTATCGGAGACATATAAGAGTGCATCGCCGGTCCATGAACTTTCATAAGGTTCCATTGTCTTACTTCAATTTACGAACTAATATGTCTACTCTCTTTCTAACTAACACTTTCTTTCTTCATTGTTTAGGAGCCTCAGAAGTACAGGGATTTACTAGGAGCATTTTGGGATAAGGTAAACTTTCATTGCTGTATGAAGGCTTGAAGATGTATTTATTTTTCCCACTTCCACTTTGCTCATCTTGCGTCTTATGCAGCTCAATGATGACGAAGCTAAGGATATCATGTCTTTCAAGGATGTTACGCTTGAGGTATTTGACTTTGAAGTTGCCCCTAGTTATAATGTTGAATATTGTAGTTTGAGCTGGAAAATTTGTGTTGAACTTGTTTATAAGTTTTCATTAAAGTAACAGGACCATTTTGGTTTTATGAATTAATCTCTGTGTCCATTTAGGAAGTTCCAGGGTCTTCTATAGTAAAGAACATTGCAGCTAATTTACGGAAGCCAATTTTTCTCTCTCTTCCACAAGTATATGTGAAGGCTGGCTCTGCACTAGTGGTAAAATGTGCTTTATGTTTTTTTCAACATCTTATTGAATGCTTTTATTCGGTTTTTATACGTTTTTAATATTGCAGGATATTATTCAAGGTAGATCATCCATGCTGCGAGTTTCATCCCAGGAATTATTCAGTGTCCTTGATGATGCTAGTGAGAGAACATTCCTATGTGCTGGAACAGCGGAATCATTGAAAAAATACGTCTTCGACGGGGAAGCTGGGAAAATCGGGCTTGAGATGAAAAACTTAATTGCTTGCACAAGTTTTCTTGTTGAACAAAAATTGGTACATTCTCTTCTATTCTCATTTATCAAGATATGGTCCAAAATGTTTCTTTGAATTTGTCTAGCGGGTAGATTGAGTTTCATACAAGTTTGTTTGTTTGTTTACTGCAACACGCAAAAACAGTCGTATGTCTTCACCGTAATAAACGTTTCCATACATTTGAATGTTGTTAGGTGAAGGCATGGCTTGCAGACAAAGATGCCGAAGCATTGAAATGCCAGAAGCTGCTTGTAGAGGAAGAGGAAGCTGCTCAGAGGAGGTTTGTGTATATATATAGACTGTATATATATTTGATATTAAAACAACGTTACTGTATATTCTGTCATCTGTTCTTTAAAACACTAACTTTTGATGATGTTGACGTAGGCAAGCTGAGCTGTTAGAAAGAAAAAGACAAAGAAAGATTCGGCAGAAAGAGCAGAGGGCAAGGGATCAGTCTAACGACATGAAGGTAGAGTTATCCACCGCTTCTGATCTATTTGAGAGCATCCCATCAGCAGAGAATTCCGGCCGTCAGATCTCTCCAGAGATTGATTCTCTCATCCCAGATGGAAACGGAAACGTAGCTTCTCCTTTTGATCTCATTCAGTTATCGAGCAATGAAGAAGCCCTTGATCATTTAGATTCTGCTGCCAATAAGTTAAATAACAGTTCACAGCATTTTATTGCTAGATGGCAGGTGCCAAAATCACAAAGAAATGGTCGCAATGGTCGTCATAATAATAATCAAAATGGAAATTATGTAAAGTGGGAACCAGCACACAAGCATAGGGAACAAAGGGGTAATAACGGTGGTAAAATTTGGACTAAGAAACCTAAACCAGAAAGTGGTATAACTGTAAAATCCAGAGTAGATAGTGATGCAAATAATCAAACCGCGCAGAACGGCTGCCAGTTAATGATTGGTTCTATATCTGTTACTGTGAGGAACAGTACAACAAATCAGCCGCACGTCAACAGTTCGGTGGCTGAGTTTAAAGATAATGACAAAACGGAAAACAAGACAAAAAGTGGTCAAAATGTCCCCAACAGGGGTCAATTGACAGATATTAGCAAAAGCCAAATGTCAGAAGAAGATGTGACATCAACAAGAGGCGTTGACCAAAATTTGATTCGTGAGAGTTGTCAACAGTCATTGGAAGTGAATGGAAGTGTCAGCGAGGGTACCAATGTCTCAGATGTACAAGTGGAAGGCGGTGATAAGTTAACACATTTTTCGGTTGATGCAGCAAAAGATTTTCTCTCTCAGAGTAAGCATTATTTTACCAATTCTTCTTTCAATCATTTTTTGTTTGTGCTACATGCTTATTAGACATATACCAAATAATTACAAATGCAGGATGGAAAGAGGCAGTTGCAGGGGACCATGTGGAATTGGTTCTAACAACAGCACCTGAACCATCGGTGCAACTTGATCATGCAGAATCTGGTTCTTCTAAAGGTCAAGCTGATTCTTCGGTTCATGCAAATGCTAAACCCAAGTTTAGGAACAAAAGTATGAAGACCAAGTACATTCCAAAACAGAGACCCGTTTACTAGGACTTGAATTTTTTCGTAGGTTCGTTTAATTATACCCAATGAAAAATCAGTGATGTGTAGTTTGATCAACTTGAGACTGTTTGTCTACACTGTTATTAGCCAGAGGTACCTGTTTTACCGGTGGGTTTTATCTCTCATCTTTTGAGAAAGATTTTACAAAAAAGAGGAAAAAGTGATGTTCTCGTAGTTTTGATGTTTCGCTTCGTGTGCTCTTTTTTGTTGGTTTAGCTACTGGCTAATGCTGATTTTGGGGCACCGTCGCAATAAGCTTTTGAGTCATTTTATCAGCATTTTTATAGCAATGGCTGTTTTTCTCCATCTTTAAGCCTCTATTTTTACAGATTTTGTGTTTTGTTTGCCTTGTAAGCGTTAGTTGACCGGCCAATTGTAACTTTAAACAGGGTTTATCTATTTAAAGTGCTATTTCCTATCGACCAAAACTTAACAAGCTCGCTACCAACAACCTAGTATGCCGCCTCCACCTTACTACCTAGTGACTATCATTCTAAGTTGATAATCAAACAATTTTAGTGCTGAACTAGTAAGAGGTCTAACCATTAAGAGCCAGTATAATTCTTAACCGTTTAGAGTCAAATGTCTGACCAATTTAGATTACAGGTCTTAACCATTCTGCTTAACCATTCAAAGGCAAATGTCTGAACCATTTAGACATCTGCTCGCGAAACAAACAGTCTGAACTATTAAATGATGAACCAATAAAAGATTTGAACCATTAAGAGCTCCATTAAGAGCTAAAAAGTCATAATACCAAAATTACAAGCCTCACTATGATTTTTTTGTGCATTTAGTAATCGTTAGTCAATTCATTTGTTTATCACGAAATGAAAAACAATTTAAAAATTGATTATACTTGATTAATAATAGAAAGTAGAGACGAACGTGGTACCGATACCTAAAGTAGGGATGAATGTGGTATCGAAAGTGCTGGTACCGAAAATCACTAAAAGTGAGTACTGGTACCGAAAATGTTTGGTAGGGTACCGGTATTTGAAGGTAAAAATTGGTATTTACCGGTGCTGAAAACTCCAAAAAATGGGTACCGAATCAGTACTAAAATAATTAGATACGTGAAATTCAGTACTGTTACACAGTACCAAATGCTCATCCCTAACAAGTGTAACATGCATTATTATAATAAAAATACATAATAAGTATGTTCATAAATCTTGTGAACTACTTTCTAAGCTATGTTTTAATAATCCACCAAAGTTGATCAAAATTAGAAACTACAAAAATCACTCACTTTTCCATATATTTCCATTGAGAAAAATGCTTGGATAGTCCCTGTGGTTTCGCCTATTTTCACCTTTAGTCCCTAACTTTCTAAAATTACTTGAATAGTCCCCAACTTTTCATTTTTTTGTTCTCGGATAATCCCTGTGGTTTCACCTATTTTCACCACACTTCATCTTCAACCTCCACCCACCATCACCCTCCTCCACCCTCCACCATCACCGCCACAGTCACTCTCTCCTTAAAGTCTCATAACTTATATACCTTTTCTCCATTAACAACACTCTCCTACTGCTTTCAGACTCATCTTCTGCACAAACTCTCTTCTCAACCGAATCAAGATCATATTTTTTCATTGAGTTAGGATTTAAAACTGGAACCCCAGTTGAGATTTTGATCTGGGTATGCAGAAAGATTGAAGAAAATAGTAGAAATAAGAGGGATTTCATTTGGGATTTTGCAAATGGTTATGTGATTGGGGGATTTTTGATAGTGAGTGCAATTAATGAGAGGGTGGTGATTGAATGATGGCCATGGCATCTCACCTACAAAATGTAATGACTTCACAGCCTCTATTTATGTATTTATTATAGCATCTCTAGCACAAAATGTAATGACTTCACACCTCTGTTGTAAGGATTTACAACCCCACTCTCTCTACAATTGTAATATGAAGCACCATGTGTACCACAAGGTACAATCATCAATTTTCAGAAAAAAAAAACGAAGATAAAAGAAATAGGAGGGGGCGGTTACCGTGAACCCGTCGGACCAGCAGCTGTGCCACCTCCGGTCTCCACCGCGCAGAACCACCGCCACTGCCGTCACTCGACCCACCACCGAACTCGCGTCATCACGCAACCCTCACAGTCAAACCTCCATCGATGTTGCTGCCAACAACACCACCACCGCCGTCGTCGTGATGCTGATGCCGGCCACCGGAGGACTCCGCCGAGCTCCGGCCGGCCTTCCTCTCTCCCTCGCGTCTCTAATTCCTCTGCCTCTCTCTCTCTCTTTGCGACCTGGTATGGAAGATGAAAGGGGATCGAGAGATGGAGAGTGACTGTGGCGGTGATGGTGATGGTGGAGGGTGGAGGAGAGTGATGGTGGGTGGAGGTTAAAGATGAAGTGTGGTGGTGGGGTTTTGTAACACCCCGAAAACAGTTTTGGTAATTAAACTACATTAGTACTAAAAGACGGGTAAATTACCGTTAAGGGTAAAAGTAACCCAGTGAATATTAGGATTTTTAAATAAATAAGCCTAATATTAAATAAAAGCTGAACGAAAGCTTTTGAGAAAACAAAGTATGTGAAGAGGCCCGAGTTAACGGGACTTAAAATAAAACGGGTTATGACTATCTCGAACTCACTAAGCTAACTTGGAAAGTTTAACCTAGTTAATAAAACAAAATATTGTTGAAGACAAGTAGGTTGTAGCCTACTTACTAATTAATGAAACATGAGGGGCTAATAATGTTAAGTGAGAAACTTGGGTTATTAAAAATCAAAAATAAAACACAACACACAGTCTGTATGCGTGATGGAGATCGACCAGGAGAACAAAAAAGGGGCTCAAACCCTAACTTCAGCAAAATCAACAAATTGAAGCTTGATTCAAGCCCCAAATCAATGCATGAATACATAGAAACGATCACCTAGTCGTGAGGATCGTAAGGTATGTCGAATTTTTTGATATTTATGAAGTTGAGAATTCTTGATGTACATAAGAAATTCGAAATTGATGTTGCATGATTGTGGTATGGATGATATTGAAGTGAAATAGTGTTTAGGAGTAAACCAAAGACAAGAATATATTGAAATCATGCCTAGCTCAAGTAAATTCAGATTTTTTTGATGCTAAATTCATGTATGAGATGTTTTTAGGGTTTTGATTGCTAAAAATTAGTGTTATGATGTCAAGAACATGCTTAAATTGAAAGCTGAATTCAAACAGCTCCTGATCAGAATTTACAGCCGACTTGTATTGGCTGTAACCTGAACAAAACGTGACAAAAACATGTGTTTCTTGAGTCTAAAATGTAATTCCAGGAAATATCTTTAAAACCCCACTAGAATCGCATTTTTCGACTAAAATTGAGCGTTTTATGAATTTTTCCGTATCAAAGGTTCAAGCTGCGTTTTCTGGCAGAATTTGCAGCCCATTACGAATGTCATAACTCAATTTAGGAATTTAGTTATGATCTCAAATTTTTACTGTAAATAGTTTTATGCGATTAAAAGAATCAACAATTAGAATTTCGTCAATCGGATAAACGAGGAATTTTTAATGAATTTTTCCGTAAGCTGCAGTCAGAAGTGACGAATCTGATTGCAGCTTAGTAAATGAATTTTTACGAATTTTTAGTAAAGAGTTAGATCTTGAAATTTTAACACAAGGCCTAACCCTCCGAGAGGTACGCCACATAAAAAATCATAATTTTTGAAGACTTGTAAACAGGTTAAACAAGTCACCAAAAACAGCCCATTTGTAGTGATATGAAATACCTAAATGAAATCGCGGCCTACTAGTTAGCAGTGTTGTAAGAATCGTTAGGCGCTAGTCGGGCGGTGGGGTACAGACTAGCGATTAATCGGGATTAATAGGGATTAATCTGAATTAATCGGATTGAGATTTTTATAAGTAGTTTTTAGTTGCATATATACACACACATTTTTATATGTAGTTTTTTAAAGTAGACATGTTTTAACCCCTCGTTAACTCAATTTTTTAAGTAATTGGAAGAAATTTATATGGTTTGATCAAAATTTGGCTGGCATCTAGCCAAAATTTGGCAAGAATAGGACCGACATTGACTGCCTAGCTATTAATCGGCCATTAATCGGTGAACCTCCGATTAGTGATTAATCGGCGACTAATCGGAGACTAGTCGGGATTTTTACAACCATGCTAGTTAGTATGTAAAATTTGATTTCGTTAAGAGTTCGGATGAAATATGCCTAAGTGAGTTCATTGAACCAAATGTGCATTTGAATATGTTGATAGGTCAATTGACTTTTAAAAAGTCAAACCGACCAATGATTAGATCGAATGATAATTTTGATATGGACGAATGATAAATTCGACATAAAACCCGTAGGATGGAATAGTCGTAAATGATTATGACTAATCTAACCGTCTTACGAATTGTGATGATGATAGTTTGACTCTAGACAAGCTAGATGAAGACTTGGGAAAGAAGTGGGTCAAACGGATCGAGTACGCGGAAAAAGAGTATAACCGGATGCAAGGTAAGTGAAACTTACACTTTTTGTAGAATATGTGTTTGTTATAAAAGTTTCTTATACGATTAAGATGATATTCAAGATATGACTCCGACACGAAACGATACGGGTCGGAGCATATCTAATGATGAAAAACTATGTTTTATGATAAAGAGGCAAAATGGTCATGAAGTGACATGAATAAAAATGGGTTTTCGAACGGCTACTTTATAAGTAAGCCTAAACGAGTAAAAAGGGGAAATGGTGATTTAGTCACGAACAAATAGGTAAAAGTTGAAATATAGAACAACACTAAGCGACATAAGTCATGTCGGGCTAAATGCGTAAGGAAAAAAAGGGTTTAAGAGACATAGCTAAAGAGGTGAGAAATCTGAATTTAGTTATTTAATGAAATGGTAAATAGATACCATTCCAATATAAGCGCAAAGTGTTTAAATCGTTTAGACCAAACGGGTCAAATGGTAATGTAGATACCATTTGACAAATAATGACTAATAAGTGCTTGTCGAGTCTTATGCGCACAGGATAAAATGGTTATGATTTAGCGGTGCTATGAATTAGCATATTATGGACGCAAGGTATTAAACGGGTCAATATGTTGATCCGAGCCAGGTACGCATATTTTGTATTGTAGTTAGAAGCGATATCGCGGTCAATTATTGGCGAAAGCCCTTCGTCACAAAATGAAGGATTAAAATTGACCAAAAAGTCATTGAGGGGTAAATAGGGAAAAACAGTCTTTAAGAGTTGTTTAGAAATAAGCGTTTTGTTTAATTGAGTCATTGGGATATGTCTAAAATGGAGATAGGGTGTAAGCTAAAAGAAGCGTGATTTAAGCTTAAAAGTGTTAAATACCCCGTAACGGGTCAAAATAAGTAGATATGCAAAACGGGTTAAGATTTGCATAAGAACCCGTCATTTGAACCTTGAATATTAGTAAACTGATATAATGTGATTTGCATGACATTTTGAAGGTAATTAACAAGTTTGTTAGATTAAATCGTAAACGGGTCAAAAGTGTTGAAAAGGGATTTCAAGCCGAGAGCTTGAAATCTAAATTTTTGAAGTAGTCTAATATCAGGTATTGACTCCAAGAGATGGAGAATTAAATTACGAACACGTAAGAAAAAGAATCGTGCAAAACGGATTAGTAGAATGAAAGTTATGGCATTTTGAAGTTTTGAGTTTGATCAAAACTAGAGCTGGGCAGGAAATGCAGGTCCAGATACGGACCTGCTGGAAAAGAGCTTCCCCTGCGCCACGCGAGGGACCACCTGAAACCGGGCGCGACACGCGACAGGCATCGCGGAACGCGAAAGAACGAGTTGAGCCTCTCACGTGGCGCGAGAGGCATAAATCTGAGAAATTATTTTTGTTTTGTTGTTTGATGCGATGTACATGTTTTAAGCTATTATTTAAGTATCGAAACTAACTTTTAGGTTGGTTTCGATCACAGGTTAATTTCAAGAGTTTCCGGAGGACGATCAAGCTCAACGGAGAACCGAACACGAATAAGATAAAAGCTTCCGCACGTCGTTTCTTCGTAACTGTTAAACGACGAACTCAATTATGTTATGTTGTATTATTTTAAAATTGTAAAGTTTAAACAAACCCGTATTTTACAAAGTATATGTAGTCATAATTACATGTTGTTTGTCGTATACTTTACGAAAACCAAAAAAAAAATGACAAGGGTGTTACAGGTTTTATAAACAAAAATGAAGAAGATGCCCGGATAGTCCCTGTGGTTTGGCCTTTTTAAGGAAAGGGTATTTTTGTCATTTCATACCCTCTTAACAGATAAAACAAACTGAACCAGGGACTGTCCGGGAACAAAAAATGAAAAGTTGGGGACTATTCAAGTAATTTTAGAAAGTTAGGGACTAAAGGTGAAAATAGGCGAAACCACAGGGACTATCCGAGCATTTTTCTCATTTCCATTGTTACGAATCCTTTATAAATGTTAAAATCAAGCCAGGAAACCCTTCGAGATGATTAATGAAGAAGCGTTCATGTGGATAAAGAATAGATCCAAATTTCATGTTTTAAACTGGGACTTAATTGAAGTTGTTATGTAATGTGATTAACAAAAGTGTGTTGTTCTGTAATAAAAGCGTGTTGCTCAAAGAAATGTTAAAATCAAGTGACATACTTGAAGTATTCATGTAACACGATTACTAATAGTGATTACTCTTTAAATTTAACATAAAATAAAAGATAGGTATAAAAAGTCACCAAGTAACAGCCTTATATTTATTAGTTTTATTATACTGATAATTTTATAAAAAATCACTCAATGGGCGGAACCAGAGGGGGGTCAAGAGGGTCCGTTGACCCTCCGGCACCGGAACTTTTTGAATTTTTATTTAAAAATTTTGAGTTTTTGAAGAACAAACTTAGAGATGAACCCCTAATTTGAACCACTATAGAATATAAGCTTATAATGACCCCCTAACTAAATCGTTTTGGTTCCGCGACAATAACATTTGACAGAACCTTAAACAATCATAAAATATACTGATAATTTTATAAAAAATCACTCAATAGAACATTTGACAGAACCTTAAACAATCAAATGTCCCACAGCCGCCACATCCTTTGCAAACTTACTCGACACCTGCACAACACGTTCATCATTTCATACCACAATAAAATAAAAAAAGGGCAAAAAAAAACCCTAGCTGCAATTTTATCTTCCCCAATTTTCATTATTCAAATCCTTCATCCGCATACCACCTTCTTCTCCAGATTAACCCCAAAAATCACAATTCAAGGTATGTATACATTAATTATTATCATAAACTCACAGCTCATCTGTTTCGAGTAATTTCAATTCACTTGTTTATGCCCTAATCGATTCACATTGTGCGATTTCGTTTGTACGTAGGGATTGTTATGATTATACGTTGATGAAAGTCGATTAAGATTCATATATTTTTTAATGACATGCTCAAGAATTGATTCTTACATTTTTTTAATAAATTTTAGGTATAACAAGTCTAATAGTTTGAACAGAGTGGCTAGGTGTGAAAGTGATGATGTCATGGCAGCTAATGTTATCCTGTTACATTAAAACTGAAGTCAAAAGTACCAAGTTATTCACATAGTTAGTTCAGCAGAGGATTATTTCAGATAGTCAAATATGTCTTTGGTCAAACCAGAGGTATGCTCAATATTATGAGTGTGTTATGTGGTTGTGAAGTTTTTTTTTTTTTTTGTTATGATTGTTAATGTTTTGTTTGCGGTTTTATCGATAAAGATGAAGTCTTTTGTTTGGCTCCAAACTGCGGATGGTTTAATTCAACAAGTAGAGGAAGAAGTTGCGATGTTTTGTCCGATGATATGTAGAGAAGTTATCCATAAAAGCATGGGATCTTCCAAAAACCATGCTATAAAACTTCCTGAAAGAGTTACTCCTGCTGTCTTAGGTTTAATACTTGATTATTGTCGGTTTCATCAAGTAACGGGGCGCTCCAATAAGGTATGTTCAACCTCTGGTTTCTCTCTTTAGTAATTTTTTGCTAGTTCTACCTATTTTAGCTCATTAGTAGTATAATTAATAATGTGACATTTACTGTCACACAGTAGTGGGTAGAGTTTGCCGCTCTAACAAAAACACGTGCTTGCAACGGTGGAAATTTGTCTTTTAGTTTTTTAATATTATTATTTTTTCATTTCTTTGCGCTTTTTAATAATTAAAGGTTAAATGTTGACAATGGGTAATATGGCAAACATGTTTCTACAGGAACGTAAAACTTTCGATGAAAAGTTCATACGGCTGGATGCGAACAAGTTATGCGACTTAGTATCTGCTGCGGATAGTCTCCAGCTAAGGCCATTGGTTGATCTTACTAGCTGTGCAATTGCTAGGATGATTTCAGGCAAAACTGCAGAGGAAATACGTGAGACATTTCATATTGCTGATGATCTTACAGAGGTATGTGTATTTGATAAAATTATGTTCCGACAGAAATGATAACATACAATTTTACCAAGTTTAATAGGGATTTGTTTATTGCAGGAAGAGAAGTTGGAACCTATAAAAATTAAAACCGATGATTCACGTGTCCGTCTTTTGAATAGGTTGTATGCAAGAAAGAGAAAACAGTTGAAAGCAAGAGAAAAATCAAAGGTGAAATGATTACTTTTGACGTTCTGTTGTCTTTAATGTACATGTATTAACACAATAATTCCTTTTGTATGTTACAGGATGTTGAAGTTGAAGAGGAGCGCGTTGAAGATCGGTCTGTTGATGATCTCTTGTCATTCATAAACAGTGGGGATGAAGGTTAGTTGCTGTTTTTACATGCATCTTCTGTTCAGTTTTCCATCTGATATTATTACTTAATTTCAACCCATTGTGGTTAAATCCTCTTCTGTATGAAATACCCACAAATAAATCTTCTGTTGCTTTCAGATTCCAAAGGCGTTAAGCCTGCCAAGAACAAAAAAAGAAATCGTAGGAAAAAGAACCTTCGCAAGGACCCTTCTCCCAACAATGAGAACAAGAATCCGTATAAGGTTGATTGCTAGTCCTGAATTTTGATGTACATAGATTTTAGACTTCAATAATTTATTTTTTTACTTTTTATTTGATACAATCTAGGAAATGGATAGTCTTTCTTCTTCCCATAATAGTGAGATTGAAGATCTGCCTAATCAAAGTATAAGCTTAAAGTTTCTTGGATATGTTTCTACTGAGTCTGATTTTGATGACGGATTGGATCCTGCACTTAAGGAACAACTTGATAGGTTTGTTTACGTATTTATAAAATGAATGAATGAATATTTATGGAAATGCTCATTTTTGTTTCAATTCTTTTTAAAATACCTTGTGAAATTGGTTTCTGGTGCAGGGAAGTAGAGGATTTTGCTCAAAGACTAAACTCTGTTTGGTCAAAATAGGAACCTTACACCATTATCTAGGGATATATAAACAGGTATATATTTATTCAACTCACATTATGGTAGAACATCAGTAATAAAGTTTTCTTTCCCAATTTGAGAACATTTGTTGATCATTTCACTCAGTTTAATATCCAAACTTGAAACTAGAGCGTTAACGTTAACATTAACATTACTTAACCATCCAATTTTATCTTGTGACAGGCGTGGACGAGAAGTGGGGCCCGTCATTTCTCATAATGCAGCATGGTCTACTTTTGTAGGGATGCTCTTATTAGGTGACATAGCAAGTTAAGAGGCTAGATTATGTAGGCATGTAAGCAAAAGTTATATGCCTTATTGAACTCAGTAGAGGATAGTTGGAGCTCTAATATAACTTTTGAACTTTCATGATTTTTGCCTTGTTCATTATACGACTTTTGGTTTATTTTTATTCGTTTATTTTTATTGACTTACATTTATTTCGGTTGTGGATGGGTGGACCGCTAGCTATTTTGGCACAAGCAAAATGCGTTTTGAGACGTGTGGCAGGGCCTAATACTAAGTTCAAAAACTATAATGAAAATGAGGCAGGAGCTATTTGCTAGACCACGTATATTGTTAATGATTTATAGAATCATAAAATTGTATAGAAGATTACTTACAGTCAAATCGAAAATCATAAAATTATATAGAAGATTACTTACAGTAAAATCGTCTTGTTTTGAAATTATCATTTTGCCATATCTTCACAAAATCATATCTAGGTCTTTGTTAACATGTGCAGCAGTGGATGGAGATGTTTGAAAGTTTATGTAAACTATGAACTTATGGACCATTTTCAACAGGATGTCCATGTGTTGAGGTTACAGATGACATATGAACCTGAACCTGACATGCGAACGACAAAAAAGGTTTGAAATTATTGTAACTCAATGGGGTGAAGGTTTAGAAATTGGAATAAACTGGGTTTGAAATTATTGTAACTCAATGGTTTGAAGGTTTAGAAATTGGAAAAAAAACTACTTAAAATGACCGAACACATGGACGAATACCGAACTTTAACTCTTTCAAAAGTTTTGAGTGGAATTAGTCTCAAACACGACGAAACCACCGACCACATGTTCACATCATGCTATTTTGCGCAAGTTATTTGGCACCTCATACGCGATTGGTGTATTGTTAATCCGATATTCACGTTTTTGGTTCGTGACCTCTTGTTGCATAACCAAGCTAATTTGGGACGGCGGAAATACAAAGTATCATTTTCATGACTTGGTGTATCTGGAAGGCTAGAACTATCATGTATTCTCCAACAAGACGGCTTTAATTTCGAAGGCCATAGAGGACATTAAATTGCCTACGTATTTGTGGATAAAAAATAGATCCCCGTATAAGGCTGTCATGGAAAGATTGGTATAACTTCTCGTAATCTTTGTTGTTTTGTTCTAGCGACTTGATAGTTTGCGTTAATGAAATTCGCCATTCTAAAAACGGAAAAAGAAAACTTAAACATTAAATCAATTAATAGAAGAGATAATTTGAATACAAACTTAACCACACACAAAAACTAATATAAAACTAAAAAAACATAGTTCATCCCCAAACAAGCAAACACAACCTACATACACAACCAAAACAACACACCAAATAGTTTTAGAACTATAATCAAACCAAACCAAACAAACTTATTATTATTCATGAAATCAATCTTTGATTCCAATTTACTCTTCAATTACTAGAAACTCCTTATCCTTCTCAAGATTTTCCATTGCACCTGCCTCCAAACTAATCTCCACATCAATCCCTCTTCCACCCTCCTTAGCCGGATACAAATAAACCATCCCATCAAACCGGTTATTCGCCCCGCTCCGAACACTTTCCGGTTTACCAAACCCGAAATCCACATCATACACTTTAAACCTAGGGGAACTTCCAACCGCCACACAGTTCACACCGGCATCCTTATACTGAAATATGATCGGATTACTCTCCCACTCCTTGTTTCGCGCCTCAATCGCCTTCGCATCGTGCGACTCAATCGCTTTCTGGATCAACGCCGCCGCGAATTCCGGCGGATTTGCTTGCAACAGTCCGGCAGCGGTTACGGTGAAAATCGCCTGAATTAGGTTTCCGAAGTAGCTTTCCGGCATCGGAGGATCCACTCGTTTCCGGCAATCGGCGAACACGGTGAACACAGTGTAGTCCTCCGGTGCCAGCTGGCGAGCGCGTGTGACCGCGTGCCAGATGTGTGTGGATAACGATTGGAAAGTGGAGAACGGTTTGGTGGATTCGTTTGCTGGATTGGCGTTGACTTTAGCTTTGATTTTGTCGATTGAGGATTCTGAGAATTTGAAGATTTTTTCTTTAAGTGGTGGTGGCTTTGTGGCGGTTGCTCCGTCGCCGTTTTGTTGCTCCGGTGGGGTTAGGTCGAGCTTCACGCGCGTGTTACGCGCTTGGGTCCGGTCTAGGAAAGGTTGAATGGATATGGATTTGGATCCGGTGCAAATTTCGGCCCATGAACTCATGAAGTGCCACGTGGATGTACCGTCTAAGATTGCGTGGTTGAAGGCGCAGCCCATTGCAAGCCCATCTTTGAGCTTGGTTAGCTGTATAGTAATTAAAGCCGAAAATGTTAGTAGAAAACAGTAGTTGTAAATTAATACTCACAATAATATATCAATAGTTAGTAGAAGAAAGTAGTTGTAAATTAATACTTTCAATAATAATATATTAATAGAAAAACATAGATAAATGTTTAGTTAATAAATAGAGTCATTTTTCCGGGTTGGCTAGTTTCTAATGAAGTTCTCTTTTCAAAAAAATAATAATAATAATAATAATAATAATAATAAAAATAAATAAATAAATAGAGTCATAATTTGTAAAAATATTGATTTTTTTTAAATATTACAAAACTAGTCATTGATGACACACTTTCAAAGCTAGTCGTCTCATGTGTCTTTGGAGCGACCTTTCAAGCACTGGATGCTCCTTTGAAGGTCTTTCGGGAGTTGAAGTGTCTGGCGTCTGGGATGCGTCTTTGGAGGTCTTTCCCGTGCGTCTTTCACGCCATGTGTCCATTTTTATTGGGTTTCAGGGATGCGTCTTTAAAGGTATTTCCCATACGTGACTTCTCACATGCGTCTTTCACGCCATGTGTCCATTTTTTATTGGGTTTCAGTGACGTAGCTCCAAAGACGCATTCCGTGATGGAAAGGTCGCTCCAAAGACGCGTGAGGTGGCTAGTTTTGAAAGAGGTATGGTCAATGGCTAGTTTTGTAATTTTCCTTTTTTTTACATTAAAGATTAACTATTTGTGCTTTCTCATTAAAATGCCAAAACAACAAATTAAAAAAAAAATGAGAGGTAAACGGGCAAAAAGCTGTGTCGCAACCCTCTTTTGAATTGCAAAACCGATCCTACTAAAGACGAATCAACTCTTAAGGGTCGAGGAATTCCTATTTATTGAATTAACAAATAAATAGGACGTGTACCGTTGGATTAATAACAGATCCAAGCTTAAGGTTCCGAGCTGGGAGAAGTGGAGTTTGTTCGACATTTTCGATATGTTGTAATTGTCTTTCGTTTTTGTGTTTCCGTTTTGTTTGTTTTGTTTTTTTTCCCAGTTTCTTGCTGGCTCTTTATATATATATATATATATAAAGTGAGTTGCCGTTCAAAAAAAAAAAAACAAATAAATAGTTTTTTTAATAATTAAAGGTTGTTACAATTAATTTAAGGCATAGTTAGGCCGGAGGGTGTTGGGGCGCCACCCCGCCAGGTCAGCTGCTATAGCGCCCGGGGCGCTATCCACCCACACCGCCGGAATTAAGGAGGGGGCGCCATACATGGCTCGCCAACATGGTAACGAGGGAGGAGGGGGTTATCAGCTGGGGCCCACTTGTTTGCACCAATCAAGTTTTTTTTTTTTTTTTCCTTTTTTCTCTATAGCGCCCCTAGGGGTTATACCACACCCTCCATGTTAAAGGGGGGTTATAAAGCCACTTGGCTGACGTGGCGCCTACGTGGCGCTGAGGTGTCAGAGGTCAAAATACTCATTTATTGCAATATATTTGTATTTAATGAAAATAAATCACATTTTGTTTAGGAATTTTATAACTGGTATTCAGAAATCCTAATCATTGTAAGCTTTTATAGCTAAAATTCAGAAATCCAAATCATTAACTTTTTCTTTTTGGCAAAAATAAAAAAAAAAATTCTTAAGATTTCAGGGAGATTACACGTAAAAATGATTAAAAAAAAAACAAACTGGATTTATATATTTTAGCAAACAGTAGAATGATTTTCTGAAATTTGTAATTGTCTAATGTGCATAATTAGTAATAGGGTTAATGATTAGATTAAAAAGGTACCAAAAATGAAGGGTTTCATATAGGATTGCAGTGAACTAGCAAAATACCCGAACAAGAAGCTAATTAAAAAACCTACAATAATCCTTACCGATATAAAAACAAATTTTATGACAGGAATAAATATATTTGGACCATATGAGACAATTCATTGCAAACCGGTTTATATTTAATGAGCCACATTTAATATGCATCTTTCACTCCCACCAACCTTCATTAAAAAACAAATACTAATAATACAAAAAGAAATGCATTCAATTTCTTTTAATGAAATTTAATCGAGTATTTAATATAATAATGGTTGTTTATGTTGATAACTTGATATCATGTTGACCACATGTGTGTTCAATCTATTGTTAATTATCATAAATAGGGGCGGACCTATATGGTCCGGGTCGGGGTCCACGGACCCCAATCTTTTTTTTATAAAATAGTAGAACCGGTATGTTAAATTTTTTAAGGATCCCATAAAATAAATTAACTGGACCCCATAATATTAAAAACAAAGATGGTGTGGTGGTAAATCCCCTTGTTTTATAACAAATAGATTTCAAGTTCAAATCTTACATGTCTTGTTTTTTTAGTTTATTTTTTCCATCAAAATTAAACTAGTGTTTTAAAACAGCACAACCATCCATTGACCCTCTACTTTGCTTCTTTAAACTGATAAATTGAATTTCGATTTTATTTAACACTTAATTACTAAATAAAATTTCCAACATATAATGTAGTGGTTTCATGTCCACTAAATGCTTCTACATTATTTCCTACCCACGACCCGACTACGATGACCAACCCGAAAATTTTAATGTTTAGTTGGGAAAAATCTTTACATAAAAAATGGACCCAAATGAAAAAAAAAATATGGGTCCACCACTGATCATAAAAGATAAATAGACACGGGACAAGAAAATTTATAAATATTATTTACTCAACTAAAAAATTAATATGTTTAAAAATAACTAAAAAATAATATTTAAATTTTAAATACTACTTCAAACTTTCATATTTTATCTTTTCATTGAAATATAATTTTGTATATGATCATTATTACTTCTCTTTCACCCTTTACACTATACAGATTTTATCATCTTATCATAATATATTTTATTATATTACTTCTCTTTTACAATTTACACTAAACACTTTTGTAAAATAATGATCACCCAACGATTTCTTTTCTCATTTATGTTTTTTTTTAAATAAAATTTCATTAAAACAAACTCCGACCCAAATAAAAGGCCAAACAAAAACAACTTCCCGACCCAAACGAACAAAGAAAATAAAAAGTACCTGGATTGACAAAAGCGGACGATGAAGCCCTTCAAAGTTCAAAACTTCATTATAAGGAATCAACTCCTTGAGCTTCGCGGTTCCTTCTTCTTTCAACAAATCGGCGGTTTCGGCGTCTTCTACGGTGGCAGTCACCACCTCCACCCCGTCCATATCATCATCATACACCACCTTAAACACTCCATCATCATCTTTATCTAATTTTCCGGCCAACTGATAAAACTCTTCCAATACAACCTTCAACCCATCTTTCAATTTCTCCACAATGCTCTCAAACTCCTCCACTCCACCTTTATAGATCAACAACTTTTGGTTGTAGTAAAAGGCTATGTAAGGAAGATCAAATGTCACCAATTGACATTCTTTTCTTCCTAGTGGCTTTTGAGGCTTCACATGAGTTTTGCTTAGGATTTCCACTTTCAAATGCTTCTCCTCCGTTGCCATTCTTTGATCAACGATAGAGTGCAAGGTTTTTTTTTTAGAAAAAAAAGAAAGTTGTGTGTTGAAAAGGGTTTTGAGTGAGGTGGTACTTATAACTCATTTGGGTGTGGTTGAAATTGCATTAATGACCTTCATGTGTGTAGTTGTGACCATTTATTACCCTCTACCATTGCAACTACGGTATGGATGGAAGTTATGAGTAAAAGAAGGATGGTTCTTTTATATCAATTAATTAAAAAACCATTTTTCATTAGAGAGAAAACAACCTAAACAATGTAAAAGAACCGGGTGATATCATAAAATCAAAATAGTTATGAAACAAATTCTTCAATTATACTAAATTATTAAATTTGTTTAAAGGATCATGCATAGTAATGTTATGGCCCCGAGATCTATGGAAGTAATTTTTAAAATACTTAATTTTGCTATTCAAAAAGTGGTATCGGCACAGCTTATTACCCGTTTACCATCTATCTCAATGTAAATTCATGAGATATACGTCAATTACTATCACAATATATAATTACCTACGTGAATGCTATGTGCATAACCTTTTGTTATTGTGGTGCTCTTTTATGATGTGGAACACTGGCCACTTTATCAAATTTGAACGTTTAAAATACAATTCTATACTCTCTTATAATAATAATAATAATAATAATAATAATAATAATAATAATAATAATAATAATAATAATAATAATAATAATAATAATAATATACGTGTTAATATTATTTTTCATTAAAACATCATTCATCATATGTTGACCAAATTTAGAGGTAAAAGTTATATTTAAAGAAAAAAAACAAAATACATCAGTAAAAGATCATATACAAGACATAAGATTTGTACAAGTGTACGCGACCAAGAGAGGAGGACAAGTGTCTTTGCCTTTAAGGGCAATTTAGTCATTTCTCACATAAACAACTTTCCCCATTGATTTTCAAACGGCTATAAATCTTTCATACGTTAATATTTAAAAAATAAATAAACGAATTAACGGACATTTTATTCTCTTTAATCTAAGCACCTCATTGCAATAGTTTTATTAAAAAAATTACAGGATTTTGAACACCCATTAGTTCATTACGTGATTACGAAATTTTGAATACTCATCTCATGACTACGTGATTTAAATGCCCATTACGTGATTACACATTCAACATACTCACATATGCTTTACCTTATTTGAGGTTGGCTTCTGTACAAGACAAGAGTCTTCTACGAAGCATACGTGAGTAAGTGAGGCATTGATCTTCCAAGATCAATGGCTCAAAGTAATCGAGTGACATTTTTGTAAATATGGGATTGAAGAAACAAATAACAAAAGGGTATTCTGGTCATTTCTCACTTGAACTCCCCCCCCCCCCCCTGATCTTCAAACGGTTATAACTTTTTCATACGTTAATATTTTTTTCTAAAAATTACACCATATTAACGGGCATTTCATCATCTTTATTTCGAGCAGTATATTGCTATAGTTTTCTTAATTTTTTACATGATTTTGTATACCATCACGTGATTTTTAAAACCTAACATTAATACGTGATTAAGTGATTCTATTATATTATGTGAATCCCATTAAGTGATTACGTAATTACGTAACAATAGCTGACTATGTATTATTACGTGACTACGTGATTTTGATACTCATTTTGTGATTACGTGATTTCATTATAGTATTTTATATGATACCACACTGAGTGATTACGTAATTACCTAAAAACAAAAACATGTAATTCATAATATTTCATATGAAATACCAAATATTTCAGGTCCAATCACGTATTAAGGATAAATTATATACAAAACAATAACCAAATCAACTATAATAACCACATAATGTCGTATATTAGATATTTAATCACGTAATAAAAACATAAACAATCAAGTTCTTATTATTGAATGTGTAATTACGTAATAAGTATAATTGTAATAACATCAGTTATAACAAATCATGTTGAATTTGTAATCATGTAATAGGTATTCAAAATCACGTAGTTATATGCTATGTATTCAAAATTACGTAATGAACTAACGGGTATTCAAAATCCTGTAATTTTTTCTAAGAAAACTATAGCAATTGGGTGCTCGAATTAAAGAGAATGAAATGTTCGTTAATAAGGTGTAATTTTTTTTAAAAACTATTAACGTATGAAAAAATTATAGCCGTTTAAAAATCAAAAGGGAAAGTTGTTTATGCGAGAAATGACTAAATTGCTCTTCAAAGCAAAGACACTTATCCTCCTCCTTTGGTCCCGTACACTTTTTACAAAGGGTGTACCTATTGGCACACCCAAATGCCTGTATGCACACCAAAAAGGGCTTTTTTGTCCTATATGCACACCATGCAGTGTCGAGCTGTGGCCAAAGCGCGGCGTTTTAGTCCGGTCAACCAGACAAAAGACTGACGGGTGTCTGACGGGTCTGTTGACCGGATCAAAACGCCGAGCTTTGGTCGTGTCGCAACCCCCGCCCCCTATCTGTCCCGGGAACGGGCGGCCGCGAGACCAGTTTTGGTGGTATCATTTTGTTTATCATTTTGGCAGCGGAAATTTCATCAGGACCGTAGTTAGGAAATGTTTATCAGAGTAAATACCACACTTTTCTAATATTAAACATATTGGGATAAAACCCAAGTTTTCATTACAAATATTTTCGTAGGGAAAAATCCCCATTTTATTGAATAAAACATCTTCTTTTATTTAGGTAACTTTTATAGCCACTTTTCCAAGCCTTCAGTGCTGTCCAGCTGACTTCTAGTTGGCTTTCACATTTTGTTACCTGAAACGCGTTTAAAAACATTTTGTCAGTGGGAAATACTGGTGAGTGAATCCCAGTTTAATCAAGAAGAGTTTTATTCTTTAACAGTATTGAGAGCTATCACATTGTTTATTTCTACACAATTACTCATTCAGTATTGTCAATCCTGACTGGTGGGTCATATTACCCATTGGCTAACTCTTTGTCCAATGGTAACGTGTTCCACATTTTGTATACAAAACCCCAACATACCGGCAGTAATTGAAGAACTACAAAGATTCAGTCACTACTTTATCACATTGTAAAACATTTATGGTTTTGTAAAAATAATTTACAAAAAGGAGATTACTCACATTGCTGACTTAGGTTTTTTCTAAGGTTTCCTGGTGATTATCTATAATTTACACAAATGCACACGCGTTAGTATAATAACCCATTTTAACATTTGTAATACCCTCCCCGAGACGACATTCCAACGACTACGTCGGGCAGAACCACGACAGCCGTTACGGAACCCTAGATCAATCGGGCAGCGTATCTAATACGTATCTAGGGGTTATGATACTTACATCGGGGCAGAACTTCGTGAATTAGGGGGTATAATACCCGAGTATAGCATACACTACGTAGAAATTGAGAGAGAAATGAAAAGTCTAAGCGAATTGGACTGAAGGCCGAGTGATATACGTTAAATTATACATGTTTTTATACCCCAAAACTCTTCCGTTTTAAGCATTTTTTACCGAAAACACAACATTTAGGTGCCAAATCCGGTACTTTTGTATTTTCAGGTCTTAAACAGAGCATAAAGCAAAATTCTGATGAAAACGGACAAATTCTGATGCATTTCTGACGAAAATGGCAAAAATCTGATGACTGCCAGGTGAGGCACGACCGTGCCATCCATCGGCACTACCGTGCCGATCCTCCGATCTCGGAAGCACTGCCAGTGCAAGGGCTGGTGCCAACTGTTTCTCGGGCCGCACTACCGTGCCACCCGAAGCATGACCGTGCCAAGGCTTGACTAAGGCTTCTGATCAACAATCTGATGACATGGCACTACCGTGCCGATCTGCTGACCCAAGCAACTTGTCCACGAGTCCACTTGGCTGACTCGGGATCGCTGAAACTGACGTCACCCGACAACACCTGCAGCACGACCGTGCCACCAATGGCACGGCCGTGCCAAACTGAAAATTGCCTATAAATAGCAGCATTCGCTACTGATCAAAATGTTGGGTTTTTCCATGTTTCTGGGCGATTTCTGGGTTCCGAAGCAGTCCTGATCAGACCACTTTGAAGCTTAAAGACCGAATGGAAGCATAGCCGATCCAACCCATCAATTCCTTGCTTGTTTATGGTTCGATTCCATGTTCTTAAACATGTATTCTGATCATTTTGCAAGTTATGAGCTGATGTTAGTTTATGTTTTAATGAAGCTTATGTAATAGTAGTAATGAACTTGTTTCTTGAATAATCTTTATGTTGTAATCTTGTTTGTATGAAACTTAGTGCTTTTTCTTGTTGAATCTTCATGATTATACAATGAATGTTTCATTGATGTTGAGTTCTTGATTATGTTTGATTATCTTGGATAATGAATCTGTGGTTAGTGGGATGGTAACTATTTCTTGATTAATCACTTGTTTGTAGACTTTGTTTACACCATGAAACCGGACCAGGGTATTGGTTTTATACAAGATATATCTTATTTTGATTAAGAATACTTTCTTGCACGTAAGGGTTCTAACGAATTATATGGTGTTGATTACATGTTCTTGAATGCGGTTTATGATCCTTGTTTAGTAGTTTTGGTCTGAAATTGCTGACATGGTAGATTTGTGTTCAAGACTTGTAAAGGTGAAACTGTTTGTTATATGATCTACATAATTGCTTATCCTCGTGGCTGTATTGTGACCATCGGTATTGCTTTCTTTGATAAGTGAGGTTAGGAATCCAGACCCGGTAAATAACCTATCTTTAAAGGTTCGCATGAATGAATATCAATAGCTCGCTAATGAATGATTTTAGGTGGTTAACGTGTGACCATCTCGTTAACTTTCCGAAGAATCATAATGCTAGAAATCCAGACCCGGTAACTAGCTGTCTCGAAATTGGAAAATTGATTAAGTGCTTTTGTAACATATATGATAGATAACATGTTTAGGTTGTTTGTGAAACAAGATATTAGTATATTTTTATTTTAGTTATAATTTAGATAAATTAGTTAAACAATCATTCACCTATCTTTTTATCTGGTAAATTAATGACAAAGATTTAGTACATTATAACGCCCGTGTTCCATGGATCGATATCTGGCTCTTACCAATACTTTGCTACATATATGACGGGATACACTTGTCCTTTGTTGTGTGTGTTTTAATGTTAAGGTATAAACCATTTTTATAAATTTAAAACACCAAGTTACGCCGGGTGCGGTTGTAAATACTGTAAATAAATGTGTATAGTCGCGCCCACGTCAAGTTTTTGGCGCCGTTGCCGGGGAATACGGAGAAATTAATGGAACAATCCGAGTCAATATCTTACCGGTGTACAAACTGTTAATAACTGTTAATATTTGTACATTTTTTTATCTATTTATTTTCTTTTATTTACTAACTTGTGAATACCTAGCCTGGCACGCCCACTAGGACTAACTGTTTTACTAACTTTTCTTTTTCTGTTTTACTAACCAACTAACTTTACTAACTCACTAACATACTAACTTTTTATTTTATTATTCGACTAACATTTATTTCATTTTTATTTAATTCAGTTATGTGTTCGGAATCGAACCATTTACTGGCAATTATTTATTTCATTTATTTTAAATTCAGTCATTTCATTTCTGTACTTCATTTATTTATGTATTTCCTTTCAGTATTTCTAATTCAGCATTTCATTTATTTCAATTCAGTTATTTTAATTCTGTTTATTTCATTTATATTTCTGTACAAGTTCGCACGTCGAACCACTTATTTATATTTATTTCATTTCTGCATTTAATTATTTACGTTCAGTTCTTCATTTATTTATTTCTGTCCATCTATTTTAAACCATTCATTTATTTAATTATTGTACTCAGTTGTTTATTTATTTACTCCAAAAATAAAGTATAACTTTCTGATAAAATCATCAGATTTTCTAATGAATTCCAATGAATTTATCAGATTTTCTGATGGATTCTGATAAACCCATTAGACATTCTAAAAACAACAATTTTCATTTCTGATGAACTTACCAGGTTTTCTGGTAATTCTGATGGATTTATCAGAAATTCTGATGGAACCAATTCTGTCATCAGATTTTTATCAGAAATTTATCAAACCTTGTCAGATTATAAAAAAAGGAGTTTCCTCATAATTCTGATGTTCGTCATCAGAATTTCTGGTAAACAGACAAAAACAGCTTTCAGATGTAAATAAGTAAATAATCCAGTAAATATTTAATTAGATTTGTTTCGTTACTTATATGTTTGTATATTCTGTATTATCATTATTATTACTTATTTCTTATATTATTATTATGTTCTTTTTTCTGTATAATGCCTTCCTTTTCACGTGCAGGCTAATGTCCACGCCCACGTCAAGTTTACCCACTAACGCTGAACTAGCCAACGAACCAGAAAATAACCTAAGAAGAAGTAGGAGGCTTCGCGAAAGATCACTTGTCGTTGCACAAAGGATTGCGGCCGCAATCGACGAACCAGTGATACTTTCTGACAGCGAGAGTTCAGAGGACAACACAGGAAGCATTATGGCAGAGGACGACCAACCTTTGAATGAGACCGGCCGTCCAGGAGGAGAGGGCTTGCTACCGAGCATTGCCCGACCTACGATAGAAGCACCGAGTTTTGAAATTAAATCTAGTATAATTAACATGTTGCAAAATTCTGTGCAGTTTGATGGGAAGGATCATGAAGATCCGGGTCGACACATCGCTTCATTCCTCGAGGTGTGCTTGACTTTCAAAATTCGAGACGTTTCTGAAGACGCAATTCGTTTGCGACTCTTTCCATTTTCTTTGCGAGACAAAGCCCGATCTTGGCTTTTGTCACTTCCAGTAGGGTCCATCACGACTTGGAACGAGATGGCCGATCTTTTCATGCAAAAATACTTCCCGCCGAAGAAGACAGCTAAGCTTAAGAATCGTATTATGACATTCAAACAGGCTGGAGGAGAATCTCTGCACGCAACTTGGGAGAGGTTCAAAGATCTTTTGATCGATGTTCCACATCACGGGTTTTCCAAAAGGCAACTTGTGTTGAACTTCTACCAAGGACTCAGCTACAACTCACAAGAACGTTTAGATGTTTATGCAGGAGGCGATCTTGGAACAAAACCCCCCAACGAAGCCTATGCAATCATAGAGAAAACTACCTTAAAGTCGAGTTCGCTTCACAGTGGAGTACAAAGTAAAGCTTTATCTATTCCTGGAGTTCATCAAGTAGATACATATACGGCTCTTGCAGCACAGATTGGAGCTTTGGCAGCAAGGTTTGATCAAGCTCAGAACGTTTCAAAAATACAATCATCATGTGAGCTATGTGGAGTGTCACACGAGAAAGGTACATGTGAGCAGGGTGTTATGTTTACAGGCCACGAAGAGGTGGACTATTTGGGCAATCAAATTAGGCCCCAAAATAACCCCTACAGCAACACATACAATCCGGGTTGGAGAAATCATCCAAACTTTGGGTGGAAAGCCAATTCCAATAACCAAAACCCACTTGGATATGCTCAACGCGCTCCCGCGCCACATCAGCCTCAGGGGCAATCCTTTTAGCCCCAGGGACAACCTTTCAACCACGTTACAATAATTTAGGTTCAGGAAGCACTTCCCAGCCACAAACCCCTCAAACCAACGCAAAACTAGAGGAGATGATGGCGCAGCTGTTAAACAACTCCAACAATGCCAATCAAATTTCTGAAAAGCGATACCAGCAGCATGAGGAGCGTTTCATGGCACAAGAAGGGGAAATGCGAAGCCAGAAGGCTTCAATTCAGACCATAGAGAATCAAGTCGGCCAATTGGCCAAGATGTTGTCTGAAAGACCACAAGGTAGTCTTCCAGGTAACACAGAACCAAACCCGAGAGGGCATGTTAATGCAGTAATGACGAGGAGTGGTAAAGCCACGGGACCTGAAAAATCGGACTCACCACCGATCACTGATACGGTCCAAACTGACGCTTCAGACGAAGTGCACGCTAGGCGAGTCCCAGCAAGTACAGCACAGTTTCAGGAGCCAGTTAAAGATTTCATTCCTCCTATTCTATATCCGAGCAGATTGAAGAAACAAAAGAACGATGAACAACATGGTAAGTTTTTAGAAATGTTTAAACAATTACACATAAACATACCATTTGTTGAGGCGTTGGCTCAAATGCCTAAATACGCAAGGTTCTTAAAAGACATCCTCACAAACAAGCAGAAACTCGAAAGCTTGTTTTGTGTGTTGATGAATGAAAACTGTTCAGCCCTTCTCCAAAACCGTCTACATGAAAAGAAGGGAGATCCGGGCAGTTTTACTCTTCTCTGTCTCATTGGCAGCATGTCTGTTAGTCACGCATTAGCCAATTTAGGAGCTAGCATAAACCTTATGCCATATAAAGTTTTTGCTAAATTAGATCTGGGTGAACCTTCACCCACTAGAATGAGCATTCGACTTGCAGATCATTCAATCAAGTATCCGCGTGGATTCGTTGAAAACATGCTTGTTAAAATTGATAAATTTGCTTTCCCCGTGGATTTTGTTATTTTAGACATGGACGAAGATTCAAAAGTGCCATTAATACTTGGACGCCTATTGATGCGTGTGTAGTATGATAGGTTTTTAATGTATATTTTAAGCCCTTTAACACTTTTTAGCCAAGTTTTAAATTTATAAAACACGATATTTACTAACACTAAACACACATATGGGCAAGTGCACCCATCGTGAGCGCAGTATAGTGTTGGTAAGATACCGAGGTCGTCCAAGGACACAAGAGCTTTTAATACCGGTTTATCCTCAACGTCTAATCAAATCAAAAGTTTAGAAAAAAGGTTTTAAACTAGAAAATAAAAACTAACTAAAATGCTGAAAAATAAAATAAATTAAAAACAGATAGACAAGATGAATCACTTGGATCCGACTCGTGTTTAGTGTAACCTTTGATTATTTCCGCACTTTTGCACTTTTCAAGAGATTATCTTAGTTATTGTAGTAGGCCCCTCTTTTGAAGGTGACGTTACCCTCAACCCAGTAGTTTGAGTCAGCAAGGATACAATCCTAAAGGGTTGGATTATTGAAAGATAATTAATTAAGTTATTAATGCATAATGTGGTAGGCCCCTCTTTTGAAGGTGACGTTACCCTCGGCTAAGTAGTCTGAGTCAGTAGGGATACAGTCCTAAGTAGCCGGGTTAAAGTTTTAATAGTAGCTTACATATGAGGGGATCAAAGAGTTTGGACCCCCGCCATCCAATACCGGTGGGTATTGAAGGAGGTCCTACTAAATTTGACCCAGGTCCTTGCAGGATCTATACACTGAACAAGGCAAGACTCTTACCAAACCGTTCTCTTAACCCCCGACCAGGTAGCCAACATACCTCCATATAAACCGTGGAGATATGAATGGTGAAAATCTTTTATTTTATATAGACAGTAAAATAATGCCAAGACACCACGGACAAACGATAAGGAAGAATCACCTTCAACATAAGAAACTAGTTATTAAAGTCATTAATACATAACCAAATAAAAAGTGCGAAAAGATTAAAAATAAAAAGTATTACACTAGACACTTGTCTTCACCAAGTGATGTAAGATACTTAGGCAAACATGGCCTTTGATTGTCAAGAACTCTTACGATCAATCTTGGATCCCGAGACGACTCACACACTCTATGATGGATGATGGATGATGGTGGTGGATGATGGTGTTGTGATGGTGGTGGGTGGTGGGTGAAGTGTGAGAGAGGTGGTGTGCCAAGGGATGGTTTGCAAATGAGCCAAGCACCCCTATTTATAGCCTGAACAGACGCTCGGGCATGACCCTGTGTCCACCTTCCTTCTCTTTCTTCATTAATTGCATCTTGTCTGCATTAGTTGACCACGCCCCCGTGTCCGCTGGGCACGACCCCGTGTGCAGAAGCGTATCTGTACTATCTAGATTTCCCCAGATTCTGCGAATCTTAGAGTTGACCACGGCCCCGTGTCCGGTGGGCACGCCGCCGTGGTGGGTGATAAAAGCTTCTACAGCTTTGTCTTTTCTGCAGACACTTGGGCACGCCCCCGTGTTCACTGAGCACGGGGCGTGTTCAGCCTTCTGTTCTCTTGTTTTTGCTTGGGAAGATGCTGTCGGGGGGTCGGGCATGCCACGTTTGATCCCTTTCTTGTATTTATGTTAGATTTAGCTGCCTTTTTGCTTCTTTTGTTCGTTTGAGCTTATTTAATCCTGAAAATACAAAAGGAAGACAAAAACATACTTTTCCAACATTAGTACTAAAAAGGGTTAGTTTTATGCCACATTTGATGTAATTTATATGTTGCATTTTGCACACATCACCCATTCCTCAATACTGCGAGGACGATTGTTGATCTGGCAGTAGGCCAAATCACACTCCGAGTAAATGACGAGCACGTCACTTTTGATATTAAAAGATCAATGCAGCATCCGTAAAGTCACGATGACATGCTTTACTATGTCAACATTGTTGATACTTGTGTAAGCTCTCATTTCCAAGGCACTATTGAAGAAATTGATGCGGACACACATCTGTTGTGTGAGAACCAAAGTGGCATTTCACAGGAGGGCAACGAAATTGAGCAACCGGTTTTTCAAATCGGTGAAGATGGTTCCCAAAGTCCAGATCAATTTGTGGAAATTGACCGTGAAGTTGAAGAAAAATCAAAACCTTCGGTTGAAGAGCCACCGTCGTTGGAGTTAAAAGAACTCCCACCGCATCTCGAGTATGCATTTCTAGATAAGGAGTGTCGCTTGCCAGTCATCATTTCAGCATCCTTAGAAAAAGAGGAAAAGAGACAGCTTCTCGAAGTTCTAACGCTCCACAAGAAAGCAATGGCGTGGAAGATTATGGATATCAAGGGCATTAATCCTTCTTTTTGTACTCATAAGATTCTCATGGAAGACAATTACAAACCTAGTGCACAGCATCAAAGGCGTTTGAATCCTAACATGCAAGACGTGGTGAAGAAAGAAGTTATTAAGTTATTAGATGCAGGGCTGATTTATCGTATATCTGATTCTGTTTGGGTAACTCCAGTGTAGGTAGTACCCAAGAAAGGTGGTATTACTGTAGTTCCAAATGATAGGAATGAACTTATTCCTACCCGTACCATCACCGAATGGTGAGTTTGCATCGATTACCGCAAACTCAACGATGCCACCCGTAAGGACCACTTCCCGCTTCCATTCATCGACCAGATGTTGGAACGTCTGTCGGGGAAGTCATTTTCTGTTTTCTGGATGGGTTCTCTGGATATTTTCAAATTCCTATCGCTCCTGAAGACCAGGAGAAGACTACTTTCACATGTCCTTTTGGCACATTCGCCTACCGGCGTATGCCTTTTGGAATGTGTAATGCACCAGCCACATTTCAGTGTTGCATGGTAGCTATTTTCCATGACATGATTGAAGACTCCATGGAAGTATTCATGGATGATTTTTCTGTGTTCGGGAGTTCTTTCGATCAGTGTCTTGGAAATCTGAAAAGAATGTTATATGATGTGAGGAAACTAATCTTGTGCTTAACTGGGAGAAATGCCACTTCATGGTGAAAGAAGGGGTAGTTCTTGGACACAAAATCTCTGAAGCCGGGTTGGAAGTTGATCCAGCAAAAGTGGATATCATTTCTAAACCTCCTCCCCCAACCTCGGTCAAAGTGATTAGAAGTTTCCTGGGTCATGCAGGGTTCTATAGGCGATTCATAAAAGACTTTTCAAAAATCGCAAGACCTATGACCCGTTTATTAGAAAAGGATGCTCCATTTGTGTTTTCAGACGATTGCATGAAAGCTTTCAAGCAGCTTAAACAAAGGCTTATCGAAGCCCCTATTCTAGTTGCACCAAATTGGGCATTGCCATTTGAGGTAATGTGCGACGCCAGTGATTATGCAATAGGAGCAGTCTTAGGACAAAGAAGGGAGAAGCATTTTCATCCTATTTACTATGCCAGCAAGACTCTACATGATGCTCAAGAAAATTATACGACTACAGAAAAAGAGCTTTTGGCAGTAGTATATGCTTTCGACAAATTCAGGTCGTACCTTGTGTTGTCCAAAACAATTGTGTATACGGATCATGTAGCGATCAAATACCTTTTTAGCAAACAGGACGCAAAACCGCGTCTTATCAGATGGATCTTGTTACTACAAGAATTTGACATTGAGATCCAAGATAAAAAGGGAGCATTAAATGTTGCAGCCGACCATCTCTCGAGACTTGAGCATGGTAATTCAGAAAATTCGGTGGAGGAACCAATAAATGACAATTTCCCCCACGAATTTCTTTTGAGTATCGAGATAAATGATGAGTCACCATGGTTCGCTGACTTTGCAAACTACCTCGCATGTGGAATCCTTATCAAAGGATTATCATATCAGCAAAAGAGGAAGTTCTTTGCAGATTTGAAATACTACATTTGGGACGAACCATACTTGTTTAGAATCGGAGCCGATCAGGTGATCCGAAGATGTGTATTTGGAGAAGAGGCAGCTAGCATTCTGCATCATTGTCCCGAAGGGCAACCGGAGGTCATCATGGAGCAAACTACACTGCAAAGAAAGTGTTAGACTCTGGGTTTTACTGGCCCACGATCTTTCGTGATGCGCATAAATGGGCTAGAGTGTGTGATGCTTTCCAGAGGGCAACGAATATCTACGCACGTAATGAAATGCCTCAACATCCAATGCAAGTCTGTGAAGTCTTTGATATATGGGGTAACGACTTCATGGGACCATTTCCAGCCTCACGAGGTAACAAATACATCCTAGTTGCTGTAGACTATGTCTCAAATGGGCAGAAGCTCAAGCTTTGCCTACAAACGATGCTAGGGTAGTTGTGAGGTTCTTAAAAAGTTTATTTGCCCGATTTGGTGCTCCAAAAGCACTAATCAGCGACCGAGGAACGCATTTTTTTAATGCGCAGTTAGAACAAGCCTTGTCCCGTTATGGTGTTCATCACAGATTGGCTACGCCATATCACCCTCAAACGAGCGGGCAAGTAGAGGTTACAAATCGGGGTTTGAAAAGAATCCTTGAGCGGTCCATTAATAACAACCGCAAGGATTGGTCAGATAAGTTAGATGACGCTCTTTGGGCTTTTAGAACAGCATTTAAGACACCTATTGGGACCACACCCTTTAGGTTGGTTTATGGAAAAGCCTGTCATCTACCTATCGAGCTAGAACATATGGCATTCTGGGCCTTGAAGACGGCAAATATGGATTTAAAAAGCGAAGGTGAAGCCCGTTTTCTGCAAATTCACGAGCTCGAGGAGCTAAGAAACCATGCCTACCAAAGTTCTAGAAGATACAAGGAACGAGTCAAGAGATTTCATGACAAGAGGTTGAGAGACCATAAGGATCTCCGTATAGGGGATCTTGTCTTGTTATATAACTCAAGACTGTGTTTATTCCCCGGGAAGCTAAAATCGCGATGGATGGGTCCATACAAGGTTAAAGAAGTATTTCCATACGGAACCGTAACTATCGAGGATCCAAGCTGGGTAAGTTTCAAAGTCAACGGTCATCGTTTAAAACTTTACATCAACGGACCGGTTGACCCGGTGGAGGAAGTTCTCGAACTCCACGTCCCGCACACTTAAAATAAGTGTGGGGAGAATGAGTCTAGCTATCGACTCGCTGACAAATTTAGCGAGCGTGTTTTCACATGCTAAGGATAATTTTGTATATATTAGTTTTTAATGTTTATTTCGCAATTCGTTAATTTTTCGGTTTTAAACGTAGGTACATACGATCTTAATCATTAATTTTTGGAGGTTTGAAGTAGATTAATTGTTAAAATATACGAAATAGTGCAAAAATGGAAAAATTGGGTAAAAATTCGGAGTTATAAGCTTACTGTGAAAAGTTACACAAAAAGGCCCAGGTGTTGCACGGTCATGCCAAATCGGCACGGTCATGCAATCCTTAGTCAAATCAGATCAGTAACTCATGCATCAGACGGTCATCGGACCACACTACCGTGCGACTGACGCACTACCGTGCCACTCGAAGCATGACCGTGCCAAGGCTTGACCAAGGCTTCTGATCAACAATCTGATGACATGGCACTACCGTGCCACCAGCGGCACTACCGTGCCGATCTGCTGACCCAAGCAACTTGTCCACTAGTCCACTTGGCTGACTCGGGATCGCTGAAACTGACGTCACCCGACAACACCTGCCGCACGACCGTGCCACCAATGGCACGGCCGTGCCAAACTGAAAATTGCTTATAAATAGCAGCATTCGCTACTGATCAAAATGTTGGGTTTTTCTCCATGTTTCTGGGTGATTTCTGGGTTTCGAAACAGTCCTGATCAGACCACTTTAAAGCTTAAAGACCGAATGGAAGCATAGCCGATCCAACCCATCAATTCCTTGCTTGTTTATGGTTCGATTCCTTGTTCTTAAACATGTATTCTGATAATTTTGCAAGTTATGAGCTGATGTTAGTTTATGTTTTAATGAAGCTTATGTAATAGTAGTAATGAACTTGTTTCTTGAATAATCTTTATGTTGTAATCTTGTTTGTATGAAACTTAGTGCTTTTCTTGTTGAATCTTCATGATTATACAATGAATGTTTCATTGATGTTGAGTTCTTGATTATGTTTGATTATCTTGGATAATGAATCTGTGGTTAGTGGGATGGTAACTATTTCTTGATTAATCACTTGTTTGTAGACTTTGTTTACACCATGAAACCGGACCAGGGTATTGGTTTTATACAAGATATATCTTATTTTGATTAAGAATACTTTCTTGCACGTAAGGGTTCTAACGAATTATATGGTGTTGATTACGTGTTCTTGAATGCGGTTTATGATCCTTGTTTAGTAGTTTTGGTCTGAAATTGCTGACATGGTAGATTTCTGTTCAAGACTTGTAAAGGTGAAACTGTTTGTTATATGATCTACATAATTGCTTATCCTCGTGGCTGTATTGTGACCATCGGTATTGCTTTCTTTGCTAAGTGAGGTTAGGAATCCAAACCCGGTAAATAACCAATCTTTAAAGGTTCGCATGAATGAATATCAATAGCTCGCTAATGAATGATTTTAGGTGGTTAACGTGTGACCATCGCGTTAACTTTCCGAAGAATCATAATGCTAGAAATCCAGACCCGGTAACAAGCTCTCTCGAAATTGGAAAATTGATTAAGTGCTTTTGTAACATATCTGATAGATAACATGTTTAGGTTGTTTGTGAAACAAGATATTAGTATATTTTTATTTTAGTTATAATTTAGATAAATTAGTTAAACAATCATTCACCTATCTTTTTATCTGGTAAATTAATGACAAAGATTTAGTACATTATAAGGCCCGTGTTCCATGGATCGATATCTGGCTCTTACCAATACTTTGCTACATATATGACAGGATACACTTGTCCTTTGTTGTGTGTGTTTTAATGTTAAGGTATAAACCATTTTTATAAATTTAAAACACCAAGTTACGCCGGGTGCGATTGTAAATACTGTAAATAAATGTGTATAGTCGCGCCCACGTCAAGTTTTTGGCGCCGTTGCCGAGGACATTTACCTTAACTGATCAGGACTGATGCACTACCGTGCAACCCGATAACAAAGGTTGAACCAAGAAAACGATCCGGTATGGCATCTAGAAATGCATCTTGACCGATTTGAAAAACCGGCTGCTCAATTTCGTGGCCCTCCTGTGAAATGTCACTTTGGTTCTCACACAACAGATGTGTGTCTGCATCAATTTCTTCAATAGTGCCTTGGAAATGAGAGCTTACACAAGTATCGACAATGTCGACATAGTAAAGCATGTCATCGTGACTTTGCGGATGCTGCATTGATCTTTTAATATCAAAAGTCACGTCCTCGTCATTTACTCGGAGCGTGATTTGGCCTGCTGCCACATCAACAATCGTCCTCGCAGTATTGAGGAATGGGCGTCCAAGTATTAATGACACTTTTGAATCTTCGTCCATGTCTAAAATAACAAAATCCATCTGGAAAACAAATTTATCAATTTTAACAAGCATGTTTTCAACGAATCCACGCGGATACTTAATTGAACGATCTGCAAGTCGAATGCTCATTCTAGTGGGTGAAGGTTCACCCAGATCTAATTTAGCAAAAACTTTATATGGCATAAGTTTTATGCTAGCTCCTAAATCGGCTAATCCGTGACTGACAGACATGCTGCCAATGAGACAGGGAAGAGTAAAACTGCCCGGATCTCCCATCTTTTCAGGTAGACGGTTTTGGAGAAGTCGCAATTCGTTTGCAACTCTTTCCATTTTCTTTGCGAGACAAAGCCCGATCTTGGCTTTTGTCACTTCCAGCAGGGTCCATCACGACTTGGAACGAGATGGCCGATCTTTTCATGCAAAAATACTTCCGCTGGAGAAGACAGCTAAGCTTAAGAATCGTATTATGACATTCAAACAGGATGAAGGAGAATCTCTGCACGCAACTTGGGAGAGGTTCAAAGATCTTTTGATCGATGTTACACATCACGGGTTTTCCAAAAGGCAACTTGTGTTGAAATTCTACCAAGGACTCAGCTACAACTCACAAGAACATTTAGATGTTTATGCAGGAGGCGATCTTGGAACAAAAACCCCCAACGAAGCCTATGCAATCATAGAGAAAGCTACCTTGAAGTCGAGTTCGCGTCACAGTGGAGTACGAAGTAAAGCTTTATCTATTCCTAGAGTTCATCAAGTAGATACATATACGGCTCTTGCAGCACAGATTGGAGCTTTGGCAGCAAGGTTTGATCAAGCTCAGAACGTTTCAAAAATACAATCATCATGTGAGCTATGTGGAGTGTCACACGAGCCAGGTACATGTGAGCAGAGTGTTATGTTTACAGGCCACGAAGAGGTGGACTATTTGGGCAATCAAATTAGGCCCCAAAATAACCCCTACAGCAACACATACAATCCGGGTTGGAGAAATCATCCAAACTTTGGGTTGAAAGCCAATTCCAATAACCAAAACCCACTCGGATATGCTCAACGCGCTCCCGCACCACATCAGCCTCAGGGGCAATCCTTTCAGCCCTAGGGACACTCTTTTCAGCCATCAGGGCAAACCTTTCAACCACGTTATAATAATTTAGGTTCAGGAAGCACTTCCCAGCCACAAACCTCTCAAACCAATGCAAAACTAGAGGAGATGATGGCGCAGCTGTTAAACAACTCTAACAATGCCAATCAAATTTCTGAAAAGCGATACCAGCAGCATGAGGAGCGTTTCATGGCACAAGAAGGGGAAATGCGAAGCTAGAAGGCTTCAATTCAGACCATAGAGAATCAAGTCGGCCAATTGGCCAAGATGTTGTCTGAAAGACCACAAGGTAGTCTTCCAGGTAACACAGAACCAAACCCGAGAGGGCACGTTAATGCAGTAATGACGAGGAGTGGTAAAGCCACGAGACCTGACAAATCGGACTCACCACCGATCACTGATACGGTCCAAACTAACGCTTCAGACGAGGTGCACGCTAGGCGAGTCCCAGCAAGTACAGCACAGTTTCAGGAGCCAGATAAAGATTTCATTCCTCCTATTCCATATCCGGGCAGATTGAAGAAACAAAAGAACGATGAACAACATGGTAAGTTTTTAGAAATGTTTAAACAATTACACATAAACATACCATTTGTTGAGGCGTTGGCTCAAAAGCCTAAATACGCAAGGTTCTTAAAAGACATCCTCACAAACAAGCAGAAACTCGAAAGCTTGTCTTGTGTGTTGATGAATGAAAACTGTTCAGGCCTTTTCACGTGCAGGCTAATGTCCACACTTGCAACCCGATAACAAAGGTCGAACCCGAGCTAAGCAATTTATAGTGCTGATCAGCGAGTCCGTCGCGCCCCGCGACGAAGGAAGGCAAGGCCTTCGCGGCCCGCCACATAGGGGGTCTACGGCGTAGCTTGGCCTGGTCACGAGATAGGTTCAACACGCGTGATGACATGTGGCGGCTCAGGGTGCGGCCACTTGTCCAGGCGCTCGCGGCCCGCGTAAGCCTTTGAAGGCTCTGTCGCGGCCCGCCAGGGACTAATATAATTTTTTTTATTTTCACAAAAATAAAGGTATTCAGGGTCCGTTTTCACATATGGGGTGTATTTTAGGACATATAAGGGTATTTTAAAATATATTAGGGTGTCGAAAAAATTTCAGGAGGGTTGTTATATCATCCCCACCTTGTTTTAGAGCTCGTCCTCGAGATCTTACTTGAATAGGTGTGGATATTTCCTTTGCATTTCTGATTCATTCTCCCATGTGTATTCTGGTCCTCTTTTGGAGTTTCACTTCACTTTGACTAGAACTAGTCTTTTGTGCTTGAGGTTCTTAATCTTCCTGTCTTCAATCTGTAGAGGCTTCTCTACAAATTTTAACTGTTCATTCACCTCTATATCCTTAAGAGGCACTACTAGCGATTCATCAGCTAAGCATTTCTTGAGATTAGATACATTAAATACATCATGTATTCCTGCCATTTCCTCTGGCAGTTGTAGCTGATAGGCTACAGGGAGAGACTTTCAGTAATACTTTATCTCCTACTTGAAATTCCAATGGCTTTCGTCTGTTATCGGCATAACTCTTTTGTCTATCACGTGCTTCTTTCAGTCGTTCCTTGACTTGAATAATTTTGTTTGTTGTTTCTTGTACTATCTCAGGTCCAGATAGTTGCATTTCTCCAATTTCTGCCCAACAGACTGGCGTGCGGCACTTTCGTCCATAAAGTGCTTCGAATGGTGCAGCATTGATACTTGTGTGATAACTGTTATTATAAGAAAATTCTATCAATGGTAAGTGATCGTCCCAATTACCTCCGAAATAAATTACACAAGCTCCAAGCATGTCCTCCATTGTCTGAATTGTCCTTTCGCTTTGTTCGACCGTTTGTGGATGATAAGCGGTGCTTAGATTCAACTTGGTTCCCATTGCTTTTTGGAAACTTGTCCAAAAATGAGAGGTAAAACGACTATCTCTGTCAGAAACAATTGATAGAGGAATTCCATGTAATGAAACTATTTCATTTACATATAATTTAGCTAGTTGTTCCATACTGAAAGTTTCTTTCATTGGTAGGAAATGAGCTGACTTGGTTAGCCTGTCTACAATCACCCAGATTGTATCATTACCTTTTCTTGTTTTGGGTAATTTGGTAACAAAATCCATTGTTATTAATTCCCATTTCCAAACCGGCATTTCTAACTGTTGCAACAAATCTGAGGGTTTCTGATGTTCAGTTTTAACTTGTGAACAAGTTAAACACCTTGCAACATATGCTGCTATATCCTTTTCCATTCCTATCCACCAAAAATTCTTCCTTAAGTCCTGATACATCTTATTACTTCTAGGATGCATCGTATACTTAGACTTATGGGCTTCTTCTAATATACGGTGACGTAGGTTTCCTAATTTAGGTATCCACATTCTTTTCTTATTGAATCACCAAATTCCATCTGTTCCTTGTTCTAATTCTTTAATCATTCCTTTTAAGTTTTCAGTATCATCCTTGATTACTGATTCTTGTGCCTTTCTAATCTGTTCATTTAAATCTACTTGCAGATGTAACTTAAGAGAACATACTCTTTTTGGCTTTTCATGATATTTCCGGCTTAAAGCATCAGCTACTACATTTGCCTTTCCTGCATGATACTGGATATTACAATCAAAATCTCTAAGTATCTCCATCCAACGTCTTTGTCTCATATTTAATTCCTTTTGCCCAAAATCATACCTTAAACTCTTATGGTCGGTGAATATGGTAAACTTACTGCCATATAGGTAATGTCACCAAATTTTAAGGGAAAAAATTATGGCTCCTAACTCTAGATCATGGGTTGAATAATTCTCTTCATGATTCTTAAGTTGTCTAGAAGCTTAAGCTATGACCTTTTGACGTTGCATTAACACACATCCATAACCTAACTTAGAAGCGTCACAATAGATTACAAAATCTTCAGTTCCTTCTGGTAACGCTAGTATGGGTGCATGGGTTAATCTTTGCTTAAGAATTCTAAAGGCTTCTTCTTGTTTTGGTCCCCATTAAAATTTAACGGATTTACAGGTTAACTTAGTTAAGGGAATGGCTATTCTAGAAAAATCTCGAATAAACCTTCTATAATAACCGGCCAAACCTAAGAAACTTCTAACCTCAGTTGGTGACTCAGGGGTTTTCTACTTGGTAATTGCCTCGATCTTGGTGGGATCTACATGAATTCCTTCATGATTAACTAGATGTCCAAGAAATTATACCTATTCTAACCAAAACTCACACTTCGAAAACTTAGCATAAAGCTTTTCTTTTCTCAATAAACTTAGAAGTGCGTGCAGATGCGCTGCATGTTCCTCTTTGCTTTTGGAATAAATAAGAATATCATCTATAAAGACAATTATGAATTTATCCAAATATGGCTTACATATTCGGTTCATCATGTCCATAAATGCAGCTGGAACATTGGTTAAACCAAATGGCATGACAGTAAATTCATAATGGCCATACCTTGTTCTGAAAGCGGTCTTAGGAATGTCCTCTTCCTGTACCTTTAATTGATGATATCCTGACCTTAAATCGATTTTTGAGAAAAATCATGCGCCTTGCAATTGATCAAACAGATCATCTATTCTTGGTAATGGATACCGATTCTTAATCGTGGCCTTGTTTAATTCACGGTAATCAATGCACATACGCATTGATCCGTCCTTCTTTTTAACGAATAAAATCGGTGCTCCCCATGGTGATGAGCTTGGCTGTATGAATCCTTTCTCCAACAATTCGTCCAATTGTTTCTTCAGTTCCTGCATTTCTGTGGGTGCCAAACGGTAAGGTGCTTTGGCAATTGGTGCGGTTCCCGGTATCAAATGGATTCTGAATTCAACTTCTCTGTCTGGAGGTTGCCCTGATAGCTCTTCTGGAAATATATCTGAAAACTGGGATACTACTGGAATATCCTTAAATTCTTTTCCTTTAGTGTTAGTGATTATAGAAATCAAATACACTAATGACCCTTTTCTTATATAACTTGTTGTTTTCATCACAGAGCTGACTTGACCAGGTTTAGCCTTATTACAGATCCTATTCATCAAGTCCATGAATGCTGCAGGGTCATTCGTTAGTCCAAATGGCATGACTGTAAACTCGTAGTGACCGTACCTAGTCCTGAAAGCAGTTTTAGGTATATCTTCTTCTTGTACTTTCAACTGATGGTATCCGGAGCGCAAATCTAAAATATCTAGCCCCCTGAAGTTGATAAAAAAGATCATCGATCCTAGGTAACGGGTATCGATTCTTAATCGTAACCTTATTTAATTCCCTGTAATCGATACGCATTCGCATCGAACCATCTTTCTTTTTCACAAACAACACTGGTGCTCCCCAAGGGGATGAACTAGGTTGTATGAATCCTTTGCTTAATAATTCATCTAACTGCTTTTTCAATTCTAACATTTTGGTGGGTGCTAACCGATAAGGTGCCTTAGCTATCGGTGTAGTTCCAGGGATTAGATGAATTCTAAATTCTTCTTCCCTATCGGGTGGTAATCCAGGTAGTTCTTCTGGGAATATATCCGGGTATTCTGATACTACTGGAATTTCCTTGAGTTCCTTACTTTTAGTGTTAATAACTACCGAAATCATATACGTTATTCCTTGTTTTCTTGCATAACTGGCCACTTTCATTACTGAAATGAATTTCATTGGCTTTCGTGGCTTATCTCCTGTAACCACAATTATTTCTCCTGTGGGTGTACGAATTTCTATGGAATTCTTATCATAGAGGATTCGAGCATGGTTGGTTACTAACCAATCCATTCCTAACACAACATCGAATCTAGCTAAATTCATAGGTAACAGGTTTGCAGAGAATTTATGGCCTAAGAGTTCTATCTTTCCTTCTTGCAAAACCTTATCTATGTTAACAGAATTCCCATCTGCCGTTTCTACCGTAAAAACTTGTCTAAGCTTGGTTAAAGGTTGCTTAAGGGCTTGGCAGAATGAAGTATTTATAAAAGTTTGGTTTGCACCAGAGTCAAATAATACTTTGGCGTAAACATCGTGTACAAGGAACGTACCAGCTATCACATCTGGAATCAGATCTGCTTCTTGGGTTGTTAGCTGAAAGGCTCTTGCGTTCTTCTTGTTAGTTCCTTCAGCAGGTTTAGCCTTATTATCAGCTGACTTGACCAGTTTAGGACATTCGGGTCTAAAATGTCCAGCTTCCCCGCAATTGTAGCAGATCCTTGTTTTCTTCCCGCACTCCTCTTCTCGATGCCCCAAAGCTTTGCAGAAGTTGCAGATTTCATTACATCTTACAAAATGTTTCTTTTTACAATTTCTGCAGAATGGCGGGGTGGAAGATTGACCAGTTCCCTTTTTCTTGAAAATATTTCCCCCACGGAACCCTTGGGTAATCTTTTGGGCTAATTCCTTTTTCCTGTTTTCTTCTCTCGTGCGTACCAGCCCGTCGGTTAAGGTGTTGGCTAATTCCACCGCATCGTCAATTGTGCGGGGTCTCGCAGCTTTGACGATATCACGAATCTCGCTAATCAAACCCCAAATTTAGCGAGAAATATGTATCGGTTCTGGCGAAGCCAGGGTTGGTACAACTCTAGCATATTCAAAGAATGTCGAAGTATACCCTCGACAGTCAACATCCACCATCCGGTGGTTTAGGAACTTATTTTTCATTTGTTCCTTTTCATATTCGGGACAGAATTTTCTTTCCACCAATCTCTTAAATTCTTCCTAATTCATGGCATAAGCCACATCACTTCCATTGGCTTGTAGAACCGTGTTCCACCATTCGATAACCTTGTCTTCTTCGGCACATTTACTTATTTTAATCACTGCTTCGGTTTTCTCTAACCAACGCAGTGCAGCAGTTACCCCTTCATTGCCTGCAAATTCGATTGGTTTACAGGCAAGAAATTCCTTGTAAGTGTAACCAGGTGTTGCAGCTTTCATTTTCTTAAGAAATGGGGCTTGAACCACATCATTATTATTTCTGCCTCCATTTACACTGTTACTGAAATTATCGTCGCGAGTACGTTTGCTATGGTTGGCTTGTGAAGGTTCCACGGGGTTCTTGACAGTGGTGACGATTGCCAGGATAGCATTGGCTATTCCCTGGGCAACGATATTTTCTATGTCTTGTCTTTTAAGGAAGTGATCTTCATTGTTTTGTTCAGATTGATTAACTTCATTGACTGGTTGGTTTTCCGCATTTTCCATCTGAATAATTAACAATATATATATAAATTATTGGCACAAAATAAATAACAACCATCCACAATAAAGCGATCACACATAATCATGTCAACACGTATAGCCAAAATTGTCGACTTTGCGACTTTCTTATTTATATATATATATATTAGTATGCATCGATACACACCAGTTATATTACAAAAGTTTTATTTGAGTTATTTTACATGATTATATTTTTATTATATATTATTATTTTATTATTATTAAAGATCCAACCACAGGTAACCGGCTTTTCAGAAACGACGCTCCCTCTCGTCGTATTCCCATGAAATCTTCTCCCCCACATCTCGAATCCTATTTCCTGCGTCTACTAGTTCTTCGCCATAACGGCGGAGTTCAGCTAAGTTTTATGTGCTCATAGGTGGGTTTGGTGCAGGCTCAGTGTCAAACTGGGGAAAATAGACGTTGGGGTTATTCATGAAATTCTGAAATTGCCAATCACTTGTCCACCATTCCTCCAATTCGCCGGGTAGAAGTTGGTGGCTGACAATAGGATCTGGGATAGCAGGTTTCAAATTAACTGGAAGTTGTGATTCAGCGGGGTAATTGAAGAGGTTTTCATTGGCAGGTCCGATGAGGTCACAATTTTCCAGTTTGCGATCAAGCTCCTCCTACGGTGGCATTTCCTGGGCTTGTTCAGAACTTTCCCCGATCTCCTATCCTTTCCCTTTGGGATCCTCAGTCTTTTTAACCTTCTGGGCGGCTGGTTTCTTCCTACGTCCGCGTTTCCAGTCCAGGATTCTCCTCCTCTTTTTCGGTTTTGGTTTCTCCTGCGGCTGGGCCTGGAATTCCATAGGTTCTTCAGTGTCGGCCTGATAACTGGAAAAGCTCCCGGGAATTTCCATGTCAGCAGAATGGATAGTGAGGTTCTGGAGAGCTTCAGACAACTCATTCATGCTATTAATATATAAAGAAAACACAAACATCCTAGTTAGAAGGTTATTTATTGCAAATTAAATTTTCACAGAATCACAGAATGGAAAATTGAAAAATTAAGTATTTCTAAATACTTATTTAGCTTAAATTAGTGGCTCTGATACCACCTTTTTCTGTCACGGCCCCTGTCCCGGTTTTACATGGTTCAGGAGCCGCGGGACAGAAAACCTGTGGTATTGATGTTTAATTTGGCAGCGGAAATTTTAACAGGATTGTGAAAACTGAAAATGCCCAATTATTTTATTTCACAATTTGGGACAAACCCCGTAATTTACAATAAATGAATTTCACGAGGAAATTCCCGGTTTTACAAAACATGTTTATTTATTTTACTGAGCCACCTCCTCAAGCTTTTAGTGCTACGCGGCACTTTCCCTGGGTCATAGTAAATCACCTGAAACATGTTTAAAAAGATTTTATCAGCGGGGAAATACTGGCGAGTCACTCAATTTGTATAAAACGGCACATTGTTATAATATACAGTATTAAGGGTGATTACAATGTTTTTATCAACCAATTACCCCAAATCGGTATTTGTCACTTGAACGAATCTTTAACTGTGGTCTGATCACCCATTGGCTAACCCGCTGTCCAATGGTGACGGGTATCAAGTAATGTACACAAAACCCCACATACCGGCAGTAATTGAAGATTACAAAGACTTAATCCCTGTAATTATAACTTTGAAAACAAATAGGGTTTTGGAAACAATTTGATAAAAAAGAGAATGACTCACATTGCAAGTTTAATTGGACAGAACTTGGCCTACTGATTTAGCCTTGTAACCTAGTTAAATAACAATGCACACGAAACTAGGTCAGTAACTTAATACAATATTTACGATAAATTCACGAAATCAAAACCCTCACGACGAATGACAAAGTATAGCCCGAATTCGGGCAGCACCTAAACATCCATCGGATCGGTTTCAATCGATCGGACTTTGTATCGAAGCAGTGATCGAGTTAATACCCTGTACTCGTAGCAGCGTTTCCCTATGTGCCACTATGATTTTGAGCAGTATAATTTGTCTTTGAGAAAGTTTTACGAACACAGAAGCAAAGGCCATGAACTGCTCAATTTATAGCTGATTTTTAACTTTCTCGCGGCCCGCGTAGACCTTAAGGGAGTCTTACGCGGCCCGCGAGGGCCACCTATGCTACGATTAGGGCTAGCGTGTCACGCGTAGGTCCTCCACGTGGCTGACACGTGGCCTAAAGCTTATCCGGTCGAACCACCCAGCTTTCGCGGCCCGCGTAAGCTTCCCTTAAGTCTTACGCGGCCCGCGAGAGACCCTTAAATTTTGATTGTCTTGATTTTCAACAAGGATTAGGGTTTTAGGGGTCCGGGTTTCTTCTTACGGGTCGTTTTGGGAGATTTTTACAGGTCCTTACACGCTGTGTTCAGGTTCAGAGGGTCGCTTGCTATCATGTTTACTTTTATTTTCCGCTTCCTTAACTGTTTTGATAATATACGACATCGCATCTATTATCCCTTGTAACACTATATGTTGCATGGCACTGTTATCCACTTGCTTTCCATTATTGTTGTTGTTCGGGTTTTTATTATCCAGATTAATGTTACTCTGGTTATCATTATTCTGGTTTTCCTGGTTTACTTCGTCGTCCATCTGAATTTTAAACATTTACCAATTATTAATATCACAAAACAATTAATAAGTTAAGCAACAATCACACAATACACATATTGGCCAAAAGCGTCGAGCATTGCGACTTTACTTTTTCTTATATAGTATGCGTCTAATACATACTAAAGCTGAAATTAAAATAACAACACTACTATGCATCGTTAACCACAAAGTGGTCTATACTACAGCATATATTATTATTATTATTACACATATTTTTTTTCATATAAACATATTATATATTATTATATTATTATTATTATTACTAACTCCACCATCACCTTCACTGATCTGGATTCATCCAATAATCCATATTGCGCTTGTCGTACTTCCAGACGACTCGCTCTCCTACCTGCCTCATCCTCTCACTACTCTCTAAAATCTCTTCTCCGAAAGTTCGGAGCTCGTGCACATTTTCTGCACTCATTGGGGGTGTAGGTGTTGGTACTGGGGCATGGGATCCTCCCGAGGGTACGAATTCTCTAAGATATCCCTAATGTATTCATCGTTATCGTAGTAGGGATCTAGAGGGTCCAGACCTGGATAGGCTGCTAGATTTGGCATGGGTTCGTCGTTTAGGTGGTAGCGTGGCACATAATCCCTATGATCATCGAACCATGGATCATAATCCGGGTCTAAGGGATTAGGGGCTGGTATCCTAGGTATCTCCTCAGGGTTGAAATCATGCATTTGGACTTGGTTTTCGGGGTTGTTTTCTATCTCCATCGGCTGAGTGGGGAATAAAGGTAAGGGTTGTGGGGATACTATTTGTTCCAGGTTTGGGTCGGCAGCTGTTGTTGCTAGGATATAAAAATTGGCTAAGCTCCTATTAAGCATATCCTGTGTATGGGCATCTGACTCTAACTTAGCGGCTGCTAGGACTCTCTACTGTTGCAACTTTCGCATTTTTTTCCTACGCTCGAATGCTCCCTTACAGAACCATCCTTTCTTTTTCTAAGGGAATGTCTCTTCAGACTGAGCCTTAAAGACAAACATCCCTTCTTCATTATCAGCGGCATACCCAGAGAGGGCAGGCTGTGAAGAGGTGCCTTCACTCCTGGGTGAATCGGACAACTGACGATATGCGTCTGAGGGTCCTTGAACACTCATACTCTAAACTAACAAATAGTCAAATAACACACAACAATAAAATACAATTATGCACGTATTTCCATAATAAATTTCCTAACAATTTGAATAATATATTAGTGTCAGCAGAACATTTATGTGGCTGAATCAGTGGCTTATGTCGCAACCCCCGATCCCTGATCCCCGGGAACGGGCGGACGCGAGCTCAGAGTTTTGGTGGTATCAGGGTATTTAATCTTGCAGCGGAATTTACATCAGGACCGCAGTTAGGAAATATTTATCAGAGTAAAACCACCTCATTTAATATAAATAATCACATGGGTAAAACCCAAGTTTCTTAGTACAATACATTTATAGGGAAAATCCCTATTTTATTGAATTTAAAACATCGTTTATTAGGTAACTTTTATAACCACATTTTCCCAAGCCTTCAGTGCTCTCCAGCTGGCTTTTTACTAATTGACTGTCACATTGGGTTACCTGAAACGCGTTTTAAAAACATTTTTCAGTCGGAAATACTGGTGAGTGAATCCCAGTTTAATCAAGTTTAAATAAAAAGTCACAGTGAACAATATTGAGAGCGATCACATTGTTTATGTCTACACAATTACTCCATTAGTACTGTCAACCCTGATTTGTGGGTCATATTACCCATTGGCTAACTCATTGTCCAATGGCAACGTATTGTCATCCCGACTTACTACTCACAGTGTAGTAAATTTTGTATACAAAACCCCAACATACCGGCAGTAATTGAAGAACTACAAAGACTCAATCACTGCTAAATTTCATAGTAAAACATTTAAGGTTTGGTAAAACATTACCAAAAAGATTATCAAAAAGAGGATAAACTCACATTGCTATCTTAGGCTTCTCGTAAGGGTTTCCTGGATATAATCTATAATTTATACAAATGTACATTGGTTAGTTTCATAACCCTTTGTAATTATTAATGATACCCTCCCCGAGACGGCATTCCAACAACTACGTCGAGAAGAACCACGACAGTTGTTACGGAACCTAAATCAATCGGGCAGCGTAACTATTACGAAACTAGGGTTATAATACTTACAACGGAGCAGAACCTCGCTAATTAGGGGTATAATACCCGACTATAATGCCTCTCCTACAGAAATTGTGATTTTGAGAATTGAGAATGAGCGACGGAAAACGAAAACAGATGCGTTTTATTTATAGTGCTGAAATCTGGTTCCCAGGCGGCCCGCGTAAGATAAGGCGAAGCCTTACGCGGCCCGCGTCAAACCGAGGGTCAACACATAGCTTATCCGGATCACCACTAGGCTTGACACGATGTCGACACGTGTCGGCATCTGGTGTCTCCGCGTTGTAGGTCTCTCGCGGCCCGCGTACACTGTCGAGGACTCTTACGCGGCCCGCTTTAACAAAAGAAATCAACGATTTCTGATTCTAGCTTCATACCGGCATCGTAAGGGTTTGGGGTGGGTTCACGCGGCCCGCCTCAGCCCTAAATTTAAGCTTTTATATTTTATTTAAATAATATAACATAATTCAGGCTCGGTTTTCACATACGGGGTATAATATAAGACATATTGGGACATTTTAAGATATAACAGGGTGTCGGAAATATTATGAGGGTGTTGGTTTTACCGAGGGTTGTTACATTCTCCCCACCTTGTTTTAGAACTCGTCCTCGAGATCTACTGGAATAAATATGGATTTTTCCTTTGCATCTCAGACTCGAGTTCCCATGTGTACCCAGGTCCTCTTTTGGAGTTCCACTTTACTTTGACTAGAACTAGTCTCTTGTGTTTGAGATTTTTGACTTTTCTGTCTTCAATCTGTAGAGGCCTTTCTACAAACTTGAGTTGTTCATTTACCTCTATATCCTTAAGAGGTACTATCAGTGATTCATCAGCTAAACACTTTTTGAGATTTGATACATGAAACACATCATGTATTCCTGCCATCTCTTCTGGCAGTTGTAGCTAATAGGCTACAGGTCCTATTCTTCTAATAATCTCAAAAGGTCCAATATACCTGGGACTTAGCTTTCCTCGTTTGATGAATCTTACTACTCCTTTCCAAGGAGAGACTTTCAATAATACTTTATCTCCTACCTGAAATTCCAATGGTTTGCGTCGGTTATTGGCATAACTCTTTTGTCGATCACGTGCTGCTTTCAGTCGTTCCTTGACTTGAATAATCTTGTCGGTGGTTTGTTGCAGTATCTCAGGTCCAGATAGTTGCTTTTCCCCAATTTTTGCCCAACAGACTGGGGTTCGGCACTTTCGTCCGTAAAGTGCTTCGAATGGTGCAGCATTGATACTTGTGTGATAACTATTATTATAAGAAAATTCTATTAAAGGTAAGTGATCGTCCCAATTACCTCCAAAGTCTATTACACAAGCTCTAAGCATGTCCTCCATTGTCTGAATTGTCCTTTCACTTTGTCCATCCGTTTGTGGATGATAGGCCGTACTTAGCTTTAACTTGGTTCCCATTGCCTTTTGGAAACTTGACCAAAAATGAGATGTAAAGCGGCTATCTCTATCAGAAAGAATTGATAAAGGAATACCATGTAAAGAAACAATTTCATTTACATACAATCTAGATAATTGTTCCATACTAATTGTTTCCTTCATTGGTAGAAAATGAGCTGACTTGGTTAGCCTACCTACAATCACCCAGATTGTATCATTTCCCTTCCTAGTTTTGGGTAATTTAGTAACAAAATCCATTGTTATTAATTCTCATTTCCAAACTGGCATTTCTAGTTACTGAAACAAACCTGAGGGTTTCTGATGTTCAGCTTTGACTTGTGCACAGGTCAAACATTTAGAAACATAGGCTGCTATGTCCTTCTTCATTCCTATCCACCAGAAATTTTTCCTTAAATCCTAGTACATTTTATCACTTCCTGGATGCATCGTTTATTTAGACTTATGGGCCTCTTCTGGTACATTTTAGGTATCCACATTCTATTTTCATGGAATCTCCAAATTCCATCTGTTCCTTGTTTTAATTCTTTTAGCATACCTTTTAATTTTTCAGAATCATCCTTGATTACTGATTCTTGTGCTTCTCTTGTCTGATTATTTAAATCTACTTGCAGATTTAATTTAAGAGAACGTACCCTTTTGTCTTTTCATGATACTTTCGACTTAAAGCATCTGCCACTACATTTGCTTTTCCTTCATGATACTGGATATCACAGTCATAGTCACTAAGAAATTTCATCCAGCGTCTTTGCCTCATATTCAACTCGTTTTGCTTGAAAACATACCTTAGACTCTTATGATCAGTGAATATGGTAAACCTACTACCATAAAGGTAATGTCTCCAAATCTTAAGAGCAAAAATTATAGCTCCTAGTTCTAGATCATGGGTTGAATAATTCTCTTCATGATTCTTAAGTTGTCTTGATGCGTAAGCTATAACCTTTTGTCGTTGCATCAATACACATCCATAACCTAATTTAGAAGCATCACAATAAACAACAAAGTCTTCAATTCCTTCTGGTAATGCTAGTATGGGTGTATGGGTTAATCTATGCTTAAGAATTCTAAAGGCTTCTTCTTGTTTTAATTCCCACTTAAACTTAACAGATTTACAGGTTAGCTTAGTTAAGGGAATGACTATTCTAGAGAAATCTTGAATAAATCTTCTATAATAACCGGCCAATCCTAAGAAACTTCTAACCTCAGTTGGTGATTCAGGGGTTTTGCATTTAGTAATTGCTTCAATTTTTGTTGGATCTACATGAATTCCTTCATGATTGACTAGGTGTCCAAGGAATTGTACCTGTTCTAACCAAAATTCGCACTTTGAAAACTTAGCATAAAGCTTTTCCTTTCGTAGTAAACTCAAAAGTGCGTGCAAATGTCTTGCATGATCCTCTTTACTCTTAGAGTAAATTAGAATATCATCTATAAATACAATTATGAATTTATCCAAATATGGCTTACATATTCGGTTCATCATGTCCATAAATGCAGCTGGGGCATTGGTTAAACCAAATGGCATGACAGTAAATTCATAATGACCATACCTTGTTCTAAATGCGGTCTTAGGAATGTCCTCTTCCTGTACCTTTAATTGATGATATCCTGACCTTAAATCGGTTTTAGAGAAAAATCGAGCTCCTTGTAGTTGATCAAACAGATCATCGATTCTTGGTAATGGGTACCGATTCTTAATCGTGACTTTGTTTAATTCACGGTAATCAATACACATACGCATTGATCCGCCCTTCTTTTTAACAAACAGTATCGGCGCTCCCCATGGCGACGAACTTGGTTGTATAAATCCTTTCTTCAACAATTCATCTAATTGTTTCTTCAATTCTTGCATTTCTGCAGGTGCCAACCGATAAGGTGCTTTGGCAATCGGTGATGTCCCTGGTAGCAAATGGATTCTGAATTCCACTTCTCTATCCGGAGGTTGCCCTGGCAATTCTTCTGGAAAGACATCTGAAAACTGAGATACTACTGGTATATCTTTTAAATCCTTTCCTTTAGTGGTAGTGATTATAGAAATCAAATACACTATAGAACCTTTTCTTATACAACTTGCAGTTTTCATCACAGAGATAAATTTAGTAAACCTAGAAGGTTCATCTCCTTTAATTGTGATCGTTTTACCTTTTGGTGAATTTACTTAAATTAACTTTTGATCACATAAAATATTAGCTTTATTGGTTATTAACCAATCCATTCCTAAAACAACATCGAATCCTGCCAGATTCATAGGATATAGGTTTGCCTTAAATATTTGGTTAAAAATTTCTATTCTTGCTCCCTGCAAGATTTCAGAAATCCTAACGGTTTCTCCATTGGCTGTCTCTACTAGACATTCTTGTGGTAGTTTAGTTAATGATTGATTTAGAAATTTGCAAAATGATGTATTAATAAAACTTTGGTTTGCACCAGAGTCAAAAAATACTTAAGCAAAAACATCATTAACTAAAAACGTACCAGTGATGACATCTGGAATCATCTTGGCTTCATCTGCAGTCAAAACAAATGCTCTAGCATTTTTAGTATTCTTGTTGTCTGCAGCTGGAGCTAATTTTGGGCAGTTTGGCCTGATATGACCTTTTTCCCCACAGTTGTAGCATAATCCATTACTGGATTTCTTCCTTCAATTTTCTTCCTTGTGCCCTGGCATCTTGCAATAATTACAGAGAATGGAGCATTTTCCTGAATGCTTTTTCTTGCAGACCTTGCAGTTTGATGCAGAGGTAGAACCTATGTTCCTTCGATTAAAATTTCCAGAACGAAATTCTTGAGTCAACCTCTGGGTTAGGTGTCTCCTTTGATCCTCTTCTCGGGTACGGACTAACTCATCAGTCAAAGTATTGGCTAGCTCTACAGCTTCTTCTATGGTTTGAGGTCTAGCTGCCTTGACTGCATGTCTTATCTCCCCAATTAATCCCCAAATATAACGAGAAATTAACACTGGTTCTGGTGAAGCAAGGGTCGGCACTATTCTAGCATATTCAAAGAATATCTTAGTATATCCCTTACTATCCACACCAGTCATCCTAAGGTTTAGCAATTTGTTTGATATATGTTCCTTTTCATCGGGTGGGCAGAATTTCCTTTCTACCTTGTTCTTAAATTTTTCTCATTCCATATTGTAGGTTTGATCACTTCCTCTTGTCTGGAGGATAGTGTTCCACCATTCTAGTGCTGCATTCTTAAACAGATTAGAAGCAAACAATATTTTATCTTCTTCAGCACACTTGCTTATTCTTAAAACTGCCTCAGTTTTCTTTATCCAGCGTAAGGTTGCAATGGCCCCTTCGTTGCCCGAGAATTCCATTGGTTTACAAGACCAGAATTCTTTATAAGAACAACCATAAGGCATGGTTCTTCTTCTTTTGGGAATAGGCAATTGAAGTACAGGTCCATTGTTCACGCTGTTTTCTGGTTCAACTGGTCGCTTACTGCTATGCTTACTTTTATTATCGGCATCTTTAACAGTTTGAAGGATAAATGGCATTGCATCTATAATTCCCTGTGCTACTATGTGTTGGATAACACTATTATCCACTTGGTTTCCATTGTTATTGATGCTTGGATTTTCATTAACCACGTTAATGTTACTCTGGTTATCATTATTCAGATTTCCTTGATTTCCTTCGTCGGCCATCTGAATTTTAAACATTTATCCCATATTAATATCACAAGATAATATTTAATATAGTTAATCACATGATACGAAATCTAGCCAAAAACGTCAATCATTGCGACTTTTACTCTATTTCCATATACTATGCGTCTATTACACACTAGTACTGAAATAAAATTACAATACCAACAGAAATAGAATCACACTAATAGTAATATGCATCCGTACACACATATTTTATTTTTATTTTATTTTATTATATTTTATTATTATTATTACTACTGTTTCCTCCATTCTCACATTCACGGATATGGATTTATCCAAAAATCCATATTGCGCTCATCGTATTTCCATACGAGACGCTCTCCCACCTGACGCATTCTCTCACTGCTTTCTAAAATTTCCTCCCTGAAAGTCCTAAGTTCTTGCACGTTTTCTGCACTCATTGGGGGTGCAGGTTCTTGGACTGGGTTTGGAATCTGGGGTGCGGTTTCCTGATATGGGGGTGACAGTTCCTGAAATTGGTAAGGATCCTCTAAAATCTCCCTAATATAGTTATCATGGTAATAGGGATCTAAAGGGTCCATACCTGGATAGGCTTCTATGTTCTGTATGGGTGGATATTCCTGGATAGGGTAACGTTGCACAAAGTCCCTATTGTCATCCCACCAGGGGTCGTAATTTGGGTCTAGGGGGTTTGGTGCTGGTATCCTAGGAATTTCTTCTGGATTAAAGTCATGCATCTCCACTTGGTTTTCCTGGTTTTCTATCTCCATAGGTTGATCTGGGTTTTGTGGTTGTGGGGCTACTAATTGTTCCATACTTGGGTCAGCAGCAGTTGTAGCTAAGATATGGAAATTAGCTAGGCTTCTATTAAGCATATCCTGCATATTGGCATCTGTTCTACGCTTAGCAGCTGCTAGAACTCTTTGCTGTTGCAATTTTCGCATTCTCTTCCTACGAGCAAAGGCTTCCTTACTGAACCATCCTCGTTTCTTATGAGGGAATGGCTCTTCTGACTGAGCTCTAAAAGCAAACACTCCTTCTTCCTGATCAGCAGAATACCCAGAAAGGGCAGGCTGTGATGAGGTACCTTCACTCTTAGGTGAATCAGACAACTGACGACTCATGTCTGAGGGTCCTTGATCACTCATTCTGTAACTATCAAATAGTTAAATAACACATAACCAATAAATACAGTTATGCACGTATTTCCGTAATATTATTTCCTAACACAAATTTTAGAATTTTAAGTGTCAGCAGAACACTTCTTTGGCTCAGACCAGTAGCTAGGCTCTGATACCACCTCCGGTCGCAACCCCCGATCCCTGACCCCCGGGAACGGGTGGACGCGAGCTCAGAGTTTTGGTGGTATCAGGGTATTTAATCTTGCAGCGGAATTTACATCAGGACTGTAGTTAGGAAATATTTATCAGAGTAAAACCACCTCATTTAATATAAATAATCACATGGGTAAAACCCAAGTTTCTTAGTACAATACATTTATAGGGAAAATCCCTATTTTATTGAATTTAAAACATCGTTTATTAGGTAACTTTTATAGCCACATTTTCCCAAGCCTTCAGTGCTCTCCAGCTGGCTTTTTACTAATTGACTGTCACATTGGGTTACCTGAAACGCGTTTTAAAAACATTTGTCAGTCGGAAATACTGGTGAGTGAATCCCAGTTTAATCAAGTTTAAATAAAAAGTCACAGTGAACAGTATTGAGAGCGATCACATTGTTTATGTCTACACAATTACTCCATTAGTACTGTCAACCCTGACTTGTGGGTCATATTACCCATTGGCTAACTCATTGTCCAATGGTAACGTATTGTCATCCCGACTTACTACTCACAGTGTAGTAAATTTTGTATACAAAACCCCAACATACCGGCAGTAATTGAAGAACTACAAAGACTCAATCACTGCTAAATTTCATAGTAAAACATTTAAGGTTTGGTAAAACATTACCAAAAAGATTATCAAAAAGAGGATAAACTCACATTGCTATCTTAGGCTTCTCGTAAGGGTTTCCTGGATATAATCTATAATTTATACAAATGTACATTGGTTAGTATCATAACCCTTTGAAATTATTAATGATACCCTCCCCGAGACGGCATTCCAACAACTACGTCGGGCAGAACCATGACAGTTGTTACGGAACCCTAAATCAATCGGGCAGCGTAACTATTACGAAACTAGGGTTATAATACTTACAACGGAGCAGAACCTCGCTAATTAGGGGTATAATACCCGACTATAATGCCTCTCCTACAGAAATTGTGATTTTGAGAATTGAGAATGAGCGACGGAAAACGAAAACTGATGCGTTTTATTTATAGAGCTGAAATCTGGTTCCCAGGCGGCCCGCGTAAGATAAGGCGAAGCCTTACGCGGCCCGCGTCAAACCGAGGGTCAACACATAGCTTATCCGGATCACCACTAGGCTTGACACGATGTCGACACGTGTCGGCATCTGGTGTCTCCGCGTTGTAGGTCTCTCGCGGCCCGCGTACACTATCGAGGACTCTTACGCGGCCCGCTTTAACTAAAGAAATCAACGATTTCTGATTCTAGCTTCATACCTCCCGCGTAAGGGTTTGGGGTGGGTTCACGCGGCCCGCCTCAGCCCTAAATTTAAGCTTTTATATTTTATTTAAATAATATAACATAATTCAGGCTCGGTTTTCACATACGGGGTATAATATAAGACATATTGGGACATTTTAAGATATAATAGGGTGTCGGAAATATTATGAGGGTGTTGGTTTTACCGAGGGTTGTTACAGCTTAGCTCTGATACCACCTTCTGTCGCAACCCCCGCCACCTATCTGTCCCGGGAACGGGCGGCCGCGAGACCAGTTTTGGTGGTATCATTTTGTTTATCATTTTGGCAGCGGAAATTTCATCAGGACCGTAGTTAGGAAATGTTTATCAGGGTAAATACCACACTTTTCTAATATTAAACATATTGAGATAAAACCCAAGTTTTCATTACAAACATCTTCATAGGGAAAAATCTCTATTTTATTGAATAAAACATCTTCTTTTATTTAGGTAACTTTTATAGCCACTTTTCCAAGCCTTCAGTGCTGTCCAGCTGACTTCTAGTTGGCTTTCACATTTTGTTACCTGAAACGCGTTTAAAAACATTTTGTCAGTGGGAAATAGTGGTGAGTGAATCCCAGTTTAATCAAGAAGAGTTTTATTCTTTAACGGTATTGAGAGCTATCACATTGTTTATTTCTACACAATTACTCATTCAGTATTGTCAATCCTGACTGGTGGGTCATATTACCCATTGGCTAACTCTTTGTCCAATGGTAACGTGTTCCACATTTTGTATACAAAACCCCAACATACCGGCAGTAATTGAAGAACTACAAAGACTCAATCACTGCTTTATCACATTGTAAAACATTTAAGGTTTTGTAACAACAATTTACAAAAAGGCACACATTGCTGACTTAGGTTTCTTCTAAGGTTTCCTGGTGATTATCTATAATTTACACAAATGCACACGCGTTAGTATAATAACTCATTTTAACATTAGTAATACCCTCCCTGAGACGGCATTCCAACGACTACGTCGGGCAGAACCACGACAGCCGTTACGGAACCCTAGATCAATCGGGCAGCTTATCTAATACGTATCCAGGGGTTATGATACTTACATTGGGGCAGAACTTCGTTAATTTGGGGGGTATAATGCCCGAGTATAGCGTACACTACGTAGAAATTGAGAGAGAAATGAAAAGCCTAAGCGAATTGGACTGAAGGCCGAGCAAAGCAATTTATAGGGCTGATCAGCGAGTCCGTCGCGCCCCGCGGCGAAGGAAGGCAGGGCCTTCGCGGCCCGCCACTTAGGGGGTCTACGGCGTAGCTTGGCCTGGTCACGAGATAGGTTCAACACGCGTGATGACACGTGGCGGCTCAGGGTGCGATCGCTTGTCCAGGCGCTCGCGGCCCGCGTAAGCCTTTGAAGGCTCTGTCGCGGCCCGCCAGGGACTAATATAATTTGTTTTTATTTAATTTTCACAAAAATAAAGGTACTCAGTGTCCGTTTTCACATATGGGGTGTATTTTAGGACATATAAGGGTATTTTAAAATATATTAGGGTGTCGAAAAAAATTTCAGGAGGGTTGTTATAGGCCGCGTTTTGGTCCTGTCAACCACACAAAAGACTGACCGGGCGTCTGGTTGACAGGACCAAAACGCGGCCAAAGCTCGGCGTTTTGGTCCGGTCAACAGACTCGTCAGACACCCGTCAGTCTTTGTCTGGTTGACCGGACCAAAACGCCGCACTTTGGCCAAAGCTCGACACTGCAGGGTGTGCATATAGGACAAAAAAAACCCTTTTTGGGCTGACTATCTACACACCAAGTGTGCAAATAGTCTCCCCTTTACAAATCTTATTTCTTGTATATGATCTTTACCTATTTGTATAAGTTTCGTTGCTTTAAAATACATTTGAATCATTAAAATATAAAAAAGTAACAATATTGTTATCCATTTTTTATTTTTATTTTTTTTGAACGGCAAATTAGGATCACTGACGGACCACTGGAGTATCATCGTGCCACCAGCAGAACCACCCGATCATATCCATCTCCATTAGGCTATAATGCCTATACACCAATTTCAGGAGGAAACCCAATAAATCTGGGAAAAACCCCCTTTGTGAGAATCGAACCCGGGTCCTAATGGTCCCAAAGCCTTATCCCACCCCCAAGATGCCACTAAGCTATAATGCCATGGGCATCCATTTTTTATTTAATCATATGCACGTGCACACAAAAATGGAGTATCACTTGTTCTTATCATGACTTGAATGAACGTTCTCTTTCACTAATTTTAGTCACTTGTAAAGTCGTGGGGTTTTTAAATAAAGCGACACATAAACACTGAAAATTAATTGCTTGAAAAAGTGGTTAAATCTTCCTTTTAAGTTTCTTGCCGTTGCTATTCTCTTTTTAATTCTCCAACTAGTTTACTATTCATCTCGTGCCTATTTTTTAACGGCAAATAAACTCATGTGTAAACTCACCCTGCTCGGGGCTATGTCCAAGGTCGACTCCTCGACCGTCGTGTGACCATACCCCCCTGATGCGCGGGAACCGGATGAAATCCGTAAACCCTCGCCCCCTTCAGGTTTGAACCCGAGATATAAAGCCTAGATTCGTGCCTTCACCCAGATGTCCGTCGAAAATGACCCAGTGGGAATCGTAAATTTATTATCCTATTAAAGCCAAGGTTCGAACCCGGGATTAAACCATCTCATACCTATTGAAATCGTTAATTTATTATTGGGTAAAATTATCCTACAAAGTCTTCTAAATCTAAGAAGTTTACAAAGACACAATGAATCACAAAATATTACACAATGCCAAAAAATATAACACAATGTCGAGAAAAAAACAATGAGTCGCAAAAAAGACGCAGTGATACAAATATAGAAAAGACACAATGGTGTAAACAAAAATTCAAAAATCTACAAGCTATAAATCAGAAGGTAAAAACCTAAAATCTCATATCGTAGAGTTCGATAAGACAGTTCTAATGTCGCTTAAATGAGGTCAATCGGTGTAAGTTTGATACCCTTCTTACGACTTCTTATTTTTAAGAGACTTTTATATTTGATGCTAACCCATTTGTTAGGGTAAAGTTATCCTACAAAATCTTATAAATCTTAGAAGTGTACAAAGACAGAATGAGTCATAATATTATATGGTATATTGTATTTTCTAATTTGGTTGAGTTTTTAAAAATTATGCTGTCATGTTTTAAGAGACAAAATGGTAAAATTATCGAAAGATAAAAAGAATTGACTGAATTTTAAGAATAACAAGAATTTTGACCCGTCGTGCATTGCGGCGGCGTCGAAAGTTAAAGTAACTCGAATTTGTACAATCAAATATAAACATGAAAACGTATAATATTTAACTTGACTCATTGTCAAGAAAAATTTACGTCAAAACGTAAACCAACTTAGATTTATACCAAAACATACATAAAAAAAAACACGAAAGAAAATAGATTTTTTTTTAAGTTAAAGAATGGTACCGAGCATTGCGGCAGCGTTGAAACGTAAATCAACTTGAACTTATATACCACCTAGTGAAAACATATTATATTTAACCCGACTCATTTTCAAACAAAATTTGAGACAAAAGGTAGACCATTTATGTCAAAACATAGACCATTTACGTCAAAACGTAAAACAACTTGATCTATACCGACACATACTTAAAAAAAGCACGTAAGAAAATAGTGTTCTTTATGTTAAAAATGGTACCACACGTGGCAACGTTAAAACTTAAAATAACTCGAATTTATACCACTACGTATTATATATGACAATTGAAACCCTGAAAACTCTTTTGTCCTTTTATATATGTATGCTTATTTACCATTTGAGTTCAAGCATATGATACTTAGACTGTGGGGGTATGGGGCTTGGTTTGGGGCGTGGGTTGGCTGAAAACGCCCAAGCCATCACCCCGGGTGGGTTTGGGTTGGGGCGTGGCCCAAGGGGCGGGAGTTTAAAGCCGGGCGTGGGGCGGGTCTATGAATATGACATGGCGGGCTCTCAATGGCCAAACCAAACTAGCCGTTGGGGCATTTTTAATTTTTTTTCCTTTATAAATACCTTACCATATTTAACATTTTTCTCACACAATATAAAACACATAAAACACAATCTTGTCATGAGTTCTTCAAGTTCAAGTGAATCGTCATCATCATCTGACGATGGTGCGGAAATATTTCTACAAACGATCGGGACGGTGGTGAAAGCTATCGTGGAAGACGATGAGGAAGAGACTCCGCCACCTAAACGGAGGAGGTACATCGCTCGTGAACGGCACACCGCTAACAATTTGTTGGTAAGCGATTACTTCTCAGCGGAACCTAAGTATGATGAAAAAATGTTTAGGCGTCGTTTTCGTATGAGTAGAAACTTATTTTTAAGGATATCTAGAGATCTTGAGGAGAAGTATGTTTATTTCCAACAAAAACCGGATATAACCTGGCAATTAGGATTTAGTACGTGGCAAAAGGTCACTGCCGCACTTAGGCAGTTAGCGTACGGCAATAGTTCGGACATTATGGATGACTATTTAAAAATGTCTGCACGTGTAGCTAGAGAAAGTCTTCACAACTTTTGTTCGTGTATTTTAGAACTTTATAGGAAAATATATTTGAGAAAGCCCTCGTTCAGTGACATGCAACAAATATTGGAACATCACGCAGATTATCATGGGCTACCCGGGATGCTAGGTAGTTTAGATTGTATGAAATGGCCTTGGGAACTTTGTCCTACCGCATGGCAAGGCGCTCACACGAGTGGATTTCACGGGATGCCAGCCATCATGCTTGAAGCGGTTGCGTCCCAAGATCTTTGGATATGGCATGCGTTCTTCGGTATGCCAGGTTTACATAATGATATTACCATCATAAACCACTCGCCCCTTTTCAATGATCGGGTAAATGGTATAGGACCCAAAGGAACTTTCTTTGTAAACGGGGTTGAGTACGTGTATGGGTACTACCTAGTTGATGGGATTTACCCAGAGTGGGGGTTTTCGTAAAATCGTTCACAAGACACGGTGCCATAGATCCAAAGAGATTAAAGTTTAACAGGGTCCAAATGGCTGCACGTAAAGACGTCGAGCGAGCATTCGGTGTTTTGAAGAAAAGGATCAGATTGGAAACGTGATGTACGCATGTATCATTCTTCACAACATGATTTTGGAGTATGAAGGTAGAGCGGTCGTTACCTACTATGATGACGATGACCCCCAACCAGGTAACGTAACAGTTACAGACGAAGATAAAGCGTGAAATGAATTTTTGATCAAGTCAAGGGATATACATCACAACCTTCGATCTGATTTGGTGGATCATGTTTCAACGATTCTTGGGTTCGAAACCGACGAAGACGACGAAGAATGATTGTTTTTTATTTTGATAATTATTATGTATGTTTATGTAGTTTTTAATGGTTATAAATATATATATATATATATATATATATATATTAAAAAAAATGATGTGGCTTGGCCACGCCAGCCCAGCCACGCCCACCATACCCCCTACAACTTGGGTTTGTGTATTGAGTTCTTCAAGTTCCACGTGTCAACCCATGCCCCAAACCCCCGCCCCACCATACCCCACGGTCTTATCATGCACTGACGCTATTGAAGGATAGACCATGCCATTTTTCAAGTAGAGACGCATGTCATCCCCAATACGTCTGGCCCATCTGTAACATTTAAAAAATGTCATGTGTTCATTTTCTATTGGGTGCTTCAATATAAACACATCAGGTGTTTGAGGGGTCTGTCCAATGACGCATGAGGTGGCCATTTTTTAAAATCATTGTGGTCAACGGCAATTTTTTCCCATTTTATAAAGTGCCAATAAAAGACGACATTTAAGCTATTTAATAGAATTAATTCTAGTCGTAGTTTCATCAGATTTTGTGAAGTACTCAAAGCCTTAGAAATACATGTAGTCAATACTATAATTTGATAACAAAAGTACCAAACGAGACCTTAGAGAAGTATCATGATATTTTACTTGAACGAAAGATCAAAATTCATTTGAAGGATATGATCGATATATGTAATTTATTTATTTTTAAACAATAAATAGAAATGTCATTGTGAGACTCATAATGTATATCTGGACTATTCTTAACTTTCTACCCAACATCATAACTCTTAACTACATTTTTCTTGTTCAATTCATTAATGATACAATGTGGGTGTGATCTTGGATTGTTGGGGTCCATAATCCCTATCACAATCCTCTACGTATATCCTTTATTCTATAAATCACTCTTTACCTCTCTTTTATTATTCTATAAATCACTCTTTACCTCTTTTATATATCTATCTATACTATTTATTGTCGTAGCACACACTCCCCACATCTAAACACACGGCGAAACCATAGTCTCCGTGTTGGTTACGCCGTGAACAACATTACGAAAAGTGAGAGGACGAAAAGTACTGAGGACATCGTACTCTAACTATACTTCATACAAATCCCCCCATTCAGTCATCACGACATGTGAGTCACAATTTTGATAATATGTAATGGTGCAGTGACGCGACAATGAAATACCCACGTTATAAGGATAAGCGAAAAGCTTGGTCCACGTTTCACCGGATAGCTCTAAAGGTTTTCTATCTATTTCAATAACATAATGTTTGAATGGAAAAAAGTGAAAATAGCTCTAAAGGTTTTCTATTTATGAAACTCGTGATTAAGTAACATGATAATGAGCCAAATACATTTTAGACGGATTAAATTCGAATAAATGTTTGTATATAAATAGTGAATCATGATAAGGACATATCCTTTTATACTTGGGCTAAAAATTAGGATAACCAACCCCACATAGTACAAAGGGTATCGGATGTGTAATCAAAAGGAAGCCAATGTATGTAACTTTAATTATAGGTGTGTTGGCAAGTTATGTGCTAGGCTACAAAATGTCAAAATGTTTCAATTTCCTTCCTGTTTTATAAATCAAATTTGTTAAAATAAAAACTGGTCGTATAAGCAAATATACATGTATTAATATATATGAGTACGTATTAAAGGAAAAGGGGCGGAAATGTATATAAATCCGATATAGAGAAAGTATCATAAGAAAACTAAAAATATACTAGAAAAGCATTTGTAAACATTTTTTTTCATTCCTTATGTTATTGATTTTTTTCAAAACATAAAAAAAAACTATATATAATTCACGAGATAGATATATATTCGATAAAATTAAAAAACAAAAACAAAAAGGATGCTGAGGGACGTGGTGGAAGGAGAAAATGATAAAAGTGGTTAGAGAGTGAGTTGAGTTAAAATTTAAATACTCACAATACCACTATCTCCTTTATTTTTAACTATCATAAATTAATTAAATTATATATGATGGGAAAAACGCGCAACCCGGTCACAAACGGTATTTTTTAAGTATCATAAATTAATTAAATTATATATGATGGGAAAAACGCGCAACCCGATGACAAACGGTAAACTAAAACGCGGAAGCAAACTTCGTTTGACCAAATATTTTCCCAACTCGAATGAACATGTGAGGATGCAAACAAATAGGTATAAAAGTAATAATAAAGAGACACCGAATTTTTAGCGTGTAAAACCTCTCAAAAAGGAGAGTAAAAACCACGGGACTACTAGAGCCGCTTAAAATCCACTATCACCAAAATAGCAATACAAAGTCTTCCCTAGATAAAACTAGAGGCATACAAAATCATCATATACTTGGCACAAACTAACTTCAAGTATATGGAATAAAAACAAAACAAGTAAGCGAGTAAGAGGTATCACCAATGAGAAAACAACAATCTCTGGAACGTCTCTTATCTTCACAAAACACCCAATAATGGAGTTCACAATTTTTCTCTTGCGTTTACGACTACTGATTGAAGGAACACAAGAAAAACCCTTTTATTATTTCTTCTTGTCTGTAGCGTCTTCAAAGTGAGCCGAATGATAATGACCACAATTACCCTACTTTTATTTCTTGTAAAAGAATACACCAAGCCCACAAAAGACACCACCACATTTGATTCTTTCTTTGCGGTGGCCCAAAGAAAATCATCCATATTAGTCAACCACTTTAGAGGGTATGCTTTTTATTTCTCAACGTCACAAGCAAAGCAAATCAAAGCAAAATTAATTTTGTTTTCTATTTTATTTACTATAAAATAAACTAATAATATAACCCATGTAGTATGAGATGAGTTGGGTTTTCTCATGGGCAAAAAATACCCAACAAATCTCCCCCTTTTTGTCTATGAGAAAGGGTTCGCCATCCCGGCGATGGAGCAACATACCTTCAATTTTTCCCTTGCTAAAGCTTTAGTCAACATATCGGAACCATTATCATCGGTATGAACTTTATCAAGTTCAAACAACTTGTCTTCAATAGCATCTCTAATCCAATGATACCTCACATCAATATGTTTTGTTCTTTTGTGAAACATAGAATTTTTCGCAAGGTGAATAGCGCTTTCATTATCACAAAGGACCACGTAGCGCTGTTGCATAAAGCCAAGCTCTTGCATAAATCTTTTCAACCACAATAGTTCTTTGCACGCTTCTGTTGCTGCCATATACTCAGCCTCTGTAGTAGACAAAGCAACACACTTTTGCAATCTAGACTGCCAAGACACAGCCCCCCCTGCAAAAGTCATCAAATAACCAGAAGTAGATTTCATGTTGTCCTTATTTCCCGCCATATCAGAATCTGTATAACCAACAAGCATCGGTTCTTCATTCCCAAATGTTATACCCAATTTGGAAGTACCACGTAGATATCTGAGGATCCACTTAACCGCTTCCCAATGCTTCTTACCTGGATTTGACAGAAACCGACTAACAACACCTACTGCATGGGCAATATCAGGCCTTGTGCACACCATTGCATACATCAGGCTTCCAACCGGTGACGCATATGGAACTCTATCCATCTCTTCAATCTCCTTCTTAGAAGAAGGGCAATCTTTATCGGTTAATTTAAAGTTGGGAGTAAGAGGTGAACTAACCGTTTTGGCCTTAGCCATGTTGAATCTGCAAAACACTTTCTCAATGTATTGCTCTTGTGACATGTGTACCTTCTTTGAAGCTTTATCTCTAGTAATCCGAATGCCAAGAATCTGTTTGACTGGCCCCAAGTCTTTCATAGAAAAAAACTTGCTTAATTCTTTCTTCAGCTGAACAATTCTCTCTGCATTCTTGCCTACAATCAACATGTCATCAACATAGAGTAATAAAATGATAAAATCATCACCACCAAACCTCTGAAAGAAAACACAGTGATCTGAAATAGTCTTTTGGTAGCCTTGCTTCCCCATAACAGACTCAAATTTCTTGTACCACTGTCTTGGTGCTTGCTTCAACCCATAAAGACTTTTCTTAAGTTTACAGACGTAGTCTTCTTTACCTTTAACCTGAAAACCTTCAGGTTGCTCCATATAGATTTCCTTGTCCAAGTCACCATGAAGGAAAGCTGTCTTGACATCCATTTGCTCAACCTCAAGATCAAGACTAGCAGCCAAACCAATAATCACCCAAATGGAACTCATCTTCACGATCGGAGAGAAAATCTCATCAAAATCAATACCTTTTCTTTGACTGAACCCTTTGACCACCAATCTAGCTTTGTATCTAGGCCGTGAGGTATGATCTTCAGTCTTCACTTTGTAGACCCACTTGTTCTTCAAAGCTCTTTTGCCCTTAGGCAACCTCACCAACTCAAAGGTATTGTTCTCATACAAGGAATTCATTTCATCTTGCATAGCTTCAACCCACTCCCTTTTATGTTCATCTTCCATAGCCTCTGTATAACACTCGGGCTCTCCCCCATCAGAGAGTAAGACATACTCATCAGCAGAAAAACGGGTAGAAGGATGACGGTCTCTTGTAGACCGCCTGAATGGGACAAATGTTGGCATACATGGTACTGGTAACTCTGGATGAGAACCCTCATCCAACTCGTGCTGCTCTGGAATATCATGATTATCAGTACCGTGTTGCTCATCATTTTGAATGCCATCTTCATTATGTGGCTCAATGTGCTGAGGAGGGACCAGATCCAAATCAGAAAAATCATCAGTATGTTGAGGAACTATCTTTGTCTTCTCAATATCTTTCAAACTTTGATCTTCAATAAAATCTGCATCGAAACTTCTTATGAGTTTCTTCGAGATTGGATCATAAAACCTGTGTCCAAACTCATCTCCCCCATAACCAAGGAATATACATGGCTTGGTCTTTATATCAAGCTTTGTTCTTTCATCTTTGGGAATATGCACAAAAGCCTTGCATCCAAAGACCCGCAAATCATCGTATGAAACATCTTTGCCACTCCAAACCCTGTCAGGAACATCAAATAACAAAGGAATACAAGGAGTACGATTAATAACATTTATTGCGGTGTTCAAAGCTTCACCCCAAAAGGAATTAGGCAACCCTGCATGTGATAGCAAACATCTAACCCTTTCAACCAATGTTCTATTCATCCGTTCTGCTAAACCATTCAGCTGTGGTGTCTTTGGAGGTGTCTTTTGGTGTCGAATACCTTTCCCTCTACAATAAGCATCAAAAGGACCAATGTATTCACCTCCATTATCTGTCCGAATACACTTGAGCCTCTTATCAGTTTGTCTCTCAACTAAGGCATGAAACTGCTTAAACACATCTAATACCTGATCTTTAGACTTCAAAGTATAAGCCCAAGCTTTTCTCGAATGATCATCAATAAAAGTGACAAAATACAAGCAGCCCCCAAGTGTTCTAGTTATCATAGGACCACAAACATCCGAATGTATTAAATCAAGTATATTGTCTCTCATATGAGGAGGATGACTCTTAAAAGAAACTCTTCTTTGCTTACTGTTAGGGGAGGATTTTCTAACAATTAGTGATCCTTATTCGTTATCATAATTAATGATCCTTACTTCTGTGACAGGTGGTGATCCTCAGAAGAGCTTCAGGATCAGGATCATGGATCACTTTAAGGATCCTCATACTGACGATTGTTTGTTTGTGTTTTGTATTACTTCGCAGGAGTAATAAGCTTGACTTGGTCTTGGCAACGTTACTATGGAATATTCCACGGGTATTTCGCACACGTTTGACTGGAAATGGACGTTGTGGAGAACATGGGAGCTTGGCACAAAAGTCGGACAGTTAGTTATTGTTGTTAACTTCTATTTTTAAAGGGGTAACGAGCTAGAATTAGAACACTTAGCCATTTTCAGCTACACACACTCTCATATACTCGCACTCTTGAAGCTCTCGACGAACACTTATTAGTTTTCACTCAATTTTACACATTTCACGATAGTGATCCTTGTACCTAGCTCGTTACTATCCGAAGTTGTAAACGTTTATTGATTTATTTGAGCTTGGTGATCGGTAGTTTCCATCACCCGGGGTTTTTTGTGCCGGAGATCAACTCTTGATCAAGGGCTTTTTCCCCGTATAAATCCTTGTGTCATTTGTGCAATTTACATTGAAGTGATCCTTGTCATTGTTCTACATTATAAGCATCATACCCCGTAACAGAGAGTTTGGTTGCATTATCCTCATCAGATTTTTTGACCAAAATAGTTTGGCGCCCACCGTGGGGCCATTGGTGCTTCATCCTTAGAAAAATTCGCATTTCCGTGCTCATTTCAGTTCACTACAACCAAGCAAATGGCTTCCTCAGCGAAGAATGCTTCAAATTTGATGCCCTCATTCACTTCTTCACAAGGCGTTCCCCCTTTGCCTCCTCCACCTTCTGGATCCTAGAAGAATGCTGAGAATGCTGCGAAGAAACCAACTCCCATTTTCTCAAAACCTCCAACTTCTTCTGCTTCTTACACTCCCACTACTAGTGACATGTTTACTTTGATTTTGCAGATGAAGGATCAGATACGGCAACAGGATAAGACCAATGAAAGGATTCTCAAAGAAATCGGAGATCTCAAGAAGCAAAAGAAAACAGCAAAGGATCATTCCCCACTGGTGCCAAAATCTTTGAATTTTGATACTCCGGTGATTACTTCTCAGTCATCAGTGGTTCCAGATGTTCAATATGTGGGTGGACCAAAAGGAGTGCACTACGGAACAACAACAGTGACCCAGGCATCAGGTTCATATTTCCAGCCAGCGGGATCCTATCCTCAGCATATGGGATCCCTCACGAATTCAGGAGGATATTCAGGAGCGCAGCAGGTTCAAGGATCCTCCTTTGTTCCAGGATCATCCCAGGTTTAAGGATCCTCCTTTGTTCCAGGATCATCCCAGGTTCAAGGATCCTCCTTTGTTCCAGGATCATCCCAGGTTCAAGGATCCTCCTTTGTTCCAGGATCATCCCAGGTTCAAGGATCTTCCTTTGTTCCAGGATCATCCCAGGTTCAAGGATCCTCCTTTGTTCCAGGATCATCCCAGGTTCAAGGATTCTCCTTTGTTCCAGGATCATCCCAGGTTCAAGGATCCTCCTTTATTCCAGGATCGTCCCAGTTTCAGGGATCCTTCCAGATGCCAGGATCCTTGAGGAGTTTGCAAACAGGAAGTTCAGATGTCCATCAGGGAGACTTTATTCCAATGCAGACCAATGCTTCTACTGGTCCCTCGATCATTCCAGAGCCCCAACAATATGGATTAACATCCACTCTTCCTAATTTGAATCCAATGGGAGGTAACACTTTTAATAATTCTTATACTACTAACCATGGTCTTATGCAGGATCCAGGTATCAATCATGCCATGGCCAGAGAATTGCAAAAGCTAAAGGATATGATATCAAGTGTTCCAGGAGTGGTCAAACCTATCCCAGAGATCGCAGATGGGAGCCACAAGATATCTCGTTTTGCACCACCAATCTGTGATGCTGAGATACCCAAGAGGTTCCATGTGCCAACAATGAAGCTGTATGATGGTTCGACCGATCCTGAAGAACACATAGCACAATACCGGGAGAGGATGGAGATCAATCCAATCCCAGAAAGGTTAAAGGAAGCGTGCCTGTGCAAGGGATTCGGATCCACTCTTACTGGATCAGCTCTCAAATGGCTGCTAAGTCTTCCCCCTACTCTATTACCTCATTTGCTAATCTAGTCAACCTGTTTAATAATCAGTTTTCTTGTAGTAGAAAATTTGAACGATTAACTAGTGATCTATATAGGATAACCCAGGGTCATAATGAATCATTAAGGGATTACATTACCAAATTCAGTAAAGAATCCTTAGACATTCCCAACTTAGATATAGCCACGGCTGTCGAGGCCTTTAAAATGGGATTACTTAGGGATTCGTCATTCTATGATGATCTTGTTATGACACCATGCAGGAACTTAGATGAGGTAAGAACCCGAGCACTTAGGTTCATTCGGCTAGAGGATGACAAAAGGATCCAGGAGAGGTTAGCAGGATCCTCAAAGCAGGATAAGCAAGGATCCTCATTCAGGAACAACAAGTTCAGATCCTACAACAGATCTGATAACCAGAACGTGCATTCTGTTGATCAAGAAGAGGATGATGAGGATTATCCTCTAATTTCTGAATATTGTTTTTCTGTTGATAACAATGAACTAATCCTTGCGATGCAGAATCTAGGTGATAAAGCTAGATGGCCCAGAAAAAATGATAGGCCAGCTGCAACTAAGGATAAATCAAAGTGGTATGCATACCATGAAGATTTTGGGCATCTCACAGAAGAATGCATTGCACTAAGAAAGGAAATTGGATACTTGTTGAGCAAGGGGCATCTAAAAGAATTGTTGGGAAGAAAAAAGTCAAGGACTCAGGAACCTGAAAGGATCCCTGAGAAGGCTCCAGCCCCTCCAGCAGATGCACAAGTAATAAATTTTATTTCTGGAGGATCAGACATTTGTGGCACATCCTTCTCAGCAGCTAAAAGGCATGCAAAGGAAACTAAAATGGATAATGGAGAAAGACCCGTTCGAACATCAAGTGTCTCCGAAGGAAAAGTCATAACCTTTGATGAGGATGATCGTGTTGATATCCAGGATCCTCATCACGATGGTTTAGTTATTACTCTTTTCATTTCTAACCATTTTGTCCGCAGGATCCTTATAGACGGAGGAAGTTCAGTGAACATTATCCAGCTTGATGTTCTAAAGAAGATGGGAATCCCTAAATCAGATATCATACCAAGATCCTCCGTGCTTGTGGGATTTAGTGGCGAAACTAAGAATACCCTGGGGGACATTAAACTCCCAATATATATCGAAGGCCTACACTCTTATAAAAAATTTTGTGTTATTGACTGTTTATCTTGTTGTAATGTTATCCTTGGCAGGCCCTGGATACACGATATGAAGGCAGTCCCATCTACCTACCATCAATGTGTGAAGCTCCCTAGTCCTTGGGGAATAGTGAAGATTGATAGTGATCAGCAGGAGGCTAAGAATTGCTATACTTCATCGATGAAACCAGCCTCGAAGTCAAGGGAGCAATAGCAATCAAAGTATCCTCCAAGGAATGTCTTGGAGGCAAGAGAGCAGGATGTGGTAGAAGTCCTCATGGATCCTGATGATCCTGAATCCAAAATCTATATGGGATCAGGGATCCTTGGCGATATGAAGGAAAACCTCATATCCTTCCTCAAAAGGAGAAAGACTACCTTTGCATGGAAACACGAAGACATGACTGGTATATCTAAAGATGTAATCACTCACAAACTTGGCATTGACAGGTCCTTCAAACCAATCCATCAAAGGAGAAGAAAGTTTGCACCGGAAAGGAATGCCATTATCCAAGAAGAGGTAGAAAAGTTGCTTCGGGCAGGTATGATTAGAGAGGTCAAGTATCCAAGATGGTTGGCCAATGTGGTTGTTGTTCAAAAGAAAAACGGAAAGTGGAGGGTATGTGTCGATTTTACCGATTTAAATAAGGCATGTCCCAAGGATCCTTTCCCATTACCCTACATTGACTCCATGGTGGATGCAACTGTGGGTCATGAACTGTTAACTTTTATGGATGCTTCATCTGGATTCCAACAAATCCAAATGGAACCATCCGACCAAGAGGATACAGCCTTCATGACTCCAACTGGTATATACTGCTATATTGTTATGCCGTTCGGACTAAGAAATGCAGGTGCAACATATCAAAGGCTGGTGAATATGATGTTCAAGGATCAGATTGGACAAACTATGGAGGTTTACATAGATGATATGGTGGTAAAATCTATAAAAGCTGAGGATCACCTAAGGGACTTGGAGGAAGCATTCGATATCCTTGACAAATATAACATGAAACTTAATCCTTCAAAATGTCACTTTGGTGTTAAAGCAGGTAAATTCTTAGGATATATGGTGACAAAGAGAGGCATTGAAGCTAGCCCGGAACAAATCAAAGCAATAGTGAACATCAAATCTCCGGCCAATGCTAAGGATGTTCAAAGGCTAACAGGCAGGATAGCAGCTTTGAACAGATTTATATCCAAATCCTCAGAGAAGTGCAAAGAATTCTATGATATCCTAAGGAAGAACAAGAAATTTGAGTGGACTGAGAAGCATGAAAATGCTTTAAGAGCCCTCAAAGATTACCTATCCTCAGCCCCGGCCTTGATGAAACTAGAAAAAGGCGATGTGCTATCCTTATACCTTGCAGTATCCTCAAAAGCAGTAAGTGCGGTCCTTGTTAAGGATCATGAAGGTACACAACATCCTGTCTATTATGTAAGTAAAAGTTTACTTGATGCCGAATCCAGGTATTCACACCTTGAAAAGCTTATTCTTGCATTAATTATGGCATCTACTAAGTTGAGACATTATTTTGAAACTCATGTTATTGTTGTTAAAACTAATTTTCCAATTAAGAATGTCCTCAGGAAACCAGATATGTCAGGAAGGATGGCTAAGTGGGCAGTGAAGCTAAGTGCATATGATATAAGATATGAGCCTAGGACAGCCATCAAATCCCAAGCATTAGCTGACTTTGTGGCTGATTTCAGTAGTGATTTACAAAAAGAAGCTGAGTTAGAAGTCCAGCAGCTAGAGGAGACCAAGGATCCTTGGATACTCTATACTGATGGATCCTCAAATGTCAAAGGCACAGGGCTTGGAATACTACTAAAATCGCCACAGGGGGACATAATACCCCACTCTATAGCTTGTGAGTTCCAAACCACTAACAATGAGGCTGAATATGAAGCCTTAATTGCTGGTTTGCAAATTGCAAAGCATATGGGGATCAGGTATCTTGAGGTACATGTAGATTCATTGTTAATTACAAACCACTTTAATGGATCCTATACTGTTAAAGGTGAAAAACTAACCAAATATTTAGAGATAGTCAAAAGTTTGGCACTCTCTTTTGTTTCCTTTAGTTTGACGCAGGTACCAAGGGAAGAAAATACAGAGGCTGATGCATTGGCTAACTTAGGATCATCCTTGAAGATCCCGGAGGATATCAAGATCCCTATTATCCATATCCTGACCCCGGCTATCGAGGATCATGTGGCTATGGAGATAGGAAATGATTCTGCAATTATCCCTAGTGAGGATACTCGATCCCATTCAGGATCAGGATCATGGATCTCACCAATTATGAGATACTTACAACATGGAGAGATTCCTACAGGAGAAAACCCTAGGGCTTTCAAATCTAAGGTATCTCAATTCACAATTTTAAATAATATGTTGTATAGACGATCTCTTGCAGGACCATACTTGAGATGCATTGAGGATCCTGAAATCCAAGAAGTTTTAAAAGACTTCCATGAAGGAGATTGTGGAAACCACACTGGGGGCAGGGCATTATTCTCAAGGATCCTGAGGACAGGATACTACTGGCCAACCATGAAGAGAGATGCTGTGGAGTATGCTAAGAGATGTGATCCTTGTCAGAGACACAGCAATATCCTTCATCAACCAGCTGAATTATTGCATCCTATATCCTCCTCTTGGCCATTTATGAGATGGGGTATGGATATAGTTGGTAAGCTCCCTAAGGCACCTGGTGGAAAAGTATTCATGCTTGCTATGACTGATTACTTCTCCAAGTGGATAGAGGCTGAAGCTTTTGCCCAAGTCAGAGAAAAGGAAGTTATATCCTTCATTAAAAGAAATATTATAACTAGATTTGGAATTCCTTCTGAGATTATATGTGATAATGGTTCCCAATTTATTGGGGGCAGAACCACTAACTTTTGTGACAGCTGGGGGATTAAGATGATAACATCAACACCAGTCCACCCACAAGCTAATGGTCAAGCAGAATCATCCAACAAGATCATCATCAACAATTTGAAGAAGAAGCTTGGATCCAAGAAAGGGAAATGGGCAGAAGAACTACCCTATGTGCTTTGGGCTGATAGGACAACCCCTAAGAATGCTACTGGTCAAACACCATTCTCTTTGGTATTTGGGGCAGAATCAGTGATCCCAACAGAAATGGTGGTTCCAACTGCTAGAACAAGTACCCGTGATCCTGAGGAGAATAATGAGAACTTGGCTCAAGACCTGGACACTATTGAAGAAATCAGGGATATGGCTAGGATAAGGATGGCTAGTTATCAACAAAGAATGGCTGGTGCCTACAACAAAAATGTCAGGATCAGGAAGTTTCAAGTTGGAGATATGGTATTGAGGAAAGCATTCCAGAATACCACCAATCCTGCTGATGGAAAATTGGCTCCAAAATGGGAAGGCCCTTATTTGATTGAAGCTGAAGCAGGAAAGGGGGCATATAGATTGCTAACCATGGAAGGTGATTTGCTACCAAGAGCTTGGAATGCTGTCCACTTGAAGAAATATTTCATGTGAGCAGGATCCTTATGGCACAGATGATCCTCACGATAGGGGTATCCTTAAAGGATCCTTAAAGTATCAGTGATCCTTACTTGGGTAATATCCTAATCTTGAACTATTTCATTTCTTTATTTTCTCATATAAGGATAGGGATCATGTGTCCTTTATCCATCTCTCACGTGATTTTAAGTTTTGAAAGTTCAGGTATCCTTAGCATAACATTGGTTATCTGCAGAAGCAATCTGTTCCTTGGGTTTAACCCCAGTTATTAGGGCTTGACCCCAGTTCCGCCTGTAGCGCATGATGATCCTGGTATAGTTCAAGGCGGTGGGACCAGTACTCGTTTTAGGGGCTGATAATTCCATTGTACTGGCTATACCTAGGATCCTACGTATAATGGTAGACGTACCATACATCCGTTCCTAAGGTTTCTAACGTTTTCACGTTAGCTAAGGTTTTGGCATCTTCATGTCACTAAGTTTGGATAGTCGCCAGTTAGGGCCATACTCCAGTTTGCATACGATCCTTGGGCTTGTCCCCAGTTATCCTTGGGCTTGTCCCCAGTTGCTAACTCTTATCTTATATTGGCTTAGTCCCAAGTTATGATCTATTTCAGGTCCTTGAAGATAAGCAACTAGGGATCCTTGATCCTTACTTCTCTCTAAGGTTTATCTTATAGTTATCCTTATTATGGTTAGGATCCTAACTTGGACCCTCAGGTATGATCCTTAACTATTTTTAATCCTATTCATTATTTATTTGAATAACCCTTAAAATTTGACAACTAGACTTGTGATCCTTAAAACATATTGCTTCTTGGGATTCTTTAACTATAGGATATTTGATCATGGATCATATCCTAAATATTTTCAATATGACTTATTCAAAATTGTTTATTCAGTAAATGTGCATCAAAACGAAGGAGAATTAAAGAAATAAAAGGATAACAACACAAGATAAGCGACAAAAGATTAAGGTTTTATTTATTAACAAAGGATTAACCCTTAAAAGGTTGTCAAAATTACCTACCCCGAGCATCTACCAGCAAAACGTGGCCCGTCCGCTGGGGTAGGTAAAGGGTGTCCATGATAATAAGTTCAAAAGTAGTGCAGGAATATAAAGGCGGCAGGATCACAATGGCTTCATCCCCCAAACAGAGGATCCCTCCACCATATGCAATCCTGCCTATTGTCCAAAGGATCATACATGATCCTTAATCCTAAAAACTATTGTTCAGTACAAACCATTAGATTGTTCAACATCACAACCACAAAAAACTACTACCAAATTTAAAAATTGGGCTCCGGCTGCGTCTAGGAATGTCCATCATCGCCCAATTGTGCAGCCTACACCTTTGCTGCATCCTCTTCCCCTCCAGCAGCGGTATCCTTCATCAGATCCTTCCCACTACCTCCAGCCTCGATCGCCAAAACCTCCTCAGTCTCCTCATCATCCTCAAGATCGGCCAACCTTGCTTTCCAGCCCTCAACATCCCAGCTGCTTTTGTCAAAGTTAGGATCTTGAGCTTCCTGGGCCATCTTCAATTTTGTCTGGTACATTGTGATGGCAGCCGAGACCTTAGCATTTTCTATGAGATCATGCTTCTCATAGTCAAGGTCAATCAGAAGTTTAGCCGTTTTAGTCTTGGCATCTTGGAGTTCCTTCTGAAGATCAGCAATTGCAAGGTCCTTGAGCACTGCAACCTGTTGGAGGTCAGCAATCTTCTTGTCCTGCTCCTCGACGTTCCCCACATAATCTTCAATCTCAGCAAATTTTTGCAAAGAAAAGGACAAAGCAGTTCAAGATCAGGTGATCCTCATACGAGTAGGATACCTAGGCAGAATTGGTGATCCTTACAGAACTGGTGGCGGATCAGTGGTAGGCCTTGAAGGTCCTCAGTGTCAGAAGTTTTCCTCTTCTTGCCACCCTTTCCTTTAGTGGGTGCCTTGGGGATGGAGATGCTAGGACTGGTAGTGGCCCTCTTCTTCCTGGATCGAACAACGTCAAGGTCAGCCGTGTTGAATTGGGATACAGGCTTGGCAGATTTTCCGGCACCTACACAATCAAAGCAAGATAAGTGTCCTAATCCTATTTCAATTTAATTATTTATTTTAATATTCAAACTATAAATCAATCAGGATACTTACTTGACATGGTGATGGAACCTGAGGATACTTCTTGTGAGTCTTGGGTGTCTATCTTAAATGTCCTTATTTCAGGATCAAGCTTCCAAAAAGCAGCAAGCCTATCCTTGGTTGCGGGTGTTGTGATGATGTGTGAAACAGAAATAGCTGCATAACACAAGACAAAAAGTGGTTAGTGATCCTTATACAAAAACAAGACTACCTAGTGATCCTCCTCAGGATCCTCTGGCCTACCATGGGTGGACCATGCCCTTGGTAGATCCTTTCCGTTTAGAATGGTATCCCTCCTGACAAAGAAGAAGCGACGTTTCCAATTTGTGTCGTTCTTGGTGACTTTAAGAAGGGGGTGTTCTCCGCCGGATTTTCGTTTGAACAAATAACGATGAGAACCAAAGGTAGTAAGATCATACATCTGTGTCAGCTCTGACATTCCTAAATCAATGCCTTCTTGTTCGATGATCCTCTCCAGGGTGTACAAAACCCTCCAAATCATCGGCATGGCTTGGATGTAAGAGATGCCGGTAAGGGAAAAGAAGGATTGTGTAAATTCTGGGAAAGGATAGGTGTATCCTATGGCGAATGGAGTAACTGGAAAGGCAACCCATGTTTCTGAAACATAGTCGCTCAGAATAGTAGGATCGAAGGGTTTGAAAAAGGCACTCGCCGGAAAGCAGTGACGAATCTTGTCTATTTGAGCATCGTTAAAGCAACACCTCTCATTTGTGGAGTCTTTGATGATCTTTTGACTCTTCAAGGGACTATCCTTCTGGTGATCCTTGGCGGGGGAGGACCGAAGCATCATTCTTGAAGATATGACAGAAAGAAAGAAAAACAGAGCAAGAGAAGGAAGAAGATGAAGAGAGAATACCTGTTTATCTTCGGAATGCAGTTATAAAGGGAGTCTTTCTGAAATTTTAAATGCATTTGATCCTATCTCTATCTCCTATTTATAATCATGATCGTGCAGGGTTGTCACTTCTGTGACGTCACTATTGCAACGGATAGTTCAACAATAACGGCTATATTTACGATAGTTAGTTGCGGATAAGATCAAGAAAACATAACTCGCTCATTTTACATATCACTCCTTATATTTTGGGGGCAATTGTTAGGGGAGGATTTTCTAACAATTAGTGATCCTTATTCGTTATCCTAATTAATGATCCTTACTTCTGTGACAGGTGGTGATCCTCAGAAGAGCTTCAGGATCAGGATCATGGATCACTTTAAGGATCCTCATACTGACGATTGTTTGTTTGTGTTTTGTATTACTTCGCAGGAGTAATAAGCTTGACTTGGTCTTGGCAACGTTACTATGGAATATTCCACGGGTATTTCGCACACGTTTGACTGGAAATGGACGTTGTGGAGAACGTGGGAGCTTGGCACAAAAGTCGGACAGTTAGTTATTGTAGTTAACTTCTATTTTTAAAGGGGTAACGAGCTAGAATTAGAACACTTAGCCATTTTCAGCTACACACACTCTCATATACTCGCACTCTTGAAGCTCTCGACGAACACTTATTAGTTTTCACTCAATTTTACACATTTCACGATAGTGATCCTTGTACCTAGCTCGTTACTATCCGAAGTTGTAAACGTTTATTGATTTATTTGAGCTTGGTGATCGGTAGTTTCCATCACCCGGGGTTTTTTGTGCCGGAGATCAACTCTTGATCAAGGGCTTTTTCCCCGTATAAATCCTTGTGTCATTTGTGCAATTTACATTGAAGTGATCCTTGTCATTGTTCTACATTATAAGCATCATACCCCGTAACAGAGAGTTTGGTTGCATTATCCTCATCAGATTTTTGGACCAAAACACTTACCTGCCAGACAATGAGAACACTTCTTCAAATGAACATCATGTAAATCGGACAAGGCATTCTTCTTCAACAAAATAGACATCCCCTTTTCACTCATGTGAGCAAGTCTCCTATGCCACAAGTCAGTCATATCAGCATTCACTAACAAATTGGCCGAGCTTTTTGATGGCATCAAATGGCAGTGGATGAAAAGTAACATCGTTAGTGATGAAAACAGGTATTACGGCATCGTTTTGATGTGCCGGATAAAAGAAATATGAAATGATATTTGAAAATTGGATTAAGTTAAAAACACCTCTAAATTTTGTTTAGGGCATGTTTAGCTAAGCTTTTTAAAACAACTTATTGACTTATTAGCTTTTTGGAAAAGTTAGTATGGAGTGACTTTTTGGAAAAGTCATTTTTCCCCTCACATACAAGCTCATTGCCAAACATCATCTAGAGCTTATAATTTTTCAAAAAACCAATAAGTCAATAAGTTGTTTCAAAAAGCTTAGCCAAACATGCCCTTAATGATGTATTATAATATATTTTTTATTATTTGATTTCCATGGTTATTAAACCTACCCGTGTGTTTACACGGGTCCTACAACTAGTATGGAATAAAAACAAAACAAGTAAGCGAGTAAGAGGTATCACCAATGAGAAAACAACAATCTCTGGAACGTCTTTTATCTTCACAAAACACCCAATAATGGAGTTCACAATTTTTCTCTTGCGTTGACGACTACTGATTGAACGAACACAAGAAAAACCCTTTTATTATTTCTTCTTGTCTATAGCGTCTTCAAAGTTCAAAGTGAGCCGAATGATAATGACCACAATTACCCTACTTTTATTTCTTGTAAAAGAATACACCAAGCCCACAAAAGACACCACCACATTTGATTCTTTCTTTGCGTCAGATTTGGGTCGGTGGCCCAAAGAAAATCATCCATACTAGTCAACCACTTTAGAGGGTTTGCTTTTTATTTCTCAACGTCACAAGCAAAGCAAATCAAAGCAAAATTAATTTTGTTTTCTATTTTATTTATTATAAAATAAACTAATAATATAACCCATGTAGTATGAGATGAGTTGGATTTTCTCATGGGCAAAAAATACCCAACAATATATACATACAAATGTTAAAATGATTTTCGTAGCTCCCATTATATATTTTTTTTTCTTTTATTTGAACACCACTATATATGTGTGTAAAAATGATTAGGTTGTAATCCTTGACCAATAAAACAGTTCACATTTATTTATATATAATAATAATAATAATAATAATAATAATAATAATAATAATAATAATAATAATAATAATAATAATAATAATAATGGTAGTGGAAATGATTTCAAATGAATGTATTTGGGTTGTTGAAGATGATCATATTTGGTTACGGCGATGTACATTTTATTGATGATGCATTGAATCTGGCTGGACCCCATTTTCAGTGTACAGGTGTAACGTCCACCCATTATTTAATTTTTACATTATTTTATTATTTATTGCAAATTAAAACCAACTCACCCCATACCATCGAACCATGTCGTCGTATTTCATATATATTAGGGTGGGTAACACTTTCATAGTTTGGATCTAGTGTTGCATAATATCGGATATAGAATTATAGATATGCTTCTACAATTTGTATATGACATAACACCCATAATCTTAACTATACGAATCACTAGTTAACGTTATTAACTTATTATCGATCTTAGTTCTATCAAAAAAAAAAAAAAAATTTCCTTGGTCCTCAAAACAATTTTAGTGGGTTGTTTAGAGAGTTCTTGAATATATAAAAGCAGTCTATAAATGTATATTGTGTACAATTGTGATCGAGTAATGGTTTTCTTTTACCGACTTGATAACCATATAATTTGTCACACTCATCATAAACTAGTGCCAGGTAACCATTTACATGTTATAAAAGGTTAAATACAAACATTAACAAAAATAATACTCTAAAAATCTATACACTATCTCATTTTTTACGAAATAATAATACTCTAAAGCCCTATACACTTTCTCATTTTTTACGAAATAAAATCTTCTAACATAATTTTGACATATAAAAGTCACTCCATATGTGAAAAAAAACAAAAATAATTCCTTCAACCCGATTTTATTGGCCCATCTTAAAGCCCATCTTATGTCTCTAGCCCAATTCCCTAGTCCGTAAATGACAGCTCCTTTTATACATAGATTTTTTTACAAGTAGTTTTTTTTTTCTCTCTATAAATCTTTCTCTTAAAACTTATAATTTGCTATACATGCTATGTCAATTCTAATTTTCTAATGTGTATATAATATTAGACTTATTACAGAAATAACTAGTTAAATTACAAAGATAGTTCCCTTAACCATAAACCACAAAAGAAAACACCCGATTCTACGTTAGTTTTTTTTCTTTATTTTCTTTTTTTGAACGGCAACTTTCATAAAAAAGAAAAGCTACTAACAAGCCGCTAGAGCCGCAAAACAACAACAAACGAGACAACTATAATGCAAAATTACACCACTCCTTCCATTCTATGTCTTTGTATGGGATCGATTCTTAATCCATAGAAACCACAACGCCCTTATATTATGTTTTCTTAGTTAACCAATCGTTTCATAGTTATGAGAATATATAATCTCTCAAAAAGGTTACAAATGAACTGACAATATTCTACTCGAATTTTAAGGTTTGTTTTTGGATTGTACCATGTCGAGATTACTAATGAAACCAAATCATCAATGATACGCAATCTGAAGTCGAAAAGAGAGTGGGAATGGAATCCTACTGCTACCCCCACACGTTTGTCATTAAGCACGGTAACTTTATTTAAATTTTCAGATATATAAAAAAGTTAGGAATATTTATTACAACTAAGAGTGATGATATAGGAATTTTTAGTTAATTAATACCGCAGATCCTACTCTCGACAAAATGCACTTTACATCAATATCGCAGGTAAGCGAGCAACAAGCTGCGCCGCTACCCCTTTCTGGATAGCAAACCCTAGCCTATTAAAAACAAACCCCTGCCCCCCTGTTGATGAGCCACTGCTGTGGACAACCTGTTGGACCCTAGTCAGCAAACGGATAACTTCTGGAGCCAGGGATCCAAAGGTGTCGAAGGCGAAGGGGACAAATACATGTTGGTTATCAGCACATGCTTTAGCGTGTTTGTCCACCTTTTTAGATTCTGCTTTCTTTACCGCTTGTCCTGCTACAAACCCATTTTCCCTTAACCCAGCCAAGGGAGAGACTCCTGTGAGATCTACACAAGCATGTTTCCCTCCAGCCCAGCCAAAGACGAGCAGGTCCGCTGGTCTCAATGTAGATCTCCCTTCCAATGGGGTCTGTAAGGAAATTCACAGGGGCCTCCTTCTTGGCAGAAATCCCCGCTCTCCTCAAGATGTCCCCCAAAACATCCCTCACCCAGTCATGCCGGTATTTGAAACCAGGGAGCTCCTTGCAATGAACAGCATGCTCCCCGTATTTATCCATGCAGGCTTTATGGCAGATTGGGCAGGTTTCGTCTTCTGGATACATAGGGATCATCAGCCGGTATTTGAGGATAGCCCTGTACTCAACAGCCGACATGCATTGCCCCAGCCCCTCGATCGGGATAACAGTCAAAAAGTCTTGTGCATGTGGGCCTTTCAAGCACTCAATCACCGCCTTCTGGCGGGGAGACAGATCAAGTGTTTCTCCCAGATTCCGAGCGATTTTCTCAAATAGAGCATTCACCAAAGTTTTTTGTGGCTTTGGGGGGGGGGGGGGGCGGTGTCCATATTAGAGAAACCGCCAATGTCAAAGTCTGGAAGAGAGACACTTAAATACTCGAGGGCCTGTTGGTAGTCTACATCAAGCTTATCAACCCCACTGTTCCGAAGGATGTGGTCTTGCAATACACACGACTGAGCTCTAGACGCCACAAAAGCATAAACTCCAACATCCCGACCCAGGCGCATCGGCAAAGATGCCAAACGCCACTGAAGTTCACCAAAGTAGGGCCCCCCACAAACAACAATGTCTTCAATAGCCTTTCGGAGACCATCGTCAAAACAGGATACCGCATTTGCCATCAAGTGAGGTTGGCAGGTCCGCAGCCCAAACAGTAACTTAGCTACCCCCATGCATGACCTTAAAAGAAGAAGCTCGCACTGGGGGTCCTGTAAGCAGGGCAAGAGTTTCATAAGGTCAACCGCTGTCGATGCCCGCCGCCCTGCTAATTCCCCAATAAAAGCAGAGTCTCGGCTAACCGCCCCCCCAAGGAGCTTAACCCCCCTCACAGGTCTACCTATCCCTCTCGGGAAAAGGCCGTCCTGCACCTTGAGACCGTCACAAGATGGCCAGTACACTTCCGTTTTCTTAATATTGAGATGGAGCCCTATGGATGGTCCCTCCGTGTTGATGATGTCCAAGGCTTTAGCAACTTCCATTGCATTACCTATGATCGTACCATCATCCAAATACCAAGCATGAAAGGGGAGGTTACAGTGCTCCTGTACACGGAGAATAAGGGGATGTAAGGCCAGGGCAAAGAGGAGGGGCCCCAAGGGATCCCCCTGTTGCACTCCAGTGGTGGCCCCGATACACTCGCTGCCAACATACAACCGAGCGGGTTGGGCGTACAGGAACTGGACCCACCGATAGATAGATGGGCAACGTTGGTGGACCTGCTGGAGGAACGCTGAACGGTCAACCATGTTGAAAGCATTGGTGAAGTCTACCGTAAGTAAGGCCATGGACCCATCTTCATGAAAGGAGTTAAGGAACCTGTTCGCACTATGAAGCACCGCCTCCGCCCCATTTGGTGTACCAACCCCAAATTGAAAATCCCCCAAATACTGGGCCATGTCCTTCCCAACCTTCTTCATAGCCACCTTAGAGACCAACCTACGCCAAATGCCACCCACTGCGATAGGCCTAATACCATTATCAGGTTTCAATAAGGGGGTGGGGGGGGGGGGGGGGGCTGAGGCCACAAACTCTGCCAACTCTTTAGGGCAAAGCCCTTCAAGCCATAGGTTGACGACTCCAGTAATAGCTGTGAGCAGACCCGAGGAACTTATCGACCCCACGCAACCAATAGTGTCCAACAAGTGTTGGGCCCGCATCCCATCTCTGCCACAAGATGTCCCTCTAGGGAAGGATTGGATACATTTAAGCACGCAATCCTCTGCTGTAATAATAGTGGGTTGGACAATGGGGTTGGAAGGCAGTGATGGGGGTGGCATCACCGGGTGTTTATTAATAAGAGCTTTCATGGTTGATTCTCCAAAGGGGGCAACCCCACTAGAACATAAAACTTTGACTGCCGCCGTAAAATGCCCATCCCTGACCTTCCGCAGGCATTGCTTGATATTGGGATCCTTTTTATTGTCTTCGCCCTTTCCGGAAACCCTCCTAGGCACCTCAGAGTCCCTCTCACAGCTCAAGAGAGAAGAGACCAGATCTGGAAAACCAGACCCATCTTTCCACAAAGCAAGTGCCTGCAAGATGCTGCTGCACTGCAGGGATTTTCTATTTCCTGATCTCCGCTCTTGCCTGGAAGAAGGCCTGACAACCCGCAGTGTACAACCCGGCAACAAAAGCAACTGAACCCAATTTTCAACCGAGCCTGGAGACGCCACCACTTTACGTAAGGCACCCATTAAAACCTGAGCGAACGCCATTCGACAACTTGGGGGGATGCATTTGACGGTTTGAAAACGGAGTGAAAAAACACGCTCGAGAAGGGCAACATCGGTTACCACCCCTTTCGGGGAGAGTGTTTGAAGGTCGGCAACCACTTGGCATGGCTTCCTAATCCCAACAATGAAATCGTCCACGTCTCCCGAGATTTGAGTAAAAGACACCATCTCATCACCGTGTTTGCACCCCCTACTAAGGGCATGCAAAACCATGCACTCCCCACATAACCATTTGTTTCCAGCCCTTAGGACTTCCCCCACATCCAGAAAAAGGTCCAAATCCTTAGCGATAGCCTCCTTCACATAGGTCTTCCTGTTTTCAGTCTTAAGGTGGGTGCTTTGTATGTGTTCAAGAAGGCGAAAAAACCCACTAGACCCCGGTTTACCATCCTTGCATTCATGGAAATGCTTTAGGGGGCAAGCTCTTAACCCACTATCACATGCTGACGCCAGCCCAACAGCCTTGGCGTTTCTACCTCTACGCGCGTGGGCCATGCACAAAATCAAACGCAAACAGAAAAGTAACACAATAAACCGCTAACTCGAGGGGGGTTAGTGGTAAAAGAAAGAGAAACAGAGGGAGCAAAAGAAACGACCCTCTATACGCCGGGGGAGGGTAGCAACCCCAAATTGCCCACCCTCAAGAACACCCCTACACAAACGTGTCACCCCATAACCAAATCAAAAATGTATAATCTCTGCACAAACGTGGCACAACCTCTTCCGAATTCGCGCGGCCTGATTAACTAATAATGATTATAATTATTATTATTATTATTTTAATTAATAATAAAACCTTAAAGAAACAGTCTGTCTTCAACGTTTAACCAAAACCCAAACCCTAAATCGAAAGTTTCAGCCGCCGCCAAGATTTTCAGAAGACAAGAAGCGATGAATCGGAGAAGGAGAAGATGAAGACGATGAGGTGTGGTGGTTAACGGCGAGGATGGTGGCGGAGTTCGAAGGCAACGGTATTCGGTGTTCGGAGAAGAATAGTTGCCGGTGGTGATTATGTGTTCCAGATGAATGTCGGAGATGATTATGGAGGACGTCAGAGAAGATGAAGGAGTTGCAGGTTCCGACGAGGATGAAGTGGTGGTAATAAAAACGAAGAAGATGATGACCGGCGTTGTGAAGATGATGAATCTGGTGGTGGTTCAGGTGGACTGGTGGCGGCCGAAGGGGGGGTGATGAACGGTGAAAGATGTAACGTGATGTAGACGGAGGTGTGATGGTGTTCGAAATGATGTTGAAGATTCCGGATGATGATGATGAGTTCGGATCGGTTTCGGATGAGAAGATGATGGTTGATTGCGGATGAGGATGTTGTCCGAAATGAGGATTCCGGATTGTCTCGAAGTATCACGGATGAATGGTGTGTGTGTGTGGGGGGGGGGGGGGATCAAGCGTGTCGTTTTCTAATGAAGTTTAATTTTCTCAAATGTGATCTCAAATGTTTATTCATATTTCGTCCTTTTTAGTCCTCAGAATGGACGGATGTTTGAATATCTGATTCATCATCTCATTTCTTCTCATGTTGCTACGTTACTTGAACTTTTGATTAAGCCATGGGAATGAACAGTTTTATGCTGATTCACCATCTCATTTCTTCTCATGTTGCCAGGGGCAGGCCTAGGTAGAGAGTTGAGTGGACGGTTGCACCCTTTGAAAAGAAAAATTAATGTTTTTATAGGGCAAAATCCCGATTCCACCCTTTGAAAATTTGGTTAAACCCCTCGTTCGCACCCCCAAAAAATTATTGGGTCTACCACTGCATGTTGCCACGTTACTTGAACTTTTTCCTTAATGATCATTGATTTCCGGTATCAATATTTCAGAGAGGAGAGACGGAGAGATCAGAGAACTATGAGAGAGAGAGATAAGAGGGAGAGGCAAACAACTGTAGCGGGTAAGCCACCAGCAGCAACGACGGTAGTACCGGGGTTTTCGGTCACCGTAGCGGCAGCGGTGGCTTATTAGGGTGGTGGTCGCTGACCTACGGCGTAGGCGTGGCGGTGTCTGCTTTTTGTTTATCATTAAAAACCAATCTTAAGTATCATCAGGTATAATGTTGATTATTTGGTTAATATATTATTATTATTCTATTAATAACTATATAAAATATTTGATAAATTTTTTTTGATGTAGATGTATACTCGCATATTTCTGTGCTCCTAGTTATGATATAAAAAGTTCTGAAAGTTGAAAAGTGTCAACTTAGACCGGTGGGTATGGGGAGGATAGTCACTTTGGAGACTACCCGCCACGTAGGCGCCACGTAATCACGGGAGGAGGATGCTCCTCTTGGGGACTACCCAAGGGTGTGGGGAGACTACCCACTTTAATAAAAAAACAATATATATTCAAGGAGAGAGAGAGAGAAACAATGAAGGGGGCCCACCAATTTTGAAACTCAGCCTCGTCTCCACCGTCTGAAATCCGACGGAAGTGCCGCGACAGGCCCCTAGGGGGCGGTGTGCGACGGTCCTGGATGGGGGGACGGCCCGGGGACAAGCACCATACCGGGCAGTCTTATATGCATCCATAAATAGAGTCAGAGAGATTATGATAATAGTCTAATACAGTTTACATATATTTTAATTGGGCCATAAAGGCCCAGAAGAATAAAAGGCAAAGGAACAAGACAACAACTACCAAAACTCCAAAAGCATCCATCACTCATCTAATGTCTTTCATCCTTCCCGAATCAAACTGACCAAATTACATCACACTTTTCAAATAAAAATAAGAGTTAACTTCTATTTTTGTGATTTGGTTATTTTAATGATTTTACCCCAATAGTTTAAAAATAGTCATTTTTCTCCCTGATTTTTCTAACTTATCGTCATTTTCCTCCCCATCTCTAACTCTATCCAAAAAATGCATAAACTAGAAGGGTATTTTGGAAATTTTATAGACAAAGCAAGGGCATGTAAGTCTTTTCACTTAAATAAACCTATAACTTGTTTATTTACATGTATATAAGTAATTCTTTTCTGATCCCTCATCTTTCCAACCACTCTTTCTACTGGCCACCACTATCCACCACCACCTGCAACTACCACCTGCCGACCACGACTACCGCGACTTTTAACTAAACGTTTTAATTGAGTTAGAGCCAGGGAGGAAACTACCGAAATACCCCTACTTTTAATTGAACGTTTTAACTGAGTTAGAGCCAGTGAGCAAACTGGCGACAAACTCGAAAGATGAGGGAGGAAAATTGTTGTTTTTAAACTATTGGAGCAAAACCATTAAAATGACCAAACTATAGGGAGCAAAACAAAAGTTAACTCTAAAAATAATAATGGATAATTGGTTATTGGTTATTGGAGTATTAAAGTCAGTTTAATAAATCATCAAACATTTAATGCAAATGAACATATTGTTGTTCTAAACTTACGTTATATATATGTGGCTGTGCATCATGTGCATGTAATTTATGAATGTTATGTGCATCTAAAGTCACATTCTATTAGTAATAGACAATAGTTTCATTGGTTTTAATACGTGACATTTCTTAGCTAAGTAAAACAATAACAAACGAGTCTAAATCTTTTAACTTTTGATCTTGTTATTATAACTTTTAACTATAGTATAGCCTTTCGTTTACATATCCATTAGAGATGATACGGTTAATAGACTACGAACTGCATACCTACAATCTGATCAAATAAAAAAACTAGAATTTAACTCCAAGTAACTCAAACCGGGTCCTGGAAGAGCTTAAATAATCAGCTGCAACAGCAGGTAATAACAACAAATGAAGACGTATGGCATTGGAAGAATTACGAACAAGAGGAGATCAGTACAAAAATCGTGAGGCAGGCTTTAAGTAGACAAATTGATCTGAACGACCCAGCCTACGAATTCGAGTGGAACCGGTGGACTACCAACAAAAGTTCAATGTTCGTTTGGAGGGCAATGGAGGAAAAAATCCCCACCGCAACAGCTCTGAGAAGCAGAGGGATGAACATCCCTCATGTAACATGCAGATTTTGCGGGGCGGCAGACGAAACAGCGGCACATATTTTAATCCAGTGCAACTTTGCAAAAAGAACATGGGAAAAGGTTGTAAATTGGCTGGGTATACCGATGATAAACACGGAAGGAAACATAAAAGATGTATTACAGGAGCTGAACGGGTTACAAAGAAGTAAAAAAATGAAGAAGGTTATACACGCGATCGCAATTCAAACGATGTGGATATTATGGAAACATAGAAACGGTAAGATTTTCTCAAACAAACAAGGAGACGTACAAAGAATAATGGTAGAGATCAAAGAAGCCTCGTATCAAGGAGTTAAGATGAGATCAAAGTTCAGATTGTTAACAAGACAGGAGTGGTGGGATTTCAACGTAACAATGTAACTGTTTTTCTTGTTCTTTTTTCCGTTTTCTTTCTGTTTGAATCCAGCTACTGGCTGGTTGTTTTGTAATCTCCGGTTTGTGTGGTAATAAAAGTTTCGTTGGCTATTAAAAAAAAAAAAAAACCAAATCAAATCAAACCATAAATTTAAAAGGAATTCTGACTTTTGTTTTTTCAAATTAATCATTATGATGTTTAATCATGATAAATAAATGATCATTAATTTATCTCTAAAATGTATACTTTTGTTAGCAACTCATTACTTCTTTTTAGAACATGATCACGTTAGTAATAAAAATAAAAAGAAGCCTGCCAAATGTTAAAATACCTTTTTGACGAGATTTTAAAATCAAGAAATATAAACAAATCCGGTGCCATACATAACACAAGGTAAATGATACTCATGATAGGGTATAAATAAAAAGTTATTTTGACAATCTAAACCCATGAAAACAATAGGAAGAACAACGACCGCGTTGGATTAAATGGGAGGGTTTATCGAAGCCGAACATTCCAGTATTCCACCACATATAGAAAAGAGCGTTGATTTTGTGTGGCGGTACCCTGCACTAGGGGTGTAAACAAGCCCAGAGGCTCGAGAGCTACTCGTGATCGGCTCGGTTAAAAGCTCTAACGAGCCGAGCCTTAACGAGCCCGAGCCCGAGCTCGAGCCTGAAATAGAGCTCGTTTTGTTATCGAGCCCGAGCTCGAGCCTGAAATACAAAGCTTGTTTAGGCTTGCGAGCCTAAACTAGCCCATACAAAATTTTAATTTTTTTTTATATATAATATATTAGTAATGATGATAACATTGATGAGCAGAGCTAGAGCCGAGCTTTAGCTTGTTCAAGCGATGTTGAAGTGAGCTCGAGCTGAGTTTTTAGCTCATTTAAGGTTGTTCTCAAAATAGTTCGAGCCGAGTCGAGCCGAGCTCGAGCTTTGGGTATTACTCGCGAGCCGAGCTCGAGCTCAAAGAAGTAGGCTCGAACCGAGCCGAGCTCGAGCTCGAGCTTCATAAAAACCTAACGAGCCGAGCTCGAGCCTGGTCGAGCTCGGGCTCGGCTCGACTCATTTATACCCCTACCCTGCACGTATGATGCCTTTGGTGTCTGTCGATTCAGCTGGAATCCAACAAGAAATCATCAATACAATCCCTTAATTAATTTTTCTTCTTCCATATATTTATTATATGGACTAAATTTTCCAAATTGTCCATGAACAAAAGAAAAATCAGCCTCCACTTTAAAGAATTTATATGTTTTAGATATACTTTTTACTATTTCACCTTTTTAACAAACCATTTGAACAACACATGTATAAAAAAAGGCTAACCTTAAGCTAACAAAAGACAAAAATACATTATAGAAAGAGTTATTGGATTTTATCACTCCCAACTATCGGTCTTTGGCCGTTGCCACCCCCAACTAACACTTTGACACCCGACACCCCCCAACTTGACTTTTAGTTTGTGCTGGCACCACTCAGTTAAATCTTTACTAACTGAGTTTGTTTCTGATCCTACGTGGCACATACTTGATTATGTGGACAGGATTATGTGGCATATAATATGATATGATTAGGGTCCAAGTCAATATTTGTTGTTGGAAAACCCCTCGTACCCTTTCTCGAGTTTCATTTCTCGCTTGCTTTAGGGTTTCATAAACAAATACAGATCTAAGAAGCATCGATCTATCAGGAGTGAGAGAGAGAGATGGCCGGAAACGGAATGTACCAGTACCATCATCCGCATCTGCAGTGGGCAGCGTCTCCACAGTCTCCGATGTCACTGGGCGGTGGTGAGGAGGCGAGGACGATCTTTATTTCGGTCTCCCGGAGGACGTGAAGGAGAGAGAGTTGCAGAACTTGCTGAGATGGCTCCCCGGGTACGAAGCTTCGCAGGTGAACTTCAAAGGCGAAGTCCCTATGGGTTTCACTCTTTTCTTCGCAGGTGAACTTCAAACAGTTGGTTTCGGATGATAAATTGATGAGCTGGTGCTGCGGTTGATGTCGGTGGTGGTGGTGGTGGAGGAGGAGGAGTTGAAGCTGTGGCTTTGGAGGTCGTCGGAGAGATCGTTCGAATCCAACATCGCCGGTGATGAAGATGAAGAACCAATGAAGATGATGATGATTTGATTTTGTATATTGATAAGGGGTTGAAGATGAAGATGATGATTTGATTTTATATATTGAATTTGGGGATGATTTATTGCCTGTACATATACATACACATATTGGTATATATATAATTGGCCACCTCATCATACATCTCATAAAAAACAAGTCACATCATCAAAAAATGGCCACGTCAGGAAAAAAAACTAACCAAGTTAGTGCAAAGTTAACAGAGTGGTGCCAGCATAGACTAGCATAGACTGAAAGTCAAATTGGAGGTGCCGGGCGTCAAAGTGTTAGTTGGGGGTGGCAGCGGCCAATGGTCGATAGTTGGGGGTGATAAAATCCAATAACCCTTATACAAAAGAAAATACAACTAGCTAGTTGGTCTTCCATACCCATCATGGCAAATGCTGGAGGTGCGGCGGGGTTGTGTTACTTTGAATCTTGGAAGCTACTTGGTATATAAAAGTGTGAACAAGTGAGGTTTTGTGGAACTTATTTAGATAGCCAAAGCTTCCGTAGTTCACACACAACTCATGCGTAAGACTTTCAGCATAGAAGGTTGAAGTTTGGATGGTTTTCAATCACTTAGATCATTTGGACATAATTTAAATAAGGTTTATGCTTATGTTCTTAGTGGAAATCAACCACAACACAAACCCACAACTATGAACTTAGTTGGGAGCTTGGTGGGTACAAGATTACACCAAGTTTTAGCTAAAATAAACAAGAAAAAAGAATGTTAACTCAAAACAATAAGTTTTATAACTATCTTAGACCTCAATGTGGTGAGGTTCCACATTAGTTTGCCAATGCGAACTTGGGGAATCCTTCTTAGAGGTTATCCAAGATGTTTAGAGAAAACAAGACGAAGAAAAGATGAAAATAGTGAGTTAGGAACTCACTGTGAACTCTTGAAGTTCACTGACGTGCTTGAATCACTTTGAGAGAAAATGAGAGTTTGAGAGAGTTTGAGGTGAGTGGAAAGGATTTAGAATGAAAGGAGGCTTGTATTTATAGGCTAATATTAGGGTTTAAGCATTTAATATGGTTAAAGGTGGTTGGCAGTTAAAATAAAGGTGAAAAAAGAAGGTTTTAAAACCTTCTGTAAGTTTGCGTAAAAAGGAGCTGGTTTAGACAAGTCCACGTGAAGGTATCATCTTTTACACGAAGGTCACCTCCATGTGACACGAAGGTGGGCTTCGTGTGTGTCACGGCCCCCGACCCAGTTTCCTGGTTCGGAAGCCGCGGGACAAAAAAACCCGTGGTATTGGTGTTTAAGTTGGCAGCGGAAATTGTAACAGGATCGTTTAAACTGAAAATACCCAATTATTTTATTTCAAGTTTTGGGTCAAACCCCGTAATTTACAATAAAGGAATTTCACTGGGAAATTCCCTGATTACAAAAACATGTTTATTTATTTACTTAGGTACTTCATTCAAGCTGGAGTGCTACCCAGCACTTTTCCTTGTTCACAGTAAATCACCTGAAACACATTTAAAAGATTTTATCAGCGGGGAAATACTGGCGAGTCATTCGATTTGTACAAACGACACATTGTTATAATTTACAGTATTAAGAGCAATTACAATTGCCCCTATCTTATAATTAGCTGGTCCAGTTGTCACTCGACTGGATTTGTGACTGTGGTCATATCACTATTGGGTCCGTTCACCCAAAAGTGACGTGTATCACTATTTAGGTCCATTCACCTAAAAGTGATAAAACAGCAGTAATGTGCACAATACCCCACTTACTGCCAGTAACTTAAGATAACAAAGACTTAATCCCTGCAAAGTATAACTTGGGAAAATAACTTTGAGGTTTCGTAAAATAGTTTGTTAAAAAGAGAATGACTCACATTGCAAGTTTAAGCTAACAGAGTCTGCCTACTGATTAAGCCTGGTAACCTAGTGAAATAATGCAAACGAAACTAGGTTAGTAACTTAATACAACATTTACGATAACTCACAAAATCAAAACCCTCACGACGAATGACAAAGTATAGCCCGAATTCAGACAACACTTAAACATCCATCGGATCGGTTTCAATCGATCGGACATTGTATCGTAGCAGTGATCGAGTTATTACCCCGTTATCATAGCGGCGTTACGATTCTTTGAATGTGATTTTAAAGCAGATTTTGGAGGTTTTGAAAGAAATTTTCAAACACAGAGAACTGGCCATGCAATGCTCGTTATATAGCTAAAATTTTAATTCGTTGCGGCCCGCGAAGGCCGTATGGCCGGCTTACGCGCCCCGCGAGGGCCACCCTAGCTACGGCTAGGGCTGCCGTGTCACCGCATAGGTCTGCCACGTGTACGACACGTGGCCCTAAAGCTTATCCGGAGATTTGCATGGCTGTCGCGCCCCGCGTAGACCTCCCTTGAATCTTTCGCGGCCCGCTACAGATTAATAAATTTGGATTTTCTTGATTTTTCATAAAATTTAGGGTTTTAGGGGTCCGGGTTTTCACTTACGGAGTGTTTAAGGACATTTTTGTGCAGGTCCTTACATCCTCCCCACCGTATTTAAAATCTCGTCCTCGAGATTTATTGGAATAAGTAAAGATATTTTCGCTTCATTTCCGATTCTAGTTCCCATGTATACTCAGGTCCTCTTTTTGATTCCCACTTGACTTTGACCAGTATCAATCTCTTGTGTTTGAGGTGTTTGACCTTTTTGTTTTCTATTTGAAGAGGTTTCTCAACGAATTTCAACTTTTCATTTACCTCTATGTCTTGAAGAGGTACTACCAGTGATTCAACAGATAAACACTTTTTAAGATTAGATACATGAAACACATCATGTACTCCGGCTAGTTCTTCTGGTAGTTGTAGTTGATAGGCAACTGGTCCTATTCGTTGGGTAACTGTGAATGGTCCTATGTACCTTGGACTTAGCTTTCCTTTCTTACCAAACCGAACTACTCCTTTCTAAGGAGAAACTTTCAATAGTACCTTATCCCCAACTTGAAATTCCAACGGCTTGCGTCGATTGTCTGCATAACTTTTCTGGCGATCTCGAGCCATTTTCATTCTTTCCTTGATTTGAGTTATCTTGTCGGTGGTTTCCTGTTCAATCTCGGGACCTGATAATTGACTTTCTCCTATTTCTGCCCAACATACTGGAGCTCGACATTTTCGTCCATAAAGTGCTTCGAACGGGCCAACATTGATGCTTGTGTGATAACTATTGTTATAGGAGAATTCGATTAAGGGTAGGTGGTCATCCCAGTTCCCACCAAAATCTATTACACATGCCCTGAGCATGTCTTCCAGGGTTTGGATCGTCCTTTCACTTTGTCCATCTGTTTGGGGATGGTATGCAGTACTTAAATTTAAGCGTGTCCCCATTGCTTCTTGGAAACTTGTCCAGAAATGCGAAGTGAAACGGCTGTCCCTATCTGACACAATGGAGAGTGGAACTCCATGTAGTGACACTACCTCATCTACATAGAGTTTAGCTAATCTTTCCATGCTAAAGGTTTCCTTTATTGGTAGGAAATGAGCTGATTTGGTTAATCGATCTACAATCACCCAGATTGCGTCGTTACCTTTCCTGGTCTTGGGTAGCTTAGTAACAAAGTCCATTGTTATTAGTTCCCATTTCTATACAGGCATTTCTAACTGTTGAAGTAAGCCTGAGGGTTTCTGGTGTTCTGCCTTAACTTGCGAACAAGTTAGGCACTTAGAAACGTATCTAGCTATGTCCTTTTTCATTCCTATCCACCAGAAGTTATTCTTTAAATCTTGATACATCTTGTTATTACCAGGATGCATCGTATACCTAGATTTATGGGCTTCCTCTAGAATCTTATTTCTTAAGTCTCCTTGCCTAGGTACCCAAATTCTTTTCTTGTGGAATTTCCAAATTCCATCAGTCCCTTGTTCTAATTCGTTTATTCATCCTTTCTTTCCTTTAGCATCATCCTTGATTGTTGTTTCTTGATCGTTCTTCAGTTGTTCCATTAAATCTAATTGTAGATTTAGTCTAAGAGCACGAACTCGCCTTTGCATTTCATGGTACTTACGACTTAGGGCATCTGCTACTATATTTGCCTTTCCTTCGTGATATAGAATATCACAGTCGTAATCACTTAGAATTTCCATCCATCTTCTTTGCCTCATGTTTAATTCTTTTTGCCCAAATATATATCTTAAACTCGTATGATCTGTATAGACAATAAACGTACTTCCGTACAGATAATGTCTCCAAATCTTAAGGGCAAAAATTATTGCTCCTAATTCTAAGTCATGTGTTGTATAATTTTCCTCGTGCTTTTTCAATTGCCTTGATGCATACGCAATTACCTTTTTGCGTTGCATTAGCACACACCCTAATCCTAGCTTAGAAGCGTCGCAGTAGACTTCAAAATCTTCTGCTCCTTCGGGTAAAGCAAGAATTGGGGAATTTGTTAACCTTAGCTTCAAAATCCTAAAGGCTTCCTCTTGCTTGAGTCCCCATTCAAACTAAACAGTTTTACAGGTTAGCTTAGTTAATGGAACAGCTATCTTAGAAAAGTCTTGAATGAAGCGCCTATAGTAGCCAGCTAATCCTAGAAAACTTCTAACTTCAGTAGATGATTGCGGGACCTTCCAGTTCGTGATTGCTTCTATCTTGGAGGGATCTACGTGAATGCCTTCATGATTCACCATGTGTCCTAAAAATTGCACTTCTTGTAGCCAAAATTCACACTTTGAGAATTTGGCATAAAGATTTTCTTTTCTTAACAGAGTCAAGAGTGCATGCAGATGCTCACAATGTTCATTCTGACTTTTGGAGTAAATAAGTATATCGTCGATGAAGACAATTACAAATTTATCCAGATACGGTTTACAGATTCTATTCATCATGTCCATGAATGCTGCAGGGGCATTCGTTAATCCAAAGGGCATGACTGTAAACTTGTAATGACCATACCTAGTCCTGAAAGCAGTTTTAGGTATGTCTTCTTTCTGTACCTTTAACTGATGATATCCAGAGCGCAAGTCTATCTTAGAAAAGTATCTAGCTCCCTGAAGTTGATCAAAAAGATCATCAATCCTAGGTAATGGGTATCGATTCTTAATTGTAACTTTATTCAATTCCATATAATCGATACACATTTGCATCGAACCATCCTTCTTTTACACGAATAACACAGGTGCTCCCCAAGGGGATGAACTTTTTGATCAACTTGTTATTCATGTGGGTGCTAATCGATAGGTATGAATCCTTTGCTTAACAATTCATCTAACTGCTTTTTCAGTTCTAACATTTCTGTGGGTGCTAATCGATAGGGTGCCTTAGCTATTGGTGTAGTTCCAGGAATTAGATGAATTCTAAATTCTACTTCCCTATCTGATGGTAATCCAGGTAGTTCTTCTGGGAATACATTAGGGTATTCTGATACTACTGGGATTTCTTTAAGTTCCTTGCGTTTAGTGTTAATGATTACCGAAATCATGTACACTGTTCCTTGTTTACGTTCATAACTAGCAATTTTCATTACTGAAATGAACTTCATTGGTTTACGTGGTTTATTTCCTGTAACCAAAATTTCTTCTCCTGTTGGCGTATGTATTTATATGGAATTCTTATCACAAAGGATTCGAGCATGGTTGGCTACTAACCAATCCATTCCTAACACGACATCGAATCCAGCTAAATTCATAGGCAGCAGGTTTGCAGAAAATTTATGTCCTGAAAGTTCTATCTTTCCATCTTGAAGAACCTTATCTATTTTAACTGAGTTTCCTTTTGTTGTTTCTACGGTAAAAACTTGCCTAAGTTTGGTTAAAGGTAGGTTAAGGGCTTGGCAAAAGGAAGTATTTATAAAACTTTGGTTTACACCAGAGTCAAATAATACTTTTGCGTAAACATCATGTACAAGAAACGTACCGGCTATCACAATTGGAATCAGATCTGCTTCTTGTGTAGTCAGCTGGAAGGCTCTTGCATTCTTCTTGTTAGTTCCTTCGGCAGGTTTGGCCTTGTTATCAGCTAGCTTAACCAATTTTGGGCAATCGGGCTTGAAGTGCCCTGTTTCTCCGCAATTGTAGCAGATCATGGATTTCTTCCTGCATTCCTCTTCTCGGTGCTCTGGTATTTTGCAGAAATTACTGTACCCTTTACATTTTCCAAAATGCTTTCTTTTACAGGTACCGCAAAATGGAGCGGTAGAGGGTTTCCCGGTTCCCTTTTTCTTGAAGTTATTACTATTATTACCCCCACGAAAGCCTTGGGTAATCTTTTGGGCCAATTCCTTTTTCCTGTTTTCTTCTCTTGTGCGCCCCAGTCCGTCAGTCAAGGTGTTGGCCAGTTCGACCGCATCGTCAATCGTCCGGGGTCTCGCAGCTTTGACTATATCACAAATCTCGCTAATTAGTCCCCAAATATAGCGAGAGATAAGCACCGGTTCTGGCGAGGCCAAAGTTGGTACAATTCTAGCATATTCGAAGAATTTCGAAGTATACCCTCGACAGTCCACGTCCACCATCCGATGGTTCAGGAACTTATTTGTCATTTGTTCCTTTTCGTATGAGGGACAAAACTTTCTTTCTACCAATTCCTTAAATTCCTCCCAACTCATGGCATAAGCCACGTCACTTCCCTTAGCTTGCAGCACCGTGTTCCACCATTCCAATGCCTCTTCTTTGAAAAGGTGGGATGCGTACATCACCCTGTCTTCTTCTACGCATTTACTTATTTTGATTGCTGCTTCGGTTTTCTCCAACCAATGCAGTGCTGTAGTCTCCCCTTCGTTGCCTGCAAATTCGACCGACTTACAGGCAAGAAATTCCTTGTAAGTGCAACCAGTCGTTGCCACTTTCATTTTCTTAAGTAATGGGGCTTGAACCACATTAATATTATTATTGCTGCCTCCATTCATATTGTTACTGAAATTATCATCGCGGGTGCGTTTGCTATGGTTGGCTTGGGAAGGTTCAATGGGATTCTTAACAGTAGCGACGATTGCGGGGATAGCGTTGGCTATTCCCTAAGCAACGATATTTTCAATATCTTGTCTATTGAGAAAATAGTCTTCATTATTCGGTTCAGATTGGTTAACTTCATTTGCCAGTTGATTTATTGCGTTTTCCATCTGAATAATTAACAATATATACAAATTATTGTCATAAAATGGATAGCAAATAAACACAATAAGGCAATCACAACACAATTAAGTCAACAGAGATAGCCAAAATCGTCGACATTGCGACATTTATATTTTTATAATATTATGCATCAATACACAACATCTATTTTACAAAAGTTTTATTTTAGTTATTATTATACCATATTATATTATTATTATTATTATTATTATTATTATATATATTATAATTTTTTTCACATATTAATATTATACAAAACATTTAACTATGGTTAACTGGCTTTTCGAAAACGACGATCCCTCTCGTCGTACTTCCACGTGATGTTTTCCCCCACTTCTCGAATCCGGTTTCCTGCATCCACCAGTTCCTTGCCATAGCAGCGTAATTCAGCAACGTTCTCCGGGTTCATGGGTGGAAAAGTTGCTGGTTGTAACAACCTTCGGTAAAACCGACACCCTCATAAAATTTCTGATACTCTAATATAGTTTAGAATGTCCCAATATGTTTTATATTATACTCCGTATGTGAAAACCGAGCCCGAATTATATTATAACATATAAAATAAAATCTAAAGTTTGAATATTGAGCTGAGGCGGGCCGCGTAGAACCCACCTCAACTCTTACGCGGGCCGTATAAGGATAAGGTCTGACTTCGAGTGATTTCTTAAGTTAAGGCGGGCCGCGTAAGATTACCTTAACTCTCACGCGGCCGCGAGAGATCATGAAACGCGGATACACCCAGAAGCCGACACGTGTCGTTATCGTGGCGGTCTAGAGAATGACCAGGACAAGCTACTGAGTTGACCAGGAGTTGACGCGGGCCGCGTAAGGCTTCGCCTTACCTTACGCGGGTCGCCTGAAAGTCGAATTCAGCACCTATATAAGGATGGCATCGGATCTCATTTTAGTTCGCTCACAATTTCATTCACAATCACAATTTCTGTAGGAAAGTTATTATACTAGGGTATTATACCCCTAATTAGCGAGGTTCTGCTCCGTTGTAAGTATTATAACCCCGGTTTCATAATAGTTACGCTGCCCGATTGATTTAGGGTTCCGTAACAACTGTCGTGGTTCTGCCCGACGTAGTTGTTGGAATACCGTCTCGGGGAGGGTATCATTTATATTCTTTAAAGGGTTATGATACTAACCAATATATATTTGTATAAATTATAGATTATATCCAAGAAACCCTCACGCGAAGTCTAAGATAGCAATGTGAGTTGATCCACTTTTTGTAAACCTTTTTGTGAACTGTTTTACAAAACCTTACATATCTTTCCATGCGAATAACCGTATTGAGTATTTGTAAGAATACAATTATAGTGGGTATGTTGGGGTTTTGTATACAAAATTTGTTACCACCTGGTCAAGGAGTAACATTTCCACAAGTTGAGTATGACAGTACCACTGATGTTAATTGGTATATCTTGGAAACAAATGTAATTGCGGATGTGCCCTCAATACTATTCACTGTGACTTTTTATTTAAACTTGATTAAACTGGGATTCACTCACCAGTATTTCTTGCTGATAAAATGTTTTAAACACGTGTTTCAGGTAACTTAGTGTGAAGTCAATAAAAGCCAGCTGGATAGCACTGAAGGCTTGGGAAAAGTGGCAATAAAGTTACCTAAAATAAAATAGATGTTTTTATTAAATAAAATAGGATTTATTCCTATGAAAACGTGTGTACTATGAACTTGGGTTTCATCCCATTTGTTTAATATTATAAAATATGGTGGTTTTACTCTGATAAACATTTCCTAACTACGGTCCTGATGTAAATTCCGCTGCAAGACTAAATAAAACTGATACCACCAAAACTCTGAGATCACGTCCGCCCGTTCCCGGGGATCAGGGATCGGGGGTTGTGACAGAAGGTGGTATCAGAGCCTAGCCACTGGCTCAAGCCAAAGAAGTGTTCTGCTGACACTTAAATTTTGAATTCGGTGTTAGGAAATAACATATGTGATTATGTGTTTTATATTAATTGACTATTTGTTAGTCTACAGTATGGGTAAGCAAAGAATTACGGACATCTATCGTCAACTAGATAATTCACCAAAAGATAAGGGAACCTCATTTCAACCAAATCCCTCAGGATACTCATCAGATATTGAGGAAGGAATATTTGTTCGTAAGGCACAGTCTAAGAAACCATTTACCTCTAAGAAGAGAAGTTGGATTATTAGAAAAAGTCGAGAGAAAATAAAGAAATCACAACAAAAAGAAGCAATAATTAATAAGGAAACCCAGGAAACAGGTAGTAACCCACCCTGGGAAAATGAATTAGATAGCCAATGGGAAAATCTCTACATGTTAGCTACTACAGCAGTAAATGTTAATTTATAGTTGAATCGTCAAACCAGTGCCAGCACTCATGCCACCTACGAGCTAGAAACTTTAAAAGAACTTCGTTCATTTGATAACAACCTACTAAGAAGAAAGAGATAGAATAAACTTTACATAAAAATGCATGTTGAGCATAATACTCCTATAACCTAGTTAAACTAAAATAAGTTACGGATGTATAACCAATAATATATTTCGAATTTCAGTTCTAGTTTGTAATAAATATATAAATCGCAATATTTCATTTCAATCAATCTGTTCGTATAATTGTACTAGATATTCGTTTATGATAAATAAACATTCGGATGAACAACAAAGTGAACCAAGAAAACTAGAATAAGACCTAGAAGTGCAAGAGAATTTTTAATGCTATGCCTTAATATGAAACTTTGAGATAAACCAATTGTTTGCATAAATAAAGTGTGATGGTTATTGGTATCCTGTGAGGATAATGACTAGAACAGTGCCTGTATGATAAATAAGCAATAACACTTGGCCACTGTTATTTCTTGTTTATTGATACTACTCGGTTCTAGAATATGATTCCTCATGAGAATACTAATTTCGTTGTTTCTTGATATAAACCATAATAAATGATGCCTTTTTAAGATCATGATTTGAAATAAGTTTATGGATGGAAAATACTATGATAATTACCTCTCCGGTAAAACTGGGCATGGTGCGGTAGACTCTCCAGCTTGTCCGGGTGAGATGGGGTTACCTCTCCGGCAAGACCGGGTGAGATGGGGTATATGTTATGATGATAGAATTATCTAAATAGTACCATGACCTGATATCTGACTCAGGAATTTGTTAAATACTTTGACCTTATGAATGGTTTGTATATTACAATATGTGAATTATATATACAAGGAAATCCAAAAGATCCTAATAATTGATAATGAGAAATAAATTACGAACAGAGGTGTCAATTATGAATTTAGATTTGTTAGAAATCTCTAGTGTGTAATAGACGCATAGTATATGAAAAGAGTATAGTCGCAATGATCGACGCTTTTGGCAAAAAAATGCGTGTCATGTGATTAACTATAGTAAGATATTAATTGTAATATTAATATGGGATAAATGTTTAAAATTCAGATGGCCGACGAAGAAAATCAAGGAAATCTGAATAACGATAACCAGAGTAACATTAACGTAGTTAATGATAATCCGAGTATCAATAACAATGGAAACCAAGTGGATAATAGTGCTATTCAACACATAGTGGCACAGGGAATTATAAATGCTATGCCATTTATTCTTCAAACTGTTAAGGATGCTGATAATAAAAGTAAACATAGCAGTAAGCGACCCGTTGAACCAGAAAACAGTGTAAACAATGGACCTGTATTTCAATTGCCTATTCCCAAAAGAAGAAGAACCATGCCTTATGGTTGTTCTTATAAAGAATTCTGGTCTTGTAAACCAATGGAATTCTCGGGCAATGAAGGGGCCATTGCAACCTTACGCTGGATAGAGAAGACTGAGGCAGTCTTAAGGATAAGTAAGTGTGCTGAAGAAGACAAGATATTGTTTGCTTCTAATCTGTTTAAGAATGCAGCATTAGAATGGTGGAACACTATCCTCCAGACAAGAGGAAATGATAAAACCTATAATATGGAATGGGGAGAATTTAAAGACAAGGTAGAAAGGAAGTTCTGCCCACCCAATGAAAAGGAACAGATAGCAAACAAGTTCCTCAACCTTAGGATGACTGGTGTAGATAGTAAAGGGTACACTACTACATTCTTTGAATATGCTAGGATAGTGCCAACCCTTGCATCACCAGAACCAGTATTAATCTCCCGTTACATCTGGGGATTAATTGGAGAAATTAGACATGTAGTCAAGGCAACCAGACCCCAAACCATAGAAGAAGCCGTAGAACTAGCCAATACCTTGACTGATGAACTAGTTCGTACTAGAGAAGAAGATCAGAGGAGAAACTTAACCCAAAGGCTTACCCAAGAATTTCGTTCTGGGAATTTCAATCGTAGGAACGTAGATTCTACCTTTGCACCGTATTGCGGGATCTGCAAAAAGAAGCATTCTGGAAAATGCTCCACCCACTGCAATTTCTGCAAAGCACCAGGACACAATGAAGAGAACTGCAGGAGGAAATCCAGTAATGGATTGTGTTTTAACTGTAGAGAAAAAGGTCATATCAAGCCAAACTGTCCAAAACTGGCTCCAGCTACGAACAACAAGAATACTAAAAATGCTAGAGCATTTGTTCTAACTGCAGATGAAGCCAAGATGATTCCAGATGTCATCGCTGGTACGTTTCTAGTTAATGATGTCTTTGCTAAAGTATTATTTAACTCTGGTGCGAACCAAAGTTTTATTAATACATCATTTTGCAAAATTCTAAATCAGTCATTAACTAAACTACCACAAGAATGCTAATGGAGAAATCATTAGGATTTCTGAAATCTTGCAGGGAGCAAGAATAGAAATTTTAAACCAAACATTTAGGGCAAACCTTTATCCAATGAATATAGCCGGATTAGATATTTTTTTAGGAATGGATTGGTTAATAGCCAATAAAGTCAGTATTTTATGTGATCAAAAGTCAATTCAAGTAAATTCATCTAAAGGTAAAACGATCACAATTAAAGAAAATAAGCCATCTAGATCCACAAAATTCATCTCTGTGATGAAAACTGCAAGTTCTATAAGAAAATGTTCTATAGTGTATTTGATTTCTATAATCACTAACACTAAAGGAAAAGAACTAAAAGACATTCCAGTAATATCTCAGTTTTCAGATGTCTTTCCAGAAGAATTACCAGGACTACCTCCAGACGGAAAAGTTAAATTCATAATTCACCTGCTACCAGGAACATCGCCAATTGCCAAAGCACCCAACCGTTTGGCACCCGCCGAAATGCATGAATTAAAGAAACAATTAGATGAATTGTTAGAGAAAGAAATTCATGTGGATCCAACGAAGATTGAGGCAATTACTAAATGGAAAACCCCTGAATCACCAACTGAAGTTAGAAGTTTCTTAGAATTAGCCGGTTATTATAAAAGAATTATTTGAGATTTTTCTAGAATAGCCATTCCCTTAACTAAGTTAACTTATAAATCTGTTAAGTTTGAATGGGGATTAAAATAAGAAGAATCCTTTAGAATTCTTAAGCACAGATTAACCTATACACTCATACTAGCATTACCAGAAGGAGCTGAAGACTTTATAGTCTATTGTGATGCTTCTAAATTAGGTTATATTGATGCAACGACAAAATGTTATAGCTTACGCATCTAGACAACTTAAGAATCACGAAGAGAATTATTCAACTTATGATTTAGAATTAGGAGCTATAATTTTTGTTCTTAAATTTGGAGACACTACCTTTATGGTAATAAGTTTACCATATTCACCGATCATAAGAATTTAAGGTATATTTACCAACAGAAGGAGTTGAATATGAGGCAAAGACGCTGGATAGAAATGCTTAGTGATTATGATTATGATATCTAGTATCATGAAGGAAAAGCAAATATAGTGGCAGATGCTTTAAGTAGAAAGTATCATAAAAAGCCAAGAAGGGTATGTTCTCTTAAATTAAATCTGCAAGTAGATTTAAATGATCAAATAAGAGGAGCACAAGAATCAGTAATCAAGGATGATTCTGAGAAAATAAAAAGATATGCTAAAAGAATTGGAACAAGGAATAGATGAAATTTGGAGATTTCATAAAAAGAGAATATGGATACCTAAATTCGGAAACCTGCGTAATCGTATATTAGAAGAAGCCCATAAGTCTAAATATACGATGCATCCAGGAAGTGATAAAATGTACCAGGATTTAAGGGAAAATTTCTGGTGGATAAGAATGAAAAAGGACATAGCAGCCTATGTTTCTAAATGTTTATCTTGTTCACAAGTTAAAACTAAACACCAAAAACCCTCAGGTTTGTCACAGCAATTAGAAATGCCAGTGTAGAAGTGGGAATTGATAACAATGGATTTTGTTACTAAATTACTCAAAACTAAGAAAGGAAATGATACAATCTGGGTGATTGTAGATAGGCTAACCAAGTCAGCTCATTTTCTCCAAATGAAAAGAAATATCCGCATTTATTCCAGTAGATCTCGAGGACGAGCTCTAAATTAAGGTGGGGAGAATGTAACAACCTTCGGTAAAACCGACACCCTCATAAAATTTTTGATACTCTAATATAGTTTAGAATGTCCCAATATGTTTTATATTATACTCTGTATGTGAAAACCGAGCCCGAATTATATTATAACATATAAAATAAAATATAAAGTTTGAATATTGAGCTGAGGCGGGCCGCGTAGAACCCACCTCAACTCTTACGCGGGCCGTATAAGGATAAGGTCTGACTTCGAGTGATTTCTTAAGTTAAGGCGGGCCGCGTAAGATTACCTTAACTCTCACGCGGGGAGAGATCATGAAACGCGGATACACCCAGAAGCCGACACGTGTCGTTATCGTGGCGGTCTAGAGAATGACCAGGACAAGCTACTGAGTTGACCAGGAGTTGACGCAGGCCGCGTAAGGCTTCGCCTTACCTTACGCGGGCCGCCTGAAAGTCGAATTCAGCACCTATATAAGGATGGCATCGGATCTCATTTTAGTTCGCTCACAATTTCATTCACAATCACAATTTCTGTAGGAAAGTTATTATACTCGGGTATTATACCCCTAATTAGCGAGGTTCTGCTCCGTTGTAAGTATTATAACCCCGGTTTCATAATAGTTACGCTGCTCGATTGATTTAGGGTTCCGTAACAACTGTCGTGGTTCTGCCCGACGTAGTTGTTGGAATACCGTCTCGGGGAGGGTATCATTTATATTCTTTAAAGGGTTATGATACTAACCAATATATATTTGTATAAATTATAGATTATATCCAAAAAACCCTCATGCGAAGTCTAAGATAGCAATGTGAGTTGATCCACTTTTTGTAAACCTTTTTGTGAACTGTTTTACAAAACCTTACATATCTTTCCATGCGAATAACCGTATTGAGTATTTGTAAGAATACAATTATAGTGGGTATGTTGGGGTTTTGTATACAAAATTTGTTACCACCTGGTCAAGGAGTAACATTTCCACAAGTTGAGTATGACAGTACCACTGATGTTAATTGGTATATCTTGGAAACAAATGTAATTGCGGATGTGCCCTCAATACTGTTCACTGTGACTTTTTATTTAAACTTGATTAAACTGGGATTCACTCACCAGTATTTCTTGCTGATAAAATGTTTTAAACACGTGTTTCAGGTAACTTAGTGTGAAGTCAATAAAAGCCAGCTGGACAGCACTGAAGGCTTGGGAAAAGTGGCAATAAAGTTACCTAAAATAAAATAGATGTTTTTATTAAATAAAATAGGATTTATTCCTATGAAAACGTGTGTACTATGAACTTGGGTTTCATCCCATTTGTTTAATATTATAAAATATGGTGGTTTTACTCTGATAAACATTTCCTAACTACGGTCCTGATGTAAATTCCGCTGCAAGACTAAATAAAACTGATACCACCAAAACTCTGAGATCACGTCCGCCCGTTCCCGGGGATCAGGGATCGGGGGTTGTGACACTGGTTCAGGATCAAACTGGGGAAAGTAAACATTTGGGTTATTCATAAAATTTTGAAAATGTCAGTCGCTCGTCCACCATTTTTCCAACTGCCCAGTAACAGGTTGAGGGTTGACAATAGGGTCCGGAATAGCAAGTTCCAAATTGATGGGAAGTTCTGACCGGGCGGGGAAATTGAAAAGGGTTTCGTCAGCAGGTCCGATAAGGTCACAATTTGCAAGTTTTCTATCGAGTTCCTCCCAAGGTGGCAACTCCTGGGCTTGACCAGAGCTCTCCCTACTTCCTTTCCTTTTGGATCCTCCATCTTTTTAACCTTTTGGGCAGCGGGCTTCTTCTTGCGTCCTCGTTTCCAGTCCAGAAGCCTTCTCCTCTTTTTAGGTTTGGGTTTCTCCTGGGGCTGGGCCTGAAACACTAGTGGCTCCTCGGTGTCAGCCTGATAACCAGACTGGTTCTGGAAATCTCCATATTAGTGGTATGGATTGAGAAATTTCGGAGGGCTTCCGATAGTTCATTCATGCTGTTAGGCACACATGAAGAAACACACAAAAATTTAAATTAATATTTTATTTATTATAATTTAAATTTTCACAGAATCACAAAATGGAAAATTGAAAAATTAAGTATTTTTCAAATACTTAAATCGGCTTAAATCAGTGGCTCTGATACCACATTTTTCTATCACGGCCCCCGACCCAGTTTCCCGGTTCAGAAGCCGCGGGACAGAAAAACCCGTGGTATTGGTGTTTAAGTTGGCAGCGGAAATTGTAACAGGATCGTTTAAACTGAAAATACCCAATTATTTTATTTCAAGTTTTGGGACAAACCCCGTAACTTACAATAAAGGAATTTCACTGGGAAATTCCCTGATTATAAAAACATGTTTATTTATTTACTGAGCCACTTCATTCAAGCTGGAGTGCTACCCGGCACTTTTCCTTGTTCACAGTAAATCACCTAAAACATATTTAAAAGATTTTATCAGCGGGGAAATACTGGTGAGTCATTCGATTTGTACAAACGACACATTGTTATAATTTACAGTATTAAGAGCGATTACAATTGCCCCTATCTTATAATTAGCTGGTCCAGTTGTCACTCGACCGGATCTGTGACTGTGGTCATATCACTATTGGGTCCGTTCACCCAAAAGTGACGTGTATCACTATTTAGGTCCATTCACCTAAAAGTGATAAAACAACAGTATTGTATACAATACCCCACTTACTGCCAGTAACTTAAGATAACAAAGACTTAATCCCTGCAAAGTATAACTTGGGAAAATAACTTTGAGGTTTCGTAAAATAGTTTGATAAAAAGAGAACGACTCACATTGCAAGTTTAAGCTGACAGAGTCTGCCTACTGATTAATACTGGTAACCTAGTGAAATAATGCAAACGAAACTAGGTTAGTAACTTAATACAACATTTACGATAACTCACAAAATCAAAACCCTCACGACGAATGACAAAGTATAGCCCGAATTCAGGCAGTACTTAAACATCCATCGGATCGGTTTCAATCAATCGGACATTGTATCGTAGCAGTGATCGAGTTATTACCCCGTTATCGTAGCGGATTTCCGATTCTTTGAACGTGATTTTAAAGCAGATTATGGAGGTTTTGAAAGAAATTTTATAACACTGAGAACTGGCCATGCAACTCTCGTTATATAGCTGAAATTTGAGTTCGTCGCTGCCCGCGAAGGCCGTAAGGCCGACTTACGTACCCCACGAGGGCCACCCTAGCTATGGCTAGGGCTGCCGTGTCACCGCATAGGTCTGCCACGTGTACGACACGTGGCCCTAAAGCTTATCTGGAGATTTGCATGGCTGTCGCGCCCCGCGTAGACCTCCCTTGAATCTTTCGAGGCCCGCGACAAATTAATAAATTTGGATTTTCTTGATTTTTCATAAAATTTAGGGTTTTAGGGGTCCGGGTTTTCACTTACGGATTGTTTAAGGACATTTTCGTGCAGGTCCTTAGAGTGTGGCATGTGACAAGAAGGCATAAAGCCTTCGTGTCTTAGTGGGCTTCACGAAAGGGAAGGTGCCGAAGGCCCATCTGAGTGGCACGAAGGCCACTAGGCCTTGTGGTTTCGTCTAGGGGAGAAATGCACGAAGTCCATTTCTTTATGTGGCACAAAGGCAATCATTTATTTTATTTTATTATTTTATTGTTATTATTATTATTATTATTATTATTATTATTATGTGGCACGATGGTCACGAAGGTGGCCTCTTGGGCTGCATTCGTTTGTCTTCGGCCCGAAGATTATGGGTTGGGATAGTTTGTGTCAGTTTTTCGTATTTAGCTTGTTTCGAGTATGTAGGAAGAGAAAAAAATATAATAGCGCATTGTATGAGTATAATGCGTGTCGCAACCCCCGTCCCCTATTTACTCGGGTACGGGCGACCGCAGTCAGTTTCAGTGGTATCGGTTTTTATCATTTTGGCAGCGGAAATTACATCAGGACCGTAGTTAGGAAATATTTTATCAGAGTAAAATACCACACTTTTATAATATTAAACACGTGGGAAATTCCTAAGTTTTCAGTACACACATTTTCATAGGGATAAAGCCTATTTTATTTAAATAAAAACATCTCTTTATTTAGGTAACTTTTATAGCCACTTTTCCAAGCCTTCAGTGCTTTCCAGCTGGCTTCTTTTTGGCTTTCACATTTTGTTACCTGAAATGCGTTTAAAAACATTTTGTTAGTGGGAAATACTGGTGATTGAATCCCAGTTTAATCAAGACAGGTAAAACCGTTTACAGTATTGAGGGCGGTCGCACAATTACATTTGTTTATTTTCTACTTTAATTATCACCCACGGTATTGTCAACCCGACTTGTGGTCATGTTACTACTCACAGCGTAGTAACAAATTTTGTATACAAAACCGCAACATTCCGACGATAATTGTAGAATACAAATACTCAATCACTGTTAAATATAAACTAAAACAATTGAGGTTTTGTAAAAACAATGTACAAAAAGAGGAATTACTCACCTTGCTATCTTAGGGTTTTCCTTTGTCATTTCATGGTGATTATCTATTAATTACACAATGCACACGCGTTAGTATAATAACCCAATATTTACATTAGTTATACCCTCCCCGAGACAGAATTCCAACGACTACGTCGGGCAGAACCACGACAGCCGTTACGGAACCCTAGATCAATCGGGCAGCGCATCTAATACGTAACCAGGGGTTATGACACTTACAACGAGGCAGAACTTCATCAATTAGGGGGTATAATGCCCGATTATATTTGATACACTATAGAAATTTAGAGAGAGAATTTGTTTTGGTGCGAGTTGTTAACTGAGGCCGGATGCATCTATTTATAGTCCTGATCGACCTCTTCCTCGTGACCCACGTAAGATAAGGAAGGGTCCTTCGCGGCCCGCGACATAGGGGAAGTAGGTCTTAGCTTGATCGACTCACAAGTGTAGGGTTGCCACGATCGTGCCACGTGGCAGCTCCGGGTGAGGCTGCGTAACCTAGTCGTCACGCCCCGCGTAAGCCGAAGAGAGAGTCTTTGCGGCCCGCGAGCGACAATAAATTCTTGTTTTTATTTTATTTTTAATTATATATGGTATTTTGGGGCTCAGTTATCGCATACAAGGTGTATTTTAAGACGTATAGGGGCATTCTAAATATATTAGGGGTGTCGGAAATATTTTTGGAGGGTTGTTATATCCTCCCCACCTTGTTTTAGAACCCGTCCTTGAGGTCTACTGGAATAAGTGTGGGTATTTCCTTTGCATCTCTAATTCAAGCTCCCAAGTGTATTCTGGTCCTCTCTTGGAGTCCCATTTCACTTTGACCAGAACTAATCTCTTGTGTTTAAGATTCTTGACCTTTCTATCTTCAATTTGTAGAGGCCTTTCTACAAACTTAGCGGCTGTTTGGTAGCCTCTGAATGGTCATTAAGAGGCTACCTCTTAATGGAACCATTAAGAATTTTACCAATGAGAAGGTAGAAGAATGTGACATGTGATGATTTACCATTCAGAGGTTACCTCTTAACCATTCAGACTTGAGGTTACCTCTTATTCATTTAGAGGTTTTAAACCATTAAGAGGTAGCATCTGAATGGTCATTAAGAGGCTACCAAACGACCCCTTAAGCTTTTCATTTACCTCTATATCCTTAAGAGGCACTACTAGTGATTCATCGGTTAAGCATTTCTTGAGATTAGATAAATGAAATACATCATGTATTCCTGTCATTTCCTATGGCAGATGTAGTTGATAGGCTACAGGTCCTATTCTTCTAATAATCTCAAAATGTCCAACGTACCTGGGGCTTAGCTTTCCCCTTTTGATGAATCTTACCACTCCTTTCCAAGGAGAAACTTTCAATAATACTTTGTCGCCTACTTGAAATTCCAATGGCTTTCGCCTGTTATCAGCATAACTTTTTTGTCGATCACGTGTTGCTTTCAGTCTTTCCTTGACTTGAACAATCTTGTCTGTTGTTTCTTGTACTATCTCTGGCCCGGATAATTGTTTTTCTCCAATTTCTGCCCAACAGACTAGAGTTCGGCACTTTCGTCCATAAAGTGCTTCGAATGGTGCAGCATTGATACTGGTATGATAGCTGTTATTGTATGAAAATTCTATCAATGGTAAGTGATCGTCCCAATTACCTCCGAAATTAATTACACAAGCTCTAAGCATATCTTCCATCGTCTGAATTGTCCTTTCGCTTTGTCCGTATGTTTGAGGATGATAAGCGGTGCTAAGATTAAGCTTGGTTCCCATTGCTTTTTGGAAACTTGTCCAAAAATGAGAGGTAAAACGGCTATCTCTCTCAGAAACAATTGATAAAGGAATTCCATGTAATGAAACTATTTCATTTACATACAATTTAGCTAATTGTTCCATACTGAAAGTTTCTTTCATTGGTAGGTGTAACACCTCGAAAATTCATGTCCAATAATATATCAACACGTGTCATGGACTTTAAACGTGTAAAGGATTGATTTAGAGGGACTAAAGTTGACAAACAAGGAAAGTATGTGAATATAAGGGTTCAAAATGTCAACAATGGATAAATATACTTTACAATAACCCTACACGATGTTTATACCCTTAAACGAATAAATCATGGATCATACGAAGCTAATTGTAAAAGAAAGTGAGGAATTACAAACTACAGGGGTTAAATGTGTCAACATGTTTAAAGTACACCTCTGAGTGACCTTTTAGCAAACCCGAAGCTTTGTAATGATTAATTATACTCACGAGAATAAGTGATAAAAATTTCACAAGGTTTCGTTAAAGTATGAGAAAGTTATGACAATATTCGTATACGAGGGGTTAAAAGCGTCAACGTTGAAATTCATGACTTTTCGGGTAAGTACAAAGTTAACCGAGGACTTAACAATATTTGGTTATGTCATGGAACCCTTAAAAGTAAGGTTAGAGGGCCAAAAGTGCAAGAAAAATGCTTAAAACCACGTTTGAAAGGACCAGGGGCTGAAATGTAAATACTTGAAACTTGTTTGGCTGGTTCTGGAGAGCCAGGCGGCCCGCGTAAGAGTTTCCCTGGGGCTTACGCGGCTTGCGTGAGCATGCCAGCGACAGAAAACTCCTGGCAGCTGCCAGTTCAGGTCTGTAACCAACTTTAGGGCCTGTAAAATGACACCAGGGGCTGTGCAAATGGATTTCCATGCACTAGGGACAGTTGTGATGATCTGAATCCGTGCATAGAGTTGCTTGGCATGATCTAGTTGAATCAAATTCAATATATAAGGAGCTCTTTAGTTGCAACACTTCACACATTCACTTGCAAACTTTCACAAGCTTATTTCTGGAGCTCTCTGGTCAGCAACCAAGTTTTCTTAGGCTTCCTAGTCGTGCTTAGGACCCTTGTAAGTGTCCTTAACTTTCTTTAAGTCAGTTTAGCTTAGTTAATTAGCTTAAAGTCAAACCATCGTAATTAGAGTTTGACTTTATGATTAATTATAATCTGTCCAGTCAAATTTCAAATTGAAAGTACCTATGAGTTGGTAATTATGTGGGCAATAAACCCTTAAAAGGGCACCCTCTGATTCCCACTCTAACTAGGTCAATTGTCAGGTCAAAGCTAATCTTAAAAAGTCAACAGAAAGCTTATTTTCAAATAATGCATAATTAGCAATGTAGGAGCCATACAACCTATTTTATCAATAATATAACTTGGTAATTAATGTAAGAACATGTCTACACATGTTCAACCCGACAATTTTCAGTTTAGGCTCGGTACGGAACCGAAAGTAGCATAAATTGACTTTTGCTTTGACTCTCAGTTCTGACCCAATGTAGCATGTTTTAGAAATGCCTTAGAGCCTTATTACGACCAGGTTTCATGTTAGTATAACCCTCTGTGATTATACAACTTGGTTCATTAGTTATCCGATTCATATGCATCTTTCCGTTAAATGCTTAAATGTTGACTATTATGCCCATATAACCTTAAAACGTGACTTTTCAAGATGTAAAAGAGTAGAAACCTTAGTTACTGATTTATAAACTTGTCCCTAAAATTTGACATCAGTTTGAGGTCTAGATTAGGAGTTATGCTCATTAGCGTAAATGAAAAGCTTTTTATTAATTAAATGGCGTAATTAGCGTATAGCCTATCTAAACCTGATTTTTAATACCAAAATTTTTACCCATTGATGTTATATAATATTTTGGGATTTTTGAAGATTTTTATTTATTTTTAGGCTGAGCATAACATAGAGCTCTAAGCTTGATTCGGTAATTGTCGGTTTTGCCCTTTTGGGCTATAAAATGAGTTTTACAAATCCTTTTGATACCAAACCTTTTTCTACTGATCTAATATGATAAATAAAATACTTTGAGCCTTCTGGAATAATAAAAATATCAGCTTTCCTTTAAAAACCCGGAAATAGCTCAAGAACCGCCTTTTAAGCGTTTTTAACGCATAGTATGTATTAAAACTATTTTAAACATATAAGGTTTGATGCCTACTGATATTTTCAGTAAATTTTTATATATTAACAGTAAGCAAAAGTTTTAAACTCAGATTTCCAGTTTTGACCTTTTAGGCTTAAGTGAAATTACCAAAATGCCCATTCGGTGCATAGTTTAGTTATAAATGGTAAAATTCACCTATATGTAATACCCTACTGATATAACCTATTAATTTAAGTATATTTACTGTTTATATCAGATCTGAAACTCAGAATCATATCAAATCTCTTGTATAACCTTTTAAATGACCAAAATACCCCTTCGGGGCATAGTTTGAGTTTAAATCCATTTCGGGAATAATAGAAGATATCTTACTGATGTCACAACATATTTAAGGCATATTAACTTAGGAAACCTGTATATGACTCATATGGTTATCCGTAACGCATCTTGCGCGTTCGGTTCGGTTTATGTAACTTGTTTACATAAACTGACCGAAACGGGTCAAACCTTATCATTTTTGTCTCAAAATCCAGAAGGTGTTTAGTTTACCCATATTATACAAGTCTTCAAACTTGTCGGGTCTAAATCACATTGTATTCCGGTCTTCGCCTAATCGTGCGTTTGAACCGTATCTTCCTTTAAAACTAACCGGTCTAAGTTTAGGCTTAATTAAAGACCCGTTAGGAATCTAATAGGTTATTAAAAACCTTTGTTCCAGAATAGGAGACCCGGTAAAAGCTACGTGCACTTGCTGTTTGTGATTAATACTTGCAAAGGTAAATACTTTTAACTTATTTTCCCTTATACGGGCTTGGGGTACGGTATATAAAATACCGCTTGGTCGGGCATTGAATTTTTAATCGTATGAAGGTTACTTTATTGAGATGACCCGTTTAAATTGTTGTGTTTGCTTAAAGCTTTTGGGGGGTTAATGACCATGTCCCGGATATCCTGGCATCATTTTAAGAAATGGCGACGACCTAAGCACGGGGCGTAGGCGTACACCCGACAGTGCATATATAATAAGGTATAACCGCCGGTTACGGGAATAACCCGCCGCGGGACTATATCATGTGGTGTGTCTATTAATCTTTAACCCGGCGTCAATCCAGGCTACTGAACGTATAAGGAACATGTAATTCTTTTACAAGTTTATATATAAATAATTATCCCAAGTTATAAAATGTTTTGTGCCTTGTGCATTTAAATCAATTTTCTAAACCTTTTCAAAATGAGTCAGTTAATTGTATTTACCAGTGTAAACTGACGTATTTTCCCAAAAAGGCTAAGTTCAGGTACTACTCGAAATAGGCTGGCCTCTCCTTAGCATCAATAAGAGTCTCGCAAGCTTGGATGCATTTTAGTCTGATGAACTATGTTTCCTTTTTTATTTGATCCGCCTGTGGATCAGTTTTAACTATTTTGTGATGCTTAATATTACAATTTATTCGGTTGAAATAAATATATATTTTGCTTCCGTTGTGCATTTAAAATTGTGTTGTTTGACTATGATGTTATCAACTACGTCATGATACTCCCCACCGGGCCCACCGGTAATACGTGGAAATATCGGGGTGTGACAGGTTGGTATCAGAGCCAACACTGAGTGAATTAAACACTAGCCCTTTTGTGTTTAATCTCAGTTACACAGTTGCATATTCCTAAATTTTCGAGTCTAGACAAAGAACTTAGGACAAATCTCGATTTGTTTTATTTTTGTCCTTTATATATATTCCTTGTTGATATCTTTGTTTATGTTGACAGGTTCAATCATGCCACCAAGATTCAACAGGGGAAGAGGAAAGGCACCAACGACAGGCCACGACCATGAGGTCGGGCCCTCACACAGACGAACCCCACCAGCCTCGATGAGTACGAGTCCTCAGCAGCATTGGAGGACGTATATAGAGCCAGCGAGGCGATCCGTCTCGCTAAGTTCGTCACTATCCTATCACCATTCCTACGGGCCTCATTCTGAAAATGAGCCCCATAACCCGCAGCCATCTTTCATCTCCCTCCAGAGATCCAGCCCTCACTATTCATTCGATGACCCGACACCTGTCTTCCAAAGCCGGTTCAACCCGGCAAACTACATTGAAGAACCAGTGGGTTTTAACCCACTAGGACCTGAAGACCACTTCTCGGGCGACCATGCGATGGACATGGACGAGGACACCGATCCCGCAGAACCACCGTCCGGAACCCCTAACCACCCCATCGAAATTTCAGATGGGTCACCTTTTGTGGGATCACCTTATAATGGTCCTGACAGTTATGAGGAGAGGTTCAGACAGATTGACTGGGTGTTTACTCCCAGTTACCACAACTCTCCGCAGCAGCAGCAGGATCCCTCCGAGGATTCTCGTTTTGTCGCGATCACTCCGCCACCACCACCCGTTCAGCAACAGCCTCCGGAGCCACCGAGGCGAAGAAGATCGAACGCACGGATGTCCGTGCAAGGAGGAGTGCGTATCAGCACCCCTCAACCTTCAAGTGGCAGCCGCTATTCGCCACTCCATGAAGAACTGCAGATGGGTGAGCCTTCAAACCCCGTCTCGGAAGTAAACTCTGCGCCTGTCGTGCCACCACCATTGGGTTTTGGAGACCCAATTCCTACATACGCCGGCTCAGCGGCGTATAATCCCTTTGAGCAGCCGGTCCACACCAACTACAACTATGCCGAGGCCGACCCTTACCTGGTAGTAGCAGCAAACTACAATGCCCATCATCCGGAAGGATCCTTTGGGGTCCCATATCAAGCCGGATACCAACACTATGGGTACCCACCTTATGGGTATCATCAACCGCCACCTCCTCAACCTCCGCTATATCAGCAACCCTCGCAGCAGCCAGCGATGTCGCCACCACAGCATCAAGAGATTCTTCAAAGGATTAATGAGGTGCGGCAGGAAGTGCGGGAAGACCGTAGGCAAAACCGAGGAATGTTCAAGAGTCTGGCAAACTTAATTAAGGGAAAAAGCAAAAAGGATCATTGAATCCTTTATTTGTTTGTTTGTTTGATTTTAGTGTTGTAATCATGTCCCTGCGTGGACATTTGTTTCTGTATTCTGCCCATGCGTGGGCATGTCTTTTTGTATTCTGCCCCTGCGTGGGTATGTCTTTCTGTTGACCCCTGTGTGGGTATGTATGTTTGTTAGTTTAGCCCCTGCGTGGGCATGTTATTTCAGTAGAAGTCCCGTTTAGGGCAAATCTGTACTTGATTAAATCTTTGTAGTGGAATGGTTGAATTTAAATTTTCATTTTTGATTAAATTATATGCATAAATATAATATGTGAAATAAATGAAAATATAACATTCCTTTTTATGAGACCTACCATTATAATAAAATAAATCTAAAAAGGGACAAAACCTAGCCATGTGTCATTATGAGACAGGGCCAAGATGGTAATTCCTCAAATTAGATTCAGGTCCTTATTAACACCTCAATTTCGGATTGTTCTGTGTTAAATATTAAAAAGAATCTTAAAGGTAAAACCTAGTCTATATGTCATTGCAGACATGACCAAAATGGTAAAACCTATTCAAAAGGTTCCAATCCTCGTTAACCTCTGTAACACATGTTAACATTCCTGGCGAAAATGTGATTCGATAAAATCACAAAAGTCATCCTTGCATTGGATTCTTCCATTTTCTTTTATTATATTAAACATCCAATAGGTATGTAATGCCTACGGGCTATATTCATTGTCATATAAGACAAAAGACAGTCGTGGTCTTCGACCCCCTGTTAAGAAGAGGTGATGAATTACAAATTTAAAACCTCAATACCTTGATCCTATAAGATCATGATTAAAAATTTAAAACTGTCCTCAAGACTTGGCCTTTTTGCCATTGATATATCTAAATTATAACTAAGGATTTTTATAATGAAAATCATGAATTTATATGCTTAACAAATTAATCGAAATTGTTTCTTAAATACCATGATAAATAAATTATCTAGAATGATAAAACTGTTATAGATCTCTGAATGAATTAACATCATTATTTTATGTAGCAATCAAGCTACATGCCTAGGTCAGACGAGGTCAACAGTCACCCCAGAGATAATCATGACACCTCCAGAGTCAACGTAGCAGGAACAGAATTACAGGCATTGATAGATAATGCCGTTACGCAAGCTTTGGATAGGCAGTTCAATGAATCTAGTGGTACTCGAAGCAGGACCCTATCTGTATCCCATTCTAAACCTAAGACTCACTCTAAAGTTCATAGTAAGCCACCTCCTAAACCTAAGGGGTCAAAGAAAGAGGATGACGACCATCACTCCTCAAACCAAAGGAGCGTTCCATCTAAAAGAATTGTGCTAAACCAGGAACCACGTGATAAGGGTTGCTCCTATAAGTATTTTGTTTCATGCAAACCCAGGGATTTCACTGGGGGAAAAGGGGCTATTGACTGCATGACATGGTTGGATGAGATGGACACTGTGGTAGATATCAGTGGTTGCGCTGATAAGGATGTGGTAAAGTTTGTATCTCAATCATTCAAGGGCGAGGCACTAGCCTGGTGGAGATCTTTGATCCAAGCCACTGGGAAAATCCCATTGTACAATCTGTCTTGGGAGCAGTTTGTGACATTGATTAAGGAGAATTACTGCCCTCAGCATGAGGTTGAAAAGATTGAAGCTGATTTCTTGTCATTGACTATGAAAAACCTAGATTGTCAAGCCTACCTTACTAGTTTCAACACTATGTCAAGACTGGTTCCGTATCTGGTAACTCCGGAACCCAAGAGGATAGCTCGTTTCATTGGGGGTTTGGTCCCAGAAATCAAGGCCAGTGTGAAGGCCTCCAGACCAGCTACTTTTCGGTCTGCAACTGATATATCATTGTCTCTTACTTTGGACGCGGTCAGGCAAAGATCGCTCAGAAACACAGATGCTGAGAAGAGGAAGCGTGAGGATGACAACTCACGACGGTCAGATAAGAAGCGTAAGGGAAACAATGACCACAAGAAGAGTTTTGGAGCGAAAAAGGATGGTCATCAGTCGGGCGATAAGCCCAAGTGTAAGATCTGTAAGAAGCACCATTTCGGGAGGTGCAGATACGAATCAAAATCCCAGTCACAGCCGAGAGCTTGTGGGATTTGTAAATCTTCTGAGCACAAGACATTGGACTGTAAGAAAATCAAGGATGCGACGTGCTTTAGCTGCAATGAAAAAGGGCATATCAAGTCCAATTGCCCAAAGTTTGCTAAGAAGGCTGAGGATGGGAAAAAGACCAATGCTAGGGTCTTCCGGATGGATGCACGAGAAGCCGTCCAGGACGACAATGTGATCACAGGTACCTTCCTCATAAATGATGTTTATGCAAGAGTGCTATTTGATTCAGGAGCTGATAAGTCATTTGTAGATAATAAGTTTTGTAAGTTGCTAAATTTACCTGTTAAAACCTTAAGTGTGAAATATGAGGTGGAATTAGCTGATGGTACCTTAGAAACAGCCTCAACTGTGTTAGATGGATGTGTTATATCCATTAGGAACCACTCTTTTCCATTGTCCCTACTTCCTTTGAAGTTAGCCGGTTTTGATATAGTTATAGGCATGGACTGGTTATCGCATAACCAAGCCCAGATCGTCTGCAATAAGAAGCAAGTGGTGATTAAGACTCCGTCTGGTGAGTCACTTACCATTCAGGGAGATACCCAGTATGGATTGCCTGAGCAGGTGGCTATGCTCAAGGCATCCAGATGTCTGAAAAAGGGTTGTGTCATTTATATGGCACAGGTAACCATTGATGAGCAGAAACCCAAGGTTGAAGATATTCCAGTCATTTCTGAATACCCTGAAGTTTTTCCTGAAGAACTACCTGGTTTACCACCAGATAGGCAAGTAGAATTCAGAATTGACATCATCCCCGGAGCAGCACCTGTTGCGAGAGCGCCTTATAGGTTAGCACCAACAGAGATGAAGGAATTAAGGACGCAGCTAGATGATTTGTTAGCCAAAGGTTTTATTAGACCTAGTTCGTCTCCTTGGGGAGCGCCAACCTGTTTGTCAAGAAGAAGGATGGACCGATGCGTCTATGCATCGACTACCGTGAGCTTAATAAGGTCACTATCAAGAATAGGTATCCTTTGCCCAGGATCGACGATCTGTTCGATCAATTGCAAGGGGCAAGCTACTTTTCTAAGATCGATTTGAGGTCAGGCTATCATCAATTGAAGGTTAAAGATGAAGATGTACACAAGACTGCATTTAGGACTCGTTATGGTCATTACGAGTTCCTAGTGATGCCTTTTGGGCTCACTAATGCACCTGCCGCATTCATGGATCTCATGAATCGCATCTGCAAGCCTTACTTAGATAAATTCATCATCGTCTTTATCGATGACATTCTCATTTACTCGAAAAGTCAAGCTGACCTTGAGAAGCATCTTCGTTGTATTCTTAAGCTACTTCAACAGGAAAAGCTCTATGCTAAGTTTTCTAAGTGTGAATTCTGGCTTCGTGAAGTCCAATTCCTTGGACATGTTGTTAGTGAGCGTGGTATCCAAGTAGATCCCGCTAAGATTGAAGCCATTATGAACTGGCAAGAGCCAAAGACGCCTACAGAGATTCGCAGCTTTCTAGGACTGGCAGGATACTACAGGCGATTTATTGAAAACTTCTCAAGGATTGCAGCACCCCTGACTCTTCTCACTCGAAAGAATAGCAAGTTTGAGTGGGGGCCTAAGCAGCAAGAATCTTTCGATATTCTGAAGCAGAAGTTAAGCAATGCACCTGTGTTGACATTGCCTGAAGGAATCGAAGAGTTTGTAGTTTATTGTGATGCATCACACACAGGTATGGGATGTATGCTTATGCAGAAAGGCAAGGTCATTGCCTATGCTTCACGCCAGTTAAAGGTGCACGAGAAGAATTACACCACCCATGACTTGGAGTTGTGTGCCGTTGTATTTGCACTAAAACTGTGGAGACATTACTTGTATGGAACCAAGTGCGTGATCTATTCGGATCACAAGAGCCTTCAACATCTGTTCAATCAGAAGGATTTGAACATGAGGCAGCGATGTTGGATGGAAACCTTGAATGATTATGACTGTGAGATAAGATACCATCCAGGCAAGGCAAATGTGGTTGCCGATGCCTTAAGTAGAAAGGAAAGGGTGAAGCCTATAAGAATCCATACCAAGAGCATTGAATTAAAGAATAGTTTGAACGAAAGGTTGTTAGCTGCGCAGAAGGAAGCTGTACTAGAAGCTAACTATCCTGATGAAAAGCTAGGAGTAACTGAAGAGCAGTTATCTTATGGTAAGGACAGAATTCTGAGGTTAAATGGATGAATATGGGTTCCAGTTTATGGAGGACTTTGGGATGTTATCCTCCAGGAAGCTCACAGTTCTAAGTACTCCGTTCATCCAGGAGCTGATAAGATGTACCAGGATCTGAAGGCAAATTTTTGGTGGATAGGCTTGAAGAAGTCTATAGCTACCTATGTAGCCAAATGTTTGACGTGCGCACAAGTTAAAGCTGAACATCAAAGCCGTCAGGTTTGCTACAACAGCCTGAACTTCCCACCTGGAAGTGGGAGATGGTGATAATGGATTTTATCACCAAGTTGCCAAAGACAAAGAAAGGAAACGACACTATTTGGGTGATAGTGGATAGACTGACTAAGTCAGCTCACTTCCTACCTATTAAGGAAACACATAGCTCAGATAAGTTAGCTCAGCTGTACGTGGATGAGATTGTATCTCTCCACGGAGTGCTAGTGTCTATAATATCTGATAGGGATACAAGGTATACCTCTCATTTCTGGAAAAGTTTCCAGCAATCCCTAGGCACTCGATTGAACTTTAGCACAACATATCATCCTCAAACGGATGGTCAAAGTGAGCGAACAATTCAGACGCTAGAAGATATGTTAAGGGCGTGTGTTATTGACCTAGGTGGAAGCTGGGATGAACATCTTCCACTGATTGAATTTTTGTACAATAATAGCTATCACTCAAGTATCCAAGCTGCACCATTTGAAGCTTTATATGAAAGAAAGTGCAGAACACCCGTTTGCTGGGCAGAAGTTGGAGATGTCCAACTAACAGGACCTGATATAGTCCTGGAGACGACAGACAAGATTGTTCAGATAAGAGATCGTCTCAAAGCTGCCAAGGATAGGCAGAAAAGCTACGCAGACTTAAGGCGTAAACCTCTAAAGTTTGAAGTTGGCGACAAAGTGTTGCTTAAAGTATCGCCCTGGAAGGGAGTGATGCGTTTTGGTAAGAAAGGCAAATTAAGCCCAAGGTACATAGGACCATTCGAGATCATCGAATGTGTAGGAGCAGTGGCTAATAAGTTAAATTTACCTGAAGAGCTCAGTGGTATTCACAATGTATTCCACATCTGCAATCTAAAGAAATGTCTAGCTGATGAATCACTAGTCATACCACATACGGATGTGCATATAGATGAGAGCTTGAAATTTGTGGAAAAACCTTTGTCGATTGAGGATCGACAGGTAAAGAAGCTTCGAAAGAAGCATGTGCCTATTGTAAAGGTCAAATGGGATGCCCGCAGAGGTCCCGAGTACACGTGGGAGGTAGAGTCCACAATGAAAGAAAAATACCCTCATTTGTTTCAGTAAATCTCGAGGTCGAGATTTCTTTTAAGGGGGTGAGGATGTAACACCTCGAAAATTTATGTCCAATAATATATCAACACGTGTCATGGACTTTAAACGTGTAAAGGATTGATTTAGAGGGACTAAAGTTGACAAACAAGGAAGGTATGTGAATATAAATGTCAAAAATGGATAAATATACTTTACAATAACCCTACACGATGTTTATACCCTTAAACGAATAAATCATGGATCATACGAAGCTAATTGTAAAAGAAAGTGAGGAATTACAAACTACAGGGGTTAAATGTGTCAACATGTTTAAAGTACACCTCTGAGTGACCTTTTAGCAAACCCGAAGCTTTGTAATGATTAATTATACTCACGAGAATAAGTGATAAAAATTTCACAAGGTTTCCTTAAAGTATGAGAAAGTTATGACAATATTCGTATACGAGGGGTTAAAAGCGTCAACGTTGAAATTCATGACTTTTCGGGTAAGTACAAAGTTAACCGAGGACTTAACAATATTTGGTTATGTCATGGAACCCTTAAAAGTAATGTTAGAGGGCCAAAAGTGCAAGAAAAATGCTTAAAACCACGTTTGAAAGGACTAGGGGCTGAAATGTAAATACTTGAAACTTGTTTGGCTGGTTCTGGAGAGCCAGGCGGCCCGCGTAAGAGTTTCCCTAGGGCTTACGAGGCCCGCGTGAGCAAGCCAGCGACAGAAAACTCCTGGCAGCTGCCAGTTCAGGTCTGTAACCGACTTTAGGGCCTGTAAAATGATACCAGGGGCTGTGCAAATGGATTTCCATGCACTAGGGACAGTTGTGATGATCTGAATCCATGCATAGAGTTGCTTGGCATGATCTAGTTGAATCAAATTCAATATATAAGGAGCTCTTTAGTTGCAACACTTCACACATTCACTTGCAAACTTTCACAAGCTTATTTCTGGAGCTCTCTGGTCAGCAACCAAGTTTTCTTAGGCTTCCTAGTCGTGCTTAGGACCCTTGTAAGTGTCCTTAACTTTCTTTAAGTCAGTTTAGCTTAGTTAATTAGCTTAAAGTCAAACCGTCGTAATTAGAGTTTGACTTTTTGATTAATTATAATCTGTCCAGTCAAATTTCAAATTGAAAGTACCTATGAGTTGGTAATTATGTGGGCAATAAACCCTTAAAAGGGCACCCTCTGATTCCCACTTTAACTAGGTCAATTGTCGGGTCAAAGCTAATCTTAAAAAGTCAACAGAAAGCTTATTTTCAAATTAATGCATAATTAGCAATGTAGGAGCCATACAACCTATTTTTATAATTAATATAACTTGGTAATTAATGTAAGAACATGTCTACACATGTTCAACCCGACAATTTTCAGTTTAGGCTCGGTTCGGAACCGAAAGTCGCATAAATTGACTTTTGCTTTGACTCTCAGTTCTAACCCAATGTAGCATGTTTTAGAAATGCCTTAGAGCCTTATTAGGACCAGGTTTCATGTTAGTATAACCCTCTGTGATTATACAACTTGGTTCATTAGTTATCCGATTCGTATGCATGTTTCCGTTAAATGCTTAAATGTTGACTATTATGCCCATATGACCTTAAAACGTGATTTTTGAAGATGTAAAAGAGTAGAAACCTTAGTTACTGATTTATAAACTTGTCCCTAAAATTTGACATCAGTTTGAGGTCTAGATTAGGAGTTATGCTCATTAGCGTAAATGAAAAGTTTTTTATTAATTAAACGGCGTAATTAGCGTATAGCCTATCTAAACCCGATTTTTAATACCAAACTTTTTACCCACTGATGTTATATAATATTTTGGGATTTTTGAAGATTTTTATTTATTTTTAGGCTGGGCATAACATAGAGCTCTAAGCTTGATTCGGTAATTGTCGGTTTTGCCCTTTTGGGCTATAAAATGAGTTTTACAAATCCTTTTGATACCAAACCTTTTTCTACTGATCTAATATGATAAATAAAATACTTTGAGCCTTCTGGAATAATAAAAATATCAGCTTTCCTTTAAAAACCCGGAAATAGCTTAAGAATCGCCTTTTTAAGCGTTTTTAACGCATATTATGTATTAAAACTATTTTAAACATATAAGGTTTGATGCCTACTGATATTTTCAGTAAATTTTTATATATTAACAGTAAGCAAAAGTTTTAAACTCAGATTTCCAGTTTTGACCTTTTAGGCTTAAGTGAAATTACCAAAATGCCCCTTCGGTGCATAGTTTAGTTATAAATGGTAAATTTCACCTATATGTAATACCCTACTGATATAACCTATTAATTTAAGTATAGTTACTGTTTATATCAGATCTAAAACTCAGAATCATATCAAATCTCTTTTATAACCTTTTAAATGACCAAAATACCCTTTCGGGGCATAGTTTGAGTTTAAATCCATTTCGGGCATAATAGAATATATCTTACTGATGTCACAACATATTTAAGGCATATTAACTTAGGAAACCTGTATATGACTCATATGGTTACCCGTTACGCATCTTGCGCGTTCAGTTCGGTTTATGTAACTAGTTTGCATAAACTGACCGAAACGGGTCAAACCTTATCATTTTTGTCTCAAAATCCAGAAGGTGTTTAGTTTACCCATATTATACAAGTATTCAAACTTGTCGGGTCTAAATCACATTCTATTCCGGTCTTCGCCTAATCGTGCGTTTGAACCGTATCTTCCTTTAAAACTAACCGGTCTAAGTTTAGGCTTAATTAAAGACCCGTTAGGAATCTAATAGGTTATTAAAAACCTTTGTTCCAGAATAGGAGACCCGGTAAAAGCTACGTGCACTTGCTGTTTGTGATTAATACTTGCAAAGGTAAATACTTTTAACTTATTTTCCCTTATACGGGCTTGGGGTACGGTATATAAAATACCGCTTGGTCGGGCATTGAATTTTTAATCGTATGAAGGTTACTTTATTGAGATGACCCGTTTAAATTGTTGTGTTTGCTTAAAGCTTTTGGGGGGGTTAATGACCATGTCCCGGATATCCTTGGTATCATTTTAAGAAATGGCCACGACCTAAGCACGGGGTGTAGGCGTACACCCGACAGTGCATATATAATAAGGTATAACCGCCGGTTACAGGAATAACCCGCCACGGGACTATATCATGTGGTGTGTCTATTAATCTTTAACCCGGCGTCAATCCGGGCTACTGAACGTATAAGGAACATGTAATTCTTTTACAAGTTTATATATAAATAATTATCCCAAGTTATAAAATGTTTTGTGCCTTGTGCATTTAAATCAATTTTCTAAACCTTTTCAAAATGAGTCAGTTAATTGTATTTACCAGTGTAAACTGACGTATTTTCTCAAAAAGGCTAAGTGCAGGTACTACACGAAATAGGCTGGCCTCTCCTTAGCATTAATAAGAGTCTCACAAGCTTGGATGCATTTTAGTCTGATGAACTATATTTCCTTTTTTATTTGATCCGCCTGTGGATTAGTTTCAACTATTTTGTGATACTTAATATTACAATTTATTCGGTTGAAATAAATCTATCTTTTGCTTCCGCTGTACATTTAAAATTGTGTTGTTTAACTATGATGTTATCAACTACGTCACGATACTCCCCACCGGACCCATCGGTAATACGTGGAAATATCGGGGTGTGACAGTAGGAAATGAGCTGATTTTGTTAGCATATCTACAATCACCCAGATTGTATCATTACCCTTCCTAGTCTTGGGTAATTTGGTAACAAAATCCATTGTTATCAATTCACATTTCCATACTGGTATTTCTAATTGTTGCAACAAACCTGAAGGTTTCTGGTGTTCAGCTTTAACTTGTGAACAGGTTAAACACTTGGCAACATAAGTTGCTATATCCTTTTTCATTCCTATCCACCAAAAATTCTTTCTTAAGTCTTGATACATCTTATCACTTTCTGGATGCATTATATTCTTAGACTTATGGGCTTCTTCTAATATACGGTGGCGTAGGTTTCCTAATTTAGGTATCCACATCCTTTTCTTATGGAATCTCCAAATTCCATCTGTTCCTTGTTCTAATTCCTTAATCCTTCCTTTCAATTTCTCAGTATCAACCTTGATTACTGATTCTTGTGCTTTTCTAATCTGTTCATTTAAATCTACTTGTAGATTTAATTTAAGAGAACGTACTCTTTTTGGTTTTTCGTGATACTTTCAACTTAAAGCATCAGCTACTACATTGGCCTTTCCTGCATGATACTGAATATTACAATCATAATCACTAAGAATCTCCATCCAGCGTCTTTGCCTCATATTTAACTCCTTTTACCCGAAGACATATTTTAAACTCTTAAGATCAGTAAAAATGGTAAACTTACTACCGTAAAGGTAATGTCTCCAAATCTTAAGGGCAAAAATTATGGCTCCTAATTCCAAATCATGGGTTGAATAATCCTCTTCATGATTCTTAAGTTGTCTAGATGCATAGGCTATAACCTTTTGACGTTGCATCAACACAGATCCATAACCTAACTTGGAAGTGTCATAATAGACTACAAAGTCTTCAGTTCCTTCTGGTAACGCTAATATGGGTGCGTTGGTTAATCTTTGCTTAAGAATTCTAAAGGCTTCTTCTTGTTTTGGTACCCATTCAAACTTAACATATTTACAGGTTAGCTTAGTTAAGGGAATGGCTATTCTAGAAAAATCTCGGATAAATCTTCTATAATAACCAGCCAATCCTAGGAAACTTCTAACCTCGGTTGGTGATTCAGGGGTTTTCCATTTGGTAATCGCTTCAATCTTTGTAGGATCCACATGAATTCTTTCATGATTGACTAAATGCCCAAGAAACTGTACTTCTTCTAACCAAAATTCACACTTCGAAAACTTTGCATAAAGCTTTTCTTTTCTTGATAAACTTAGAAGTGCGTGCAAATGCTTTGCATGTTCCTCTTTGCTCTTAGAGTAAATGAGAATATCATCTATAAAGACAATTATGAATTTATCCAAATATGGCTTACGTATTCGATTCATCATGTCCATAAATGCGGCTGGGGCATTGATTAAACCAAATGGCATGACAGTAAATTCATAATGGCCATACCTTGTTCTGAAAGCGGTCTTAGGAATGTCCTCTTCCTGTACCTTTAATTGATGATATCCTGAGCGTAAATCGATTTTAGAGAAAAATCGAGCTCCTTGCAATTGATCAAATAAATCATCGATCCTCGGTAATGGGTACCGATTTTTAATCGTGACTTTGTTCAATTCACGGTAATCAATGCACATTCGCATTGACCCGTCTTTCTTTTTAACGAATAAGATTGGTGCTCCCCATGGTGATGAACTTGGCTGTATGAATGCTTTCTCCAACAATTCGTCCAATTGTTTCTTTAACTCTTGCATTTTTGCTGGAGCCAAACGGTAAGGTGCTTTGGCAATTGGTGTTGTTCCTGGTAGTAGATGAATTCTGAATTCGACTTCCCTGTCCGGTGGTAATCCTGGTAATTCTTCTGGAAACACATCTGGAAACTGGGATACTACCGGAATATTCTTCAGTTCTTTTCCTCTAGTGTTAGTGATTATGGAAATCAAATACACTAATGATCCTTTTCTTACATAACTGGTTGTTTTCATCACAGAGATGAATTTCGTGGATCTAGAGGGTTTATCTCCTTTAATTGTGATCTTTTCACCCTTTGGTGAATTTACTTGGATTGACTTTTGATCACATAGAATAATGGCTTTATTGGCTATTAACCAATCCATTCCTAATACAACATCAAATCCTGCCAGATTCATTGGGTAAAGGTTTGCAATAAACTTTGGATTTAGAAATTCCATTCTTGCTCCCTGCAAGATTTTGGTAATCTTAATGGTTTCCCCATTTGCTGTTTCTACTAGACATTCTTGTGGGAGTTTAGTTAATGGTTGATTGAGAAGTTTGCAAAATGAAGTATTAATAAAACTTTGGTTCGCACCAGAGTCAAATAATACTTTAGCAAAAACATCATTAACTAAAAACGTACCGGCAATCACGTCCGGAATCATATTGGTTTCTTCTGCAGTCAGAACAAATGCTCTAGCATTTTTAATATTCTTGTTGTTCATGGCTGGAGCTAGTTTCGGACAGTGTGGCTTGATATGCCCTTTTTTTCCACAGTTGAAGCACACTCCATTACTAAGTTTCTTCCTACAATCTTCTTACTTGTGTCCTGGTATCTTGTAGAAGTTGCAGTAGGTGGAGCATCTTCCAGAATGCTTCTTCTTGCAGGTCTTACAGTAAGGTGCAGAGGTAGAACCTACATTTTTCCCACGATTGGAATTTCCATAGCGGAATTCTTGGGTAAGCCTTTGAGCTAGGTTTCTCCTCTGGTCCTCTTCTCGTGTACGTACTAATTCATCAGTCAAGGTGTTTGCTAGTTCTAGAGTTTCTTCTATGGTTTGGGGTCTACCTGCCTTGACTACATGCCTAATCTCGCTGATTAATCCCCAGATGTAACGGGAGATTAATACTGGTTATGGTGATGCAAGGGTTGGCACTATTCTAGCATATTCAAAGAATGTAGTAGTGTAACCCTTACTATCTACTCCAGTCATTCTGAGGTTTAAGAACTTATTTGCTATCTGTTCCTTTTCATTAGGGGGACAGAATTTCCTTTCAACCATGTTCTTAAATTCCTCTCATTCCATATTATAAACCCTGTCACTTCCCCTAGACTGGAGGAGAGTGTTCCACCATTCTAAGGCTGAGTTCTTAAACAGACTGGAAGCAAACATTGTCTTATCCTCTTCTGCGCACTTGCTTATTTTCAAGACTGCCTCAGTCTTTTCTATCCAGCGTAGAGTTGCAATGGGTCCTTCATTGCCCGAGAATTCTATTGGTTTACAAGACCAGAATTCTTTATAAGAACAACCATAAGACATGGTCTTCTTCTTTTGGGAATGGGCACTTGAAGTATTGGTCCATTGTTTACGCTGTGTTTTGGTTCAGTAGGTCGCTTACTGCCATTATTACTTTTATTATCCGCTTCCTTAACCGCTTTGATAATATATGGCATTACGTCTATAATCCCTTGTGCCACTATGTGTTGGATGGCACTGTTATCCACTTGGTTTCCATTATTATTGTTATTCTGGTTATCGTTATTCTGGTTTTCCTGGTTCACTTCGTTGTCCATCTGAATTTCAAACATTCACCACATATTAATATCACAAAACAATATTTAATACAACCAATCACACAACAAGCATATTGATCAAAATCCTCGAACATTGCGACTTTTACTCTATTTTATATTATGCATCTATATCTATTACAAATACAACTGGAATTGAAAACACAATACTATTATGCATCCGTAGCTATTGTCTAGATTTTTTTTTCAAACATACACACATATTATATATATATATATATTACTATTAATGGTACGGGTTCATCCAAAAGTCCATATTACGCTCGTCATATTTCCAGACGAGTCGTTCCCCTATTTGTCTCATCCTCTCACTTCCTTCTAAAATCTCCTCACCAAAGGTTCGGAGTTCTTGCACATTCTCGGTGCTCATGGGTGGTGCGGGTGCTGGTATTGGGTTTGGGAACTGGGGCATGGGTTCCTCCGGTGGGTAAGGGTTCTCTAGGATTTCCCTGATGAATTGGTCGTTATCATAATATGGGTCCAGGGGGTCCAGGTTTGGGTAGGCTGCTAGGTTTGGTATGGGTTCGTCTGGTATTGGGTAGCGTTTTTCATAATCCCTATGGTCATCAAACCATGGGTTATAGTCTGGGGGATGGGGTGCTGGTACTCTAGGTATTTCTGCTGTGTCAAAATCAGGCATTGGAATTTGGTCTACAGGGTTTGGTTCCAAATCCATAGGTTGTGTGGGAAATAGTGGTAACGGTTGGGGTGCTATGAGTTGTTCTAGATTAGGGTCTGCAGCTGTAGTTGCTAATATGTGGAAATTTGCTAGACTCCAATTGAGCATATCCTGAGTGTAAGCATTTGTTTCTCTATTCACGGCTGCTAAAGCACGCTGCTGCTGAAGTTTTCTCATCCTTTTCCTACGTTCATGGACTCCTCTGCTGAACCATCCTCTCTTCTTAGGAGGGAATGGCACTTCAGATTGTGCTTTGAACACGAAAATTCCGTCTTCAGTGTCAGCCGAATACCCTGAGAGGGTAGGCTGTGAAGAGGTGCCTTCGTCCCTAGGTGAGCTGGACAACTGACGGTAAGCGTCTGAAGGTCCTTAGTCGCTCATACTGTAAACTAACAAATAGTCAAATAACACAAAACAATAAAATATGTACGTAATTCCGTAAATAATTTCCTAACATATTGAATAATATCTTGGTGTCAGCGGAACACTTCTGTGGCTGAATCAGTGGCTTAGCTCTGATACCACCTTTTGTCGCAACCCCCGTCCCCTATTTACTCAGGTACGGCCAGCCGCGGCCAGTTTCAGTGGTATCGGTGTTTATCAATTTGGCATCGGAAATTACATCAGGACCGTAGTTAGAAAATATTTTATCAGAGTAAAATACCACACTTTTATAATATTAAACACGTGGGAAATTCCCAAGTTTCCAGTACACACATTTTCATAGGGATAAACCCTAATTTATTTAAATAAAAACATCTCTTTATTTAGGTAACTTTTATAGCCACTTTTCCAAGCCTTTAGTGTTGTCCAGCTGGGTTCTATTTGGATTTCACATTTTGTTTCCTGAAACGCGTTTAAAAACATTTTGTCAGTGGGAAATACTGGTGAGTGAATCCCAGTTTAATCAAGACAGGTAAAACCATTTACAGTATTGAGGGCGGTCGCACAATTACATTTGTTTATTTTCTACTTTAATTACCACCCACGGTATTGTCAACCCGACTTGTGGTCATGTTACTACTCACAGTGTAGTAACAAATTTTGTATACAAAACCCCAACATACCGACGATATACAAATACTCAATCACTGTTAAATATAAATTAAAACAATTGAGGTTTTGTAAAAACAATGTATAAAAAGAGGAATTACTCACATTGCTATCTTAGGGTTTTCCTTTGTGATTTCCTGGTGGTTATCTATTAATTACACAATGCACACGCGTTAGTATAATAACCCAATATTTACTTTAGTTATACCCTCCCCGAGACAGAATTCCAACGACTACGTCAGGCAGAACCACGACAGCCGTTACGGAACCCTAGATCAATCGGGCAGCGCATCTAATACGTAACCGGGGGTTATGATACTTACAACGAGGCAGAACTTCGTCAATTAGGGGGGTATAATGCCCGATTATATTTGATACACTACAGAAATTTAGAGAGAGAATTTGTTTTGGTGCGAGTTGTGAACTGAGGCCGAATGCATCTATTTATAGTCCTGATCGACCACTTCCTCGCGGCCCGCGTAAGATAAGGAAGGGTCCTTCGCGGCCCGCGACATAGGGGAAGTGGGGCTTAACTTGATCGACTCACAAGTGTAGGGTTGCCACGATCGTGCCACATGGCAGCTCCGGGTGAGGCTACTTAGCCTAGTCGTCGCTCCCCGGGTCAGCCGAAGAGAGAGTCTCTGCGGCCCACGAGCGAAACTAAATTCTTGTTTTTATTTTATTTTTAATTATATATGGTATTTTGGGGCTCGGTTTTCGCATACGAGGTGTATTTTAAGACGTATAAGGTCATTCTAAATATATTAGGGGTGTCGGAAATATTTTTGGAGGGTTGTTATAATGCGAGCACAAATTATAATTATAAGTATTTTAAGTATCGGTTGCGCGTATAAATATGCATTCAAGATGATAACGTATAACCCAAGTATTGTGGCACGCATAAGTAAATTAAAGAGAATGTTTATTATGATCAAAGTCTCGGCTACAAGAATATAATACGATTACAAGATTCCAAAAATAGAAATACGAATACACTTTCTAAACAAGGAAATTATATAAATGCGAAGCGTTACAAATAATGGTCATCGTTGCTACATTTACGCCTAAACTATAATTTAACATGTAGCCAAAGTTTCCTTGAACGAACTCCTCGGCAAATTTGTTATGATAGATTCTCGTGATGATCAATGTTTAAAGAAATCATTGTGTTTATTGGCATAACAAAAGAGATTCTCTCAATTGATACTGTGGGTGACTTGTCCTGAGTTTACCGATCGTACACTGAACGGAAGTAGATGCTTCTTCCTGTAGTGTATGCTTGTATATTGTTCGACCCGAAGACATTGGTTAGGCAACTAAATATTGGGAGAGCTTGTTAAGGCATAGGATCTTCAGGAAGATAGCATTTTTTTAAACAATCAACAGGGCACATCCCATGAATGTTTTATCTTTGTGCCACACTTAGGATTAGTCAATTTGATAATAAAAACTATATATAGTAACATTGTTACTTTAAAAGTTTTACATAAAGATTTCAATTATATCAAACCATATAGACTATTTTTTAACTAAATCCTTTCTAATTTTCATATCAATAAACATTATTTGTCATTCGATAAGAAACAAGCATAATGTCTATCTGAAGATAATAAAAATAGAACTTAAACACAATATATCATAGCGTCCATAAGTTCAAAGAAAATACAATCAGGAAATAGAAATATAACTTAAACGCAATATCATAGCTTTATTAATAACGTATGATTAGATACTTCAAAATCTAGAGTTGTACTTCAAAAAGTATATTTTTCTCATAAACTAACCTCGTTGTACTTCAAAAAGTATAATTTTCTCATAAATTAACCTCTAAAATTGGAAGACACTGAATTTGACTTAAAAATAATAATTTTGTTGTAGAGAAAATGGCATTAGGCGATGTCCTTCAGTCTTCTTCACTGAACTATAGCCACGCAAACTGTCATTGGGGTCATGAAAAACCGAAATAACCTATATAGCTAGGGTAAGTCATGTATCAAATTCATGAGGATCATATGGTTAGTATTACACATATCATTTGATTATTTAAACTAAAAATAAATAAATAAATTTAATACTGAATTTGTTTTTTATTGATTTTAGAAAACAACTAAATAGTACTTAGATTGGTGTTGAAAACAATATATGAGAAAACAACCTCCTCCGGATTTTAGGTTCTAGGTTTCACACAAAACTTGTTTGGTTAATTAGACACCACATAGACATAGTCTTAGGATCAATCAGTTTAAATGATGATTGAAGACATGCATTTAATAATAACTCGTACAATCCAATTATATATGCCAAGTACCCCTAGTTACCAAATTGCTCACGGTGCAAGGAAACCAAACTGTCCGAGCTTGATGTTATGAGTAATGGTATCTTATCGTGTTTTCTAAATTTAAGACTTGATTTTGTACAAAATCGGCTAAAAATAACCAATATTTATATACACTACAACTCACATTAGTCTTCCATACGAATATCACATCCACACTCTGTTGCGTGACCGAGACTAATTATATTACTAGCAAATTATGGTTATAATAAAAATCAGTCATTAATCATTGCTCCCATGTTTTACTCACTAGTAATATAGACCTTTTCCAACATATTTCACTTTGAGACCGATCCCCGAATTTAAAGTTGCCACGAAGACTCTTATTTAAATCAGAGAAAAAAGATAAATTATTCGTCATGTTGTTGTTCGCAGCATCATCTAAATACCACAAGTCTTTTTATTCCGAACTGTTCTCGTAATTTTTTGAAATGACCTTTTCTTCATTCAAGTAAACAACTTCTTGAACACTTTGCACCATAAATAATGACGGGTCAATTTCTTCTGCTTCGACCAAGTTTTCTTGTTTATTTTTTTTTTCGATTGGACACCTCGGAACAAAGTAACTAAACTTGTCGCACGGAAAACATTGAACTTTCAAATAATCCTTTTTACCCTTTTGGTTATCCCCTTCGTTGGACCTGTCGTGTGACCCACGGTTTTGACTAGATTGGTCACGACCACGTTCCTTACTTGATTCACGTAAATTTTGTCTAGAACTTGAAGAAAACTTAGAATTGTTAAACATAAGTTTCATTTGTGTACCTTGATTATCCGATCGTGATTCTTTGTCTTTTATACATTCCTCAAACGCCTTCATTCGACCAACAACACCATCGAATGGAATAAACTTCAGGTTAACAAGTTGCTCAATTGAAGCTACCATATGAATGAAACGCTTTGGTAACCCACTGAGAAACTTTTTGACTAACCTTTCTTCCTCAATTGTAGACATGAGAGACGCCACTCTTAAAGATATTCCTAATAACTTACTTGAAAATTCATCAATGGAACCAAGGTGTCGGGCCTTTATAGCATCCCATATCTCTTTCGTTTTTTTAATTGCCTACTTGCAATATTAAGTCTCCGGGTATTGATTGAAACAACAGGGCGATTGCCATGTTGTTCTTTTTAACATCTATTTTAATTCCAGGTTCGATGGCCTCCCATACATCATGGACATTGAAAATTGCATGAATACACATTGCCCAAATTGTGTAATTTACAGAATTCGGCATCAGACACTAAAGGGATGTTGAATTTAGAACCGATTTCTCGGTTCCCAAACCACAACCGCTTTCAACTTCAACCATCTTCTTATTCCTTCGACTATATGTAAAAAAGATGATCCTGATGTAACTGGTTCCATTTTTTCTAGCTTACATGATTAGTTCCAAAGTTCCAGTTCAAACACGAACCCGAAAATAAATAAAAAGTTATTTTAGGGTTCCAAATGTTAACACCAAGTTTCGATTAGAAAATTTAATCAGGCCTGATTACACCCTGATTCACTTTTAAAACTTTAGTCATGTTTTTAAAAAGGCCAGATCACATTGAAAGCCAATTGAGGCCCAATCCATGGTACTTCTAATCTAACCAAACACATTAGATTACTAATAGGATTGCTAAATAATTAATATCTAAAGACATGGGAAGGATCCCTAATGTTTAAACCTGGTCACGTTTAAACATTTATAGTTATCCACTCCTGGTTATCTCTAATCCTTGCCTTGCACGCAAAGGATTACTGATTTGGAATTCTCAACAAACACCGCCACAATTTCCTCATGATGAGAACCAGGATGAAGCATATGGGGAAAAAGTTGGAAATTGGGTTTAGGTTCAATAGGACCACCGCCGCCATTAAATCAGGTTCGTTCGGGTTTACTGGGTTGCAATGAGGTGTCACTTCAAGAGTCCAGTGTTAGTTGGGTGATTTGTGTTCATTGGGTAAATTGAGTTACGCACCCCCACCCTTGCAAGTATTATAACTTTAGAAAAAAACGTATTTCTGAATTTAGAAAACTAATGGTAGTTCATTTTGGTTGCATTTTAGAAAACTAATGGTAGTTCATTTCGGTTGCATAACACTCTATGATCCATGTATGATCTACTTGCCTTTAAACCCTTCATAATGATTATATATTTTGAACGGAGTCGGTGATGTGATCTTAATAGGTGGTATTTCATTCGGTTTTGGTTTGGTTTGAGTTGAATCGGTTTGTTTGATTTCGAGCAAGTGCGCAAGCGTAACTCTATAAATAGTTTGAATGATTATTTTTAAGATTTTGGATGATGACATGATAACAATTTCATGTAGTAACTAACGATGGATTATTGTCCCTGGCCCTTGGCCCAGTGGACATCAAAGGCAATGATAAGGCTTGGGAGCCGGCTTTGGTTTGGGGTTCAAGTCTTGGAGCCATCAAGGTTTTACACATAGGTGGGGAGTCACTCCCTATTAATCACTCGCACGAGTACCTGTGTGGTTTTTCCTTGAACGCCTAGCCAAACTCTGATGCCAGTGTAGGCTCGGTTAAGACAACATAACTGGCAAGAGTAGGATGGTGGGTCTCCCATTACGGGAGGTGCGATCTTGGTAGCATAAATTGAAAGTCGCCGTTTAAAAAAAAAACTAACGATGGATTATTTTTTTATATATAAAACAAGTAACATGGAAATAACATAAAGTTAGGCGAGTGGACAATTGGTGTGGTTAGATGCTTTTTTTTTCATAGCTTTTAAAAAGGATATATTAATGAATTAAAGGACGTGCATTATGGTATTTTGATTTTCTACGTAACCACTATTATTATGTTAAGATTGCCCTAATTTGATAAATATCATCACAATATCTAGATTATGATGAGAACCACTATTATTATTTATTTGATTTCACTCTAAAGTTCAATAAACCTCATTTGATATTTAGGGTTAGGATATAATAGGAAGTTTATTTGGCTAAGAAGGCTAGGAAGTAATCTTGACAATCCATTGAGTTAATCAAGGGCTAAGATTAAATGAGGGAAATTGAAGGGAAGAAAAGAGGCGCATGGGTTTGTTTAGGGGCATGCTAGTCAATCTAAGGCAATAGTTTCTCTCTCCTCCAATTCCCCCCATTTTTTAAACGTTAATAACTCTTTCATACGACATTATTTTTTTATAAAAAATGCACAAAAAAACGAGCGTTTTTTATCTTTAAAACGAGTATACTATTACTATATTTTTGAAAAAAAAATTTAAAATCCAGTTGCGTAAAACGCAATGGAAAAAAAACATAAAAAATGACATTTTTCTAAAACGCAATGCACCAAAAACACAAAGAAATGTCTTATTTGTAAAACGCAATGGTTAGAAAACACAAAGAAATGTCTTATTTCTAAAACGCAATAGCCTAAAAACACAAAAGAAAGTATACTTTCAAAAACGCAATGGACTGAAAACACATAAAAATGTGTTTTACCTAAAACGCAATGCAACAAAAACACTTCAAAAATGTGTTTTTCTAAAACGCAATGGCCAAAAAACACTTAAAATTGTTTGTTTTCTAAAACGCAATGGCCTAAAACACAAAGGAAAGTGTTTTTTTCTAAAACGCTATGGACTAAAACACATAAAAATGTGTAAGTCATAACTTACAAATAATTGAAGTTTCAAGCCCATAAAACGTAATGGAGCACTACTAAAGTCTGAAGCCCATATAACGCAATGAAGTCCATAAAACGCAATGAAGTCTGCCATTAGAATATCTCCAAATCTGGTTCACCCTTTTGTAAATTTGGTCTTCAACTTCTTTTATCAGCATCATGTAACACATGAAGATTTGGTGGAGAAAAGCCACTGCAAAGTTATCGACTTAATTTAACGTTAACTGCGTGGATCTGACCGGTTTCGAACGCAATGAAAATGAAAAAGGAAGAGATTGAGAAGAAACTAGAGGTTAGAGAATGTGTTCAAGCTCAATTAGGAGGAAATAATGCATTTACAGATGATCGTGAGGTAAATTAGGACAGTTTGAGGAGGAAACGATGCGTTTAGCGACGATCGTGAGGTTTGATTTGTGTTTTGAATTGTTAATTGGTTGAATCTAGTGAAGATTTGTTAGAATTTTAGGGTTTTCTTTTTTGGGATGTGAAATTGGGTTTTTTTTTTCTATGCGTGAAAGATTACAGAGGATGTGAAATTGTTTATGGACCAAAATACCCTTGCGCGCTTAAATTAAAAAATCACACGTGGATGGCTAAGATTACTTCCTATCCTTCCTAGCAAGATCAATCTTCCTATTTGATCCTTACCCTTGATATTTAAAGGTTTTTTACTTTCATAAGTAAATAAATCTCATATTTGTATTTATAGACTAGGGAAAAGATCAAATAGGAAGTTTATTTTGGCTAGGAAGTCTAGGAAGCAATAGGATTAGGACATGTGGCAACATTTAAAATAAAGAAAAAGGGTATTTTAGTCAATCCAACCCTTTCTTCTTCCTTTTCAAAACCCAGTAACTTCAAAACCCACCATTTTCAAAACCCATCATCTTCAACCTATTCTTCACTTTCTATCTCAATAATCACTACATTATAGTGCGATTTTCATCACCAATCAATGATTCAAACACCCGATCAACGTGTTCTTCAGCTTTTTTGAAGAAAACCCAGTTTAATTTCATACAAAATCTCGTTTTTTCCGGTGATTTTGAAGATAATCACTCGATCCGTTCGATTCAAGCGCTGATAAGTGTTTCAATCATTCAAAAATCGTCAATTGTTGAAGAAATCACTTCGATCCATGTAAGAAATTCTTTAATTTCATGTTTACGATATGGGTTTTTGATTTAGTCATTGCGTTTTACGATCTTAGCGGGGGTCCCAGGGGCGGCAGCCCCTGGTGGGGTCCAAGGGGCAGAGCCCCTGGCTGGGTCCAAGGTCCAGACAGTTCACAGCACAGACAGAACTATTGTCATTGTTCAATGTGTTTTAGAAAGAACACTTTCTTTGGTGTTTTCTGGCCATTGCGTTTTAGAAAAACACATTCTTGAAGTGTTTTTGGTGCATTGCGTTTTAGGTAAAACACTTTTTTAGGTGTTTTCAGTCCATTGCGTTTTAGAAAACAGACATTTTAAGTGTTTTCTGGCCATTGCGTTTTACAAATAAGACATGTGTTTGTGTTTTTGGTGCATTGCGTTTTAGGTAAAACATATTTTTATGTGTTTTCAGTCCATTGCGTTTTACAAACTACACTTTCTTTTAAGTTTTTAGGCTATTGCGTTTTAGAAATAACACATTTCTTTGTGTTTTCTGGCCATTGCGTTTTACAAATAAGTCATTTATTTGTGTTTTTGGTGCATTGCGTTTTAGAAAAATGTCATTTTTTAGGGTTTTTTTTTCATTGCGTTTTACGTAACTGGGGGTTTTTCTATTGCGTTTTACGCAACTGGGTTTTAATTTTTTTTTTTAAATATAGCAATAGTATACTCGTTTTAAAGATAAAAAAACGCTCGTTTTTTTGGTGCAATTTTTATAAAAAAATAATGTCGTATGAAAGAGTTATTAACGTTTAAAAAATGGGGGAATTGGAGGAGAGAGAAACTATTGGCTTGGATTGACTAGAATGCCCCTAAACAAACTCACGCGCCTCTTTTCTTCCTTTCAATTTCCCTGATTTAATCTTAACCCTTGATTAACTAAATGGATGGTCAAGATCACTTCCTAGCCTTCCTAGCCAAATAAACTTCCTATTGTATCTCCACCCTTATAGACTATAACTATTATAGTAAATGGAATCATTGAGACTCACACGAATATTTGAAGGCTTTAATCTTCGGACGAAATCATAGATTTCCATAAGATGTTGTATTGATATATAGTTGTGCACTTGTGCAATTTAATAGTAAAGCCAATTCAAGGGTGCTAATGATGGCTTTGTGTCATCAGGTTTTGCTAGTGAGATTTGACAAGAAATCAATCAACTTCGAAACTCCAAACTCTCACTCTTGTTCAAATCATTGGCCGCCTCCAGATTCAGAATTATATTCTAATGGGTTCATTTTGATAATTTTTTTTAATTTCTCATTAATATTTTCTAAATTTTATAAGGTTCTCACTATTTTTTTAATTTTTTTCCAAACACACCAGGTTACTGAGAATCCACAAATATGATCCCCGTAGGAATATAACTCCAATAACAATAGTAGCCTTATTTGCCTCTAATAGACAATGGCAACGACCCCAATGGTACCTCCACAACTAGGGCTGCAAACGAACCGAACGAACACGAACAAGACCTTGTTCATGTTCGTTTGTTAAGAAATATATGTGTTCGCGAATTGTTCACGAACACTTATCAAAAGAGGTTTTATGTTCATGTTCGTTTGTTAAGGAAACAAACTTGTTCGTGTTTGTTTGTTAATTTTAGACAACGGACAAAAACGAACGTTGACGAGCACAAATGAGCACAAACTAATGTTCATGAAGACAAATGCAAACAAACACAAACAATCGTTCATGAACATAATATATAATACACTGACACTTATTAGATATTTAATTTGTCGGAAATTTTGAAGTATTTAAATAAATACAAAAACTAAAAACACTAATGAACTATTGAACACGTTCACGAACATAAGTGAACGGATACGACCTCTGTACATGTTTGTTCATTTAACTAAACGAATGAAATTTATTGTTCATGTTCGTTTGTTTAATAAACGAACGAACACAAACAAACTTTCAGCCGAACGGTTCACGAACTGTTCGCCGAACGTTTGGTTCGTTTACAGCCCTATCCATAACCTTAAATGTGCGTTTATAATTCGCACACCACAAACAACACGGTGAATGAAAATTTTATATTGATTAAATTTCGAACCGAAGTTACAATTGACTAAATGCTATGCCTAAAGGTGCTCCTTAGGATATATAGAATGTTTCTGACACAAAAACGGAGTAGGTGGTGATGTTGAGCAACGAAGGGCAGATATACATCAATCTAAGACTATGAGTAGTGGTGAGTGAAACAAATGTCCCACCCTTGGGCATGAAGGGACACGTGGCCGCCTAGAAAACAAAGGGGCATTTGTTAAAAAGTGGTGTAGTGGTATAATGTCTCAACAATGATTACCCAATTATTATTATTTTTAGAAAAATAAAACAAATAAATAAGTTGGAAATTTGTCATTGGTCCAACTTTGAAACCTTTGAACAATTCGGCCCTTTAATCAAAACGCCCAACCAAAAAATGCAAAAAAACTAAAAGATGTATCGCATTTCACTATTTTAATTTTGAAAATATTACTTATTTGGACAACCCATGGATTGCCACATAAATAACTTGTTAACTGAACCTTCATTTTATTTATTGATTAGTGCTATTCGAAATAAAATAACTAGAATCTTTCATAAGAAACTTTAAATATACGCATTTTAGTATCAAACTTGGTACTTTCTTGGTAATTTTCCACTTATATAAATGAAAACACACGTTTATTATCTTTAGATTGCATATTACATATAAAGTTGAGTTTTATGATTCAATGGCGTGGTTGTTGAAGACTATGCCATTAGCCCATTAGTTTATGTATTTTTCTCATCTTCTTTTATATATTACTAGTAGTAAGACCCGTGTGAACACACGGGTAGGTTTAATAACGATCAAAATCAAATACTAAAAAACAGATTATAATATATCATTTAAATTATTTGCGTTTAGTTACATATCTTTATAAAACAATGTTAAAGACAGTATGTATTAGTATTATAAGTATAATGATAAAAGTTTTTGTCTACGTTTATATGTAAAATAGGATGTGGAATTATTTAATGAATTCACATTCGATTATACTTAATGAAACCATGTAAAATTATCTAGCGTTTGATCTTTTGTTATTTTTTTTCGTTTCATCAAATTCACTCATAACCGAAGAGCAATCCTTTAATTCAAATATAGTGAATCGTCACAAATTCTAATTTTTTCACTGATAGTTAAAATCAAGAAAAGAATTATTGTGTCTATTTTTTTAAATCATAAAAAATTGTTACTTATTCAAATGTTGGCTTGTACGACCCATTTTGGCACTTGTCAAAACAGGTTAAGTGGGCTAGGCTTGTACAGGCCATTTAAGCACTTGTCAAACAGGTCAAGTGGTCTTTGCTTGTAACCACTTTTAGGTTTTAGATTTAAGAGAATGCACGTATTAAAATAAATATGGATGATTTTTAACCCGCTTGACCAAGTTCTTTTTTAGCTAATTTTTTATTATGCTTGAGATGAAACTAAACAAAATAAAATAGTAAGTCATTAGATTGCTGATACACATGACAACCCAATGACCCATAGTTTTGAGACCACAAAGCATAAATGGGCTTCACCCGTCCGATGGACGAGGGTACATCGCAAACATTGAATGTAAGCCTACGTTTATATGTAAAATATGATGTGAAATTATTTAATGAATTCATATTCGCATTATACTTATGAATTCACATCAGCTGACAGAATAATGTTTTTTTACCAATTTCTTCAATCACATTCGGTTAATTGAACAATCAAAGCTTAATCAAACTTTCTCAGTTTCAACAGAAAGTTAAATGTTACCTATGAAAGAAAGTTTATTTAATATAAAGGTAAAAGATAGTGTTTTATAATGCTTCTCCGATAGATATTTAGGAGTAATGGATGGATAAAAAGGGTATTATCGGCAGCTGAAAATGTTCACATAGCTGTAATGTTCAGTTAAATATGGCAAGTAGCACATGTGACAATGCTCAATTGCTGACTTTTAAGTGTTAAACGAGATTGCTTTAACTTCATAAATTATCTTCACAGTGTTGACCTTTTTGGTCATGCAGGAAAACTAATTGTAATACCTGCGTACCTAGACTTTTAGATATTGTCAATTTTAGTCCCTGACCTATGTAGTCGTTAATACTGTTGGTACTTGGTGAATTTTATGCTATATACTAAATACTTGGAATGTCTAAATCTAAATACTTGGAATGCCTAATTCTTTGGAATGCCTAATTCTTGATACTTTGATGCTTGACTCTTGAGGCTCGTGAAACTTGAGACTTGGTTGAACGAGGGACTGGAGTCTTGTCACTGACAGAAACTTTGAAAACTTTTGTGCTATTACTATAATCTAGTTATACTACGCAACGCTTAATCTAACTTGCAAATCGAATCAAAGACGGTGCAACGGAAAAGATGGGATTGACCGAGTGGCAATCCGATCGGATGACCATCCGATCGGATAGCCATCATGGCGGTTTGTACCAAGCTATTGTGTGATGTCATCCTAGTCAAGATATACCTCAGATCTAGGGAATTTCATGTGTTTTACACTAAATCTATGCTAGATCTAAACTTTTCAAGCTGAAACCTATGTTCATCTTCATCTTTCTTAAACTTTCACTTAAAACGGTGAGATCCAGATCTAAACGGACTGTAGACTTGATTATTAGTCTGGAGTCGGTTTGAAAATAGATTGTTACCGGAGAAGATGACCAGAGTGTGGATTCCGACATAAATACCGTCAAGAACAGACGAATGAGCGGACTGGGGTGATTCCCATTCGATTAGATCGGTTGTACACTGATTGGGTTTACCGTTGTCTCAATACGTACCAAGTCGTCGCCGTTTAAATCAGAAACTTAGGAACATTACAAGTTGGGAACGGGACAAGGACGATCCGATCGAGTGGCAATCCGATCGGATAGCCATCCGATCGAACTGCCATTCGATAAAGGTGACACCTTGTCTTGGAATCCTTCAACACTTTGAATTTTGAAAACTTGGAACCTTGGATCGAGTGACAATCTGATCGGATAGCCATCCGATCGGACAACCATCCGATCAAGGTAACCTGAGCTGAACACTTGACTTGACATATTGGGAACTTGACACTTGGATCGGATGACCATTCGATCGAGTGGCCATCCGACCCATTCACACACATGCCATCTCAATCGAATGGCAATCCGATCGGATGGCCATCCGATCCGACAGCCAACCGATCAAGATGACTGATCCGATACTTGGTTGAATCTCGTTACTCTGCCCGACTCTTATCTGTTGTAATCTAATCAGGCTAATTCTGAAGAGCTCCCTTTGATCCAATAACAGTTGATCTGTTAAGCAATCACTGTGAGTATTCTCGATCCCTTTTTGTTTCGAACTTTGGGATGTAACATGTATTCTATTAAACTACGATACTTAAGGCTTTTGCAAACTAAACTCTATCCTATGTGTATGTGAAACTTGTGATACTTGTATTCTATTTGTGCTATGTGGACGTTTAATCCAGGGTGTGTAGTTCCACCTTAACAATAGTAGCGCTATAGGAGATGCACCTCCCCATTATTCTCGGGGGTATTGTTAGGAGGATTCTAGTTTTCCTTGAGACTTGTGAAAACAACAATGCATCGGGATACTTGGGCTATCACTTGTTGGACTGCGAACACTAGCATGGCTGAAACTATTTTATCATTTACACGATGGATATGAGTTGTTTTAAACTATTATGCTATTACTGAAACTTTTATACTCACCGGTACATTTTGTACTGACTCTATTTTAATACATGTTGCAGGCTGATAGGATGCTGAATCATGGAAATAAAGCTAGGACGATGCTTAGAAACCCACCTAGTTTAAATCTAGACCTTGAACAATGACTAATGGTTGTATTTTGAATCTTTTGTTGGTGATGCTGTTTTAGACAAACTTATGCATGAAACTTATTTAATCTATATTGAAATTACTAGTGTTATGGAATCTCGTGAGCAATCTGAACGCTTAATGCTCGCACCCCGATGTTTCCGCCATCGGTTGGGGTGTGACAAGCTATGTCATGAAGGTTGTGAGGTTTGCATCACCAACATAAAGTCACACTTACCTTAAACTCTCATATTATTTGTTCTCAATGTCTGGATAGAAACATTAATAAGATGAAACTAAATGATACCTTACAATTTCACAACTTTTGTTATCATGCAAATGAGAATTTGACAAAAGGAAAATGAGACCTATAAATTTCATCAATTGTAACCGAAATTCACGAGAAATCATGACATGGTTAATGGGGATGATTTTTCATCTAATCTCATTCTAAGTGATTTTAAATCATAATGTTAAAGCCCTAAAATATGACTTGGCTTAAGGAATAAGTATGGGTCCATCAGAAGTTATTCATTGAAATTCGTGGAACTTATTCAAAATGGAATATTCAGACACAAATCATTTATCATTTAAAGATTATCCACTTGTATCGTATAGCGGGCCTTGACCGCTATTTGATTTTGGAGCGTATGACTGCGTAGCTTTGAACCAACACTCTTAACCTCACATGCCCTGCGTAACGTATTTTATGCATTTTAATCAGAGCGCACCAAATTTTAATCTAATTCAAGAAGGATGTCTGACCATACTGAGATGCAACATGAACTGCCGAGTTAACATTCATAAATTTGAAAAAAAAAGTCCTACATAGTTGCAGTACTAACGATTGTTATGTAATTGAAAAGTATACCTAATTTCATAAAACGCATCCAGTTTCATGCAACCTCGCTGACGCCATTGCCTTTCAAAACCGCCATCCCTTACTTTGCGCCCCTGTAATGGAGCGTAGACTGAAATTGTCGAAGGATTTTTGAATGCCCGTACCTACAAAAAAAAAACAAAAACAAGAAGATCAAAAAAAGAAAATAAGAAACTGCACAAAGATATTCATTAGCATTGCGAACTTACTAAAGAAAACTAAAAATTTCCCGAAAGTGTGTGAATGCCCAGTACGTGTTTTGCTAGTTATCATCTTGCGTTAAACACAAGAAATGTATGTCTTTCAGCCTAGTTTGAGTGCTAAAAATGACGTAGCATCTTTTGCTTCATCGACATGCTTTATATCAGCCCATTTTGACCCGCTTAAAAATCACCCAACCACCCATTTTGTCATCTAAAGTATCATACTTACATTTTGAATATGGGTAACCTTTAACTTCTGGCTTTATAAACTTTCACTACCTGCATTCTCCATTTTTCTTTGAAGCGCCAACATCTAAACAATATTTAAGTTTTAAGTTAGTGATATACTTGAACATAGAGTTGACATAATAATGTAATATATATGGCACGATAACAACCTTCTCTTTAAAAGGATATGATTGTTACCTATTTTGAACTTTGTGCTGATTGATCTCTGTTACCCATTTGATCCGTTTAAAAGGAGATGATTGTTCTACCAATTTAAATTATTGAATAAAACTAACTTGCTTGACCATGGCTGCAAGAGAGGTTGCATGAACAACTGCCATCCTACAACCTTGCCATGCCATGATGCTATCTTCATTCAATTCTGTTTGTACTTGTTCGCAATCTTTGCTACACATTTCATGGGTAAATCAAAGTTCTCTTTCCTTGATATCTAAGTATGAACTTCCATGATATGAGATTTTAAAACACATGATTCAGATGAAAGTTGGAATTTTTAGCTCATGTATGTTATACATTCCTATTTGTAGGGAAATGGGTTGAAATTTCCACATATAAGTAAAATATATAGCAGTTACTACCCGAGTTACATGAGCATCCAACTTAATTATATGGCACCGGGTTTTCACTGATTCAAGAATCTCAACATCACCTGACAACAAAGAACCAATTTACAAACATCTTAATAGCAATCCATAATCCACATTATTAACTTCTGAATGCACTAACCGGTTTTCCTGAAGAATTGTTATCCGGTCTGTGTGATGTGGTGTCAATTGTACTGTTATTCCGCTTCTTCGCTGTATTAACACATTAAAATCTTAAAACATAAAAGCAAATAAAATGTTCCAAAAAAAAAAAAACAAAACACAAGTACTTAGTTATATGCTACCAACCTTGAAGTGTTGCACCACAGCCTCCACATGTGTACACCGGCATGTCAGCTGGCTCGGGCAGAACATTCAGGCATCTTGGGCATCGAACGAACCGCGGTTTGCTGCTTATCAAACTAACCGTCATCATAATCATCAAATTGCTATTATCATCAAAACACGATTAAGAGAAAAGTAAACTGAATGAGAAACAAACAAACATCATTGAATCTATAAACATCATCCAGACTTGTCCGTCTGTTGAATTAACCGGTGATTGTTTATGTAAGCTGCTGTTGTTGGCTTCATGATCATCGTTTTCGACATGCCCGATGGTTCTGGTGGTGAGTTCTATGGGTGATTCTCCTGTATCAGCCAACCAAAATAATTAAAAAACAAATCAAACACTACAAATTCATTAAAAACAACTGAAACAAAATCAGTAACAACAAAGCATACCATCCATGATAAGGTACAATAATTGAATAATGAAGTAAATGACAAACTACATTGTTAAGTTTCGACTATGGAGAAGCTTTCATGCCCACTAAACAACAAAACAAAAATCATAACCACAACCAAAAAAGATGAAACCTTTATCAAACTACAAATTCTTGAAATTACCAATCACGACTAAGAACAAACAGAGCCAAGAACATCTTCACGGATGGTAAAAGTACCTTATCTTCCTGAGTGAACAACAATCGAGAATTGAGAGCAACCGCCCTGATCTGTAGGAGACAGTTGCTTCAACCTTAACATCTTCTCGGTCACTCCGTATCAATGGCAACGATGATTCAACCAAATTCGCAGACTAAACTACAAAACATAAAACGTAACCAATTCATATAATCTTTCATATATCCAAAGCATCTATTATTCAAGAAACAACTTACCTTACAGCCATGATCTTTTGAATTCTACCATATTAGGCAAATATCCCCTGTCCATTGAATCTTTACTGGCCTAAATCACATAAATTTCATTAAAAACAAAAACTAACCATAACTTACAATGTAATAAGCTCAAACATGAAATAAATTACAGGACATCAAATAGCAAGACTTAGTCACATTCTTAGAGCCCTAATTTTATTCACCGGCGAGCCCCAGCCATCGTGTACCCCCAGCTATAAATCGGTATGAATACTACAGATACCCAATCTTACCTCTTCGTAGATCTAACTCTTCAACTCTGTATGTTGAAGACGATAGTAGAAGACAACAAGATCTCCGTAACTTTTCAGGCTCAGAGTTTACAAAATAAAGAAAGCACCATGGCTGCAAGGGAGGTTGCAGATGAAGATCTACCATCCTTCAACCCTGCCAAGCCAAGATGACATATTCAACAATATTTACTCATAACTTTGAACTCATCATAGCCTTATCGAAAACTCTAAAATATACAAAAACCATTCAGCCATCATCAATGACATAGTAAGTGACAAAATTGGCTCTAAAATCGCAATAATTAACAACATTAAACATATTTTTAGAGAGAAATTGACCTTAATTTTAGATAGAAATTGACATTAAACCTGCACTTATGATATGAAGGAAAGCAAGAAGATGAGGAGCGACGTGAACGAACAAAAATCACTGATCTCTTCCGATTCTAGGGTTTTTTCCTCCTCCGCGTCCGGCAAGATCGGCGGCGGCACCACTTGTGATTTTGTGATTTAGGGTTTCTTTTTAAAGAAATATGAATCATGAGAGAACCGGTGGAAGTAGGAAAGTGTGGTTTCTTGAGAGAGAATGACAGCCAAAATTTGGAGATTTGATTTTGAATCTCTCCCTCTGATGTGCAGATGTATGTGGAGTTTATATTTGAGCGCCCATTAAAAACGTTGTCTTTATTTTGAATTTTGAAATATAGATAGATTATATTAACATTTTAAATTGTGATTTATGACATCAGCAAAGATTACGTGGCATGTCTAGTTACTTGACACATATGCAAATCGAGGTCATCTTTTAATCTCCTTTTATAGATTATATAGATATGAAGTATTATGATCAAATACAAATGATCCTAATTGTAAGAATGGTACAAAGGCTCCTAAGAAAACCCACTACAAAAAAAAAAAAAAAAAAAAAAAACCTTAAACATCCACCACCACCAAAAACCTAAACCCCCACCCACCCCCTCCCCCATCACCCACCAATTTTTTTTTTTTTTTTTTTTTTTTTGCCGAGGGGGGTGGGGGTTTAGGTTTTTGGGTGGTGGTGGGGTGGGGGTGGGGTGGGGTGGTTAGTTTTTTTAAGGTTTTTGAGGGGTGGGGGTTAGGTTTTTGAGGGGTGGGGGGTTAGGTTTTTCGGGGGTTTTTTGGTGAGATATAGTTTTTTTTTTGCCCGGGGGGGAGGGGGGTGTTTAGGTTTTGGGTGGTGATGTAGTGGATTTAATTTTAGGTTATTGGTCACTTGTCACTCTATAAATCTTTCTTACACTTCTTACAATTAGGACATTTGTAGAATAACTTGACCCATTATATGAATATCTTGATTATCTTTGAATAAATTATGTATTATATTTGCGGATACCTTTTATTCATTCAATATTCACGAATATATTTCTAAGAAATATCAATGAAAAATGTGGATGTTATTTCAATTCTCTTCTTTTTGGACTAAAGCACAATTCGGAATATTACTAGTAGGGAAAAGTAAAAAATGGGGTGATGTTTCATTCACAAAGACAAAAATTTTAAACACATTAAGAGTGGATGTATTTGATTCAAGTCCCACAAACGACAGCAATAAAAGAAATTTACCGTTTAAAAAAACTAATAGGGAAAGGTAGAGCGTTATAAACTAAAGTTGAAAAGTAAGTAAATAAATAATATTGTAGCCAATTCCCAAGTCAAATTGACAATGTGTTTGGTGTAAAGTTTTTTGTTTGAAGTAATGACCTTGAAGTCCATTTGTTAAAATGACTTTTTTGTACAAAATCACCAAATACGATGAGTAAAGATTAATTAAATTATAATATAATTGAAGTAATCTTCACTTTATAATTAATTAAATAAATTATAATCAGAGTGAATTTCAAGGATTGTCCTTTATCTTTATATCCATTTTTAGGCGTTGTCCTTTATGTTCAAAATTGACAAGTTTTGTCATTTATGTTTTCATATCATATACGTTTTGTCCTTTAGGCCTAAACCAGTTAGTTTTTTCACTTAAATTTGGTCATTTGATTTGCACATGAGGGCATTTTTGTCAATTCAAAAGTAAGTTCAACGGCAGATTTACAGCTCAAAGCTTCTGCAACCTTTCAATTAACAAAAATGCCCTCATGTGCAAAGCACATGACCAAATTTAACTGAAAAAAGTAACTGGGTTAGGCCTAAAGGACAAAACATGTATGATATGAAAACAAAAATGACAAAACTCGTTAATTTTGAACATAAATGACATCGCCTGAAAATGGGTATAAAGATAAAGGACAATCCTTGAAATTCAATCATAAATGCATTTTCCCTCTCTTTCTTTTTATTTCACATATTTTTATATACTTAGATACCAAATACAATCTTTAAAAATTAAAAAAAAACACATACACAAACATAGGGTAGGTTTATTGAAGAACCACAAAAAAAAGCAGAGAACTAGAAAGTCATGGATAAAACATGTCTATATTGGTTAAAATGTGATTGAATGTGAGCATAGTGATTGAATTGTGCGAACATTTGTGGGTTGAAGTATGAATGAGCTTGGTACTGAAGCGATTCCGAAAAACAATAATAGCGGTTAGATGTATTGAAAATAATTGATACGGTACCAGTATTTGAAGATAAATCAACTAAAATATTGGTACCATACCGAACCGGTACTGGTCCCTAAAAAAAGGGTACCGTTAGTAGTACCACAAATGATTGGCACAATACGATACCAATACCCAATACCAAATGTCTATCCCTAGGTTAAAGTGGATGTTGAGATTGCGCAGACTAGTATTGTCGTTGATCTTACGTTTTGTGGTTGATCTTTGCTTGTGGATCAGCTTTAACCTTCTTTTTTGGTTTTCCGAGAATTAATAGGTGAGAGAAAATGTATTATAGAGAGGAAAATAATAGAGCTTGGTCTGAAAATTTGTTAGATAACGTGGTATATAATAGGTTAGAAATTTAGTTTAATTATTTTTAAAGTCAATTCAAATGATCGCATGACTGTTGTCATTTTAGATATCAAAGGTGAATTACTCACTTATCTTCTTGAAAAATCCAAGTACCACAACACATGGTATGATGTTTAATACCGTACCATGCGCCACATTGGTAATATGTGTGGGTACCAAACCTTAAAAAAAGATCCATACCATGTTCACTAATATCTAAAATCTACGCACTCTATTAGGTTAATTAGGTAACGCATAAAGTATCCATGGTATCCACTTATCTATTTAATAATTTCTTGTTAGCTTTATTCAACTACTTGAATTGTTTATATATTTAGCTAACTAGGTTATTCACCCCGTGTGTTACACGGGTGAGTAAAAAAGAAAAGATCAATAAAAGTCGTATTAATAATATATTAATATCGCGTATCATTCTCTCTATTATGAATAACATTATTAATATTATTAGCTATAATAATAATAATATAGTTTAATAATACCTAATATATATTTGTTTAATACTTTAATATCTATTATATTTTTATAATATAAATATGTAAATATATATATATATATATATATATTAGCATATGAATGCTTACAATCGTATGCATGATAATAAAACAATTTGGTTATTAAATTTGAGGTATCATATAGAACATTCGTTTTTTTTTTGTTTCCTTTTTAGAAAACTAATTATATTTTATTTATCAGATGATATATTTTTTAAATAATCAATTCTATTTTTTTTTCAAATGATATATTTTTTAGATAACTAATTATATTTTCTTTATCAAATGATATGTTTAATATTTTATACATTTATCCATTAGGAATAGTACAATGGTGTTGGTGAGTTAGATAATGTGTATGATAGATAGAGGTCATGGGTTTAATCCCCATGGTAATAAAAAAGAAATTATCATTTTGCCCCTGCGGAAAATGACAAAATTGCAGGATTTTATAAGACAAATATGATCTGATTTCATTTTTGGATCAAAATGACAATAAAACTGAAACCACAGGGACCCAGATGCAAAAGGTTTGAGTTTTGGACTAAAGTGGCAAAAGTGACCAAACCTCAGGGACCAAAATGGCAGTTTACTCTAAAAAATATAATCACATTTAATATTAATGACATATATCATCTTAAATATTATTCAAGTATAATATTATGTATTTTTTTTCTCGGTGTTACAACTATACCATCCTAAAAGAAATTTCATTCTCGAAATTACTAAATAAAAAATAACTTACATGGCATGTGAATAACGAAGACACAAAATCTGAGTTAATAGAGACCGATATATAGTTCAAAATACCATACGTCTATAATAGATAAATATGAACAATATTCATAGTAATAACCTAACCACGTATCTACCCATTATCTTCATATTTTGTTTTATAAAAAATTTCTCATCATCAAAAGAAATTATCAAATATTTTTAATAATAAGAAGAAGAAATAACTTATCAAATTTCTCATCATCATAAGAAATTATCAAATTATCAAATTATCAAATATAATCGTAATGTAATTATCAAAATATATTTTAATATGATAACATTTTAATACATTTTAAAGTTTTATGAATATACGTTTTCACTTTAATTATATATTTTGTTACAATATCTCTAATTTCTAATTTTTTTGTTTAATTATGAAAATATATTATTTAAATTACGTACTTATCTGTTATGTATAGTAAATTGAATGTTAATCTATAATAATAATAATAATAATAATAATAATAATAATAATAAAATTAAAAGAGAGACCGCCATGTGTCATTATTTGAAGTCTTTTATTAGTATTAGATGTTCTCGTTTACATTAATCCGATAAATTATAAATTAACATGTTTAATATAATGTATAGCCTTAACTTTATTTGTATATAGGGGCTGTTTGGCTAAGCTTTTCAAAATGACTTATTTGCTTATTTGCTTTCTGAAAAGCAAATAAGCAAATAAGTCATTTTGAAAAGCTCAATTTTAAAGCTTTTCAAAACAGCTTATTGACTTATTTGCTTTTCAGAAAAGCAAATAAGCAAATAAGTAGTTTTGAAAAGCTTAGCCAAACAGCCCCATAGAGTTGGTTATTTAAAACATAACAATAAGAAAATGATCATCAGAGTTTAAAGAACGATATGTGCATTTAATGTTATCGTTTTTTCTATATTTAACTAAGTTAACAACCATATCATAATCTTTTTTTAACAACAAATTAAAATTACTGACGGACCACTGAAGTATTATCGTGTCACGAGCGGAACCATCCGATCATATGTGAAATAAAACAGAGACGATTACAAACTAATGGCAGGTAGACGAGCAACAAGTTGCGCCGCTACCCCATTCTGAATAGCAAACCGTACCCCGCTAAACATAAAATTCTGCCCCATAATATGCGCGGTGTTACTGCTTACAACCTGCTGAACCCGCTTGAGGAACCGCACCGCGTCAGGGGCGAGAGCGCCAAATGTATCGAAAACAAACGGGACAAACACGTTTTGATTCTCGATGCAAGCTTTTTCGTGCTTAGCTACTTTGTCCGCCTCTACTATACGGCCCACTGACATTCTTGTTTTTGGATGGGAATGAGTGCAACACGCGTGTGTCGATTTGACAGGTATGCCCCCCTCGTCATAATGCCTAGGCATAATACACCTATACACCAATTCGAAAGTAAACCCAATAAATATGAGAAAACCTCTTGTGGGAATCAAACTTATGACCTATTGATTTCAAATCTTTATTCCACCTTCAAAATGTCATTAGGCTATAAAACCGTAAGCAACAAACAATTTAAATGTAAATTAATGCAAAACTATAAATCATAAGTTTTTAACGGTAAATATTTAAATGTATCCAACATTACATCCCCAATATTTAATTTACAATTCAATAATCAACCGTATTTTATGATTATATTTATTGTAATACCTGGCTCCCGTCAAGAAAAAAGAAAGCTTTTTATAAGCCAGTTGGGATACACAATACTTATATTTCCTCTCTATACGGAACCAACAAGATATGTTCAAAAACAAGAATCAATCCAACTTTGCTTTTCCATCAAATTCACAAAACCCCTTTTGAATTTCCCTCTCCATCACTCTCCACCCTAAAAATCAAAGCTTTCCATTCTAAATACACCCGGCAACAATGACGTCCGGGTTTTCCGGCGGCTATCCAGATTTCTTCAATGCCAAAAGAGGCGGCGTAAACAACGTTGTTGGGAGATCTGTGTCGTCCATGATGAATGCCAACAACGTTAACAGAAGTAGCTACATGCAACAATTAAATTACAGATCCCCGGTGATTGAGCCACAGTGTGAATTGAATCGGAAACGATCGTTGCTGGAGTTCCAACAGCAACAGCAGTTCCGGCAACAAGCTTCGGTGTACTTGAGGAACGTGAAACCAAGGTACGTGATGAGTGATTTTCATAGTAATGATTATGGCCGGAAACAAAACGACCCCGTTTCGGTGAATCTAGAAACTGACAGAAAGATGAAGAATCGTCTACAAGAACTAGAAAAGGAGCTTTTGCTTGACGATGAAGAAGAACAAAACGACGGCGTTTCGGCTGTGACAGATACCGAGTTGTCGGAAACGATTAAGAAGTTACTGAACCCGGTGAAGGATGAAAAACCGGAAACGACGTCGTCTTCGTCGTCATCATGTGCATCTTCTTCGTCAACAATTTCTCCAAGACAGTTAATATCAAATGCCGCAGATGCAATATCAGACGGTAAACCAGAGATCGTGGTTGAATTAATCACGCGCCTGAACCAAATTTCCAACGCGCGTGGTACTCCTGAACAACGATTGGGCTTTTACATGGCGTGTGCTCTACGCTCGCGTCTGCGCGTGAACTCCACTGCGGAGGAACAACCGTCTTCAGCAACTGAGATGTACACAAAAGAACACATTTTGTCAACGCAGTTGCTCTACGACGTATCACCATGCTTCAAGCTAGCTTTCACGGCGGCTAATAATGTCATCCTGCAAACTTTGTCGTGTTCGGGTCGACCCGAAAGAAATATCCATGTGGTGGACTTTGATATAGGCCACGGGATTCAATACGTGTACTTAATTCACGCGATTGCGGCGGCGCGTAGGGTTGATTATGGAACACCCATTACGTTAAAGCTCACAGCTTTTAAAGATTTTAGTAACGGAAGTGATGAAAGATTGAAACTTGTGGGTGATGGACTCAAATCGCTTTCTCACAAGTTAAATGTTTTGTTTGATTATAACGTTTTGGATTTCAAATTATCTGAGATCAGTAAACAGGGTTTAGCGGTTGCAAACGACGACGTTTTGGCAGTAAATTTTGCTTTTAAGTTGAATAAGTTGCCAGACGAAAGCGTGACGACAGAGAATCTAAGAGACGAGGTTCTCCGTCGAGTGAAACGGTTGTCGCCGGCGGTGGTGACGGTGGCGGAGCAGGAACTAAACATGAATACAGCCTCGTTCACGGCCCGGGTGAACGAGTTGTTTAGTTATTATACTAAGCTTGTAGACTCGTTTGACTCGGGTGTTCCGATGGATAACTCGAAGCGAGTTAAGATTGAGGAAGGACTGAGTCGGAGAATCGTTAACTCGGTTGCTTGTGAAGGTAGGGACCGAGTTGAAAGATGCGAGGTGTTTGGCAAATGGCGGGCCCGGATGAGGATGGCTGGGTTTGAGTCAAACTCAGTGAGTGACACCGAGTTGTTGTTGTCAAAGTTGAAGTTTGGGACACGTGGCAACCCGGGATTCACTGTGAAAGAAGAATCCGGTGGAATTTGCATTGGATGGTTGGGGCGGACTCTCACCGTTGTGTCTGCGTGGCATTAAGTTAGTTCATTGATTAGTTATAAAGAGTTGATTGTGATGATTAATGTTGTATTAGATGCATATTCGATTATTCCCACCTAAAAAACGAATAATAGTGGCATTTAGTTAAGGTGGGGAGTATTGTAAACCGTCCATTCTATTTTCGTGTGTTTAACCACATCTTAACCTAATTGTTATTTTTATTGAAGCTTATAGTTTGCTTAATAAGTTAATAATGTATTGATTAAGGTGTATATATGTGTTACATATGTATACCAAAACATTTACGTGTTTTATATTGTTGTTTCTTTTGTTTTTAAGGCTTGTACATGTTATGTCGAGGGGAGGCTTTATATACCCCACCCCCTCACCGCCTATTTGGCTTCCATTTCTCTCTAGTTGGTGTGGAATAGTAAACGAATTTAATTTTGATTTGATACTTAATAGAATTTATATCGAAACATCAACAGATTAAATATGTCGCAACGCTACATTCGAAATAAAAAGAACAAATATTTTTAAGATATAGAAAAAAAAAGTGTTGTGCGTGTGACACGTGCCATTATATTGTTGGTTCAATAATGAAATAAAAAAAATATATAGGTAAAGATGATGGGATAAAAGAGTGAATACTCTAATAACCAAAAGTAGGGTAAATTTGAAGGGTCAAAGTGTAAGTATTCTTGATTTTGGACTTGTACTTTTTAACCACTCATTTATAACATTTGAAGTCCAACTTTTTAATACTTATATTTTTTATTTTGAACTCAAATGGTTATAACCACTAAAACACAGGGAATCAAACTGTTATAAAATAAACGGCTAGAGACTCAGGTTGTTAAACTTTTTGATTTTGTATTCAAATGGTTAAAATCAATGAAACAAAGGACTCAAAAACTAATTTACTCATTTTAGTGTTACTGATTGTTGGTGGACTTTGACAACCCATAAATTTTACTAATTGTTGGTGGACTTTGATAGCCCATAAGTTTATGTGATTGTTTGATGGGCTTTGGCACATGACAAAATGGAGAAAATGACTACATACGTTTTTAGAAATGTTTGATAAACGTATGATATGAGGGGAAACACACAAAAAGTGTGCATACACGCTTCCAAAGAAAATATGATTTTTGTAATGAATTTTCAAGATTATAATAGGTTTGATTTCACAAGAGAATCTAACAATTTGTTATCAACTTCAACCAAAATTAAATACTACAATCAAATAATTAAACGTGACACCTAATTAATCACACAAAAGTGGGTGACAACTAACTATCTGTTTATTAAATGAAAGTAAAAAATATACTGACACTCAAGTTGATATTTATCATCTTTCACGCTTGATTCGCAACGACTATGTAAGACCCCTCTTAATCCCAAAGGGGATAACTTGGTGGTAAATTGGTGGTTTCCCAACTAAGAGCATTCACATTCAATCCATCAAATTATACATACATTCCACTAAAAAACAACCCCTATATCAATATATTTCCACTAAAAACAAATACTTTTTCTCTCTCCTTTCAATTAAATAATATTATCATTACATTTTTCTCTCTCCTTCACTCACAACCACTTTCAATATATATTAAAAAAATTATACTGGATGAACAGTGTCCCCCCAAATATACAGATGAACAGTAACATTTTCTCTCTCCTCTACTCACAACCACTTTTTATACCCTTTATAATATAAAAACCTCTCCTCTCATTATTTGATGGATTGAATGTGAGTGCTCTAAGTAGTTGTGGGTTCAAATCCTGCAAAGAGCAGGTTTGGTGTGATTTTAGCTGTTCAAAAAAAAAATGTAAGACCCCTCTTAAAGAACTGAATTTTACAATATTTAACACGCATTTATTTCAAAATGCGAGCTTACAAAAACCTTGTTGGGTTTAGGCCACTGGGGGTGGCAGCATTGTTTTTCCGTGATGGGATTTTCAACGCGTGTTGGGCCACGAATTTCCACCGCCACCATAAACGAAAACGCGTTATAGCACCACGAATTCAGATTTCGTTATTTTCTTCACGGCCCGTGATGGTTTTTTTGTGAGGGTAATTGTTGGTTGAGGGGAAATTGTTGGGTGTGGTGGTGAGTGATGACCATTGCCACCAAAAAAAGGTTGTGCGTGATGGAAAAATGATTGATGACATGGCGGAACTTGATTGGGTGCTTGTGAGTGATAGAATTCTATCACTAGTGACCACCCCCACCCCCTTACAATCTGAAGAAACATTGTATAAATGACCGGAATCAAATTATCCAGGGGGTTAGGTTCTGCATAAAAGGGTGGTTCTCTCTCGTTTGATTCGAAGGGACAAGTCTCCTTCTCCGGTGAATACTGCAAAACAGAACACCGTTAGCCTCGTTACGGGGAGAAGGGAGGTTCTCTCCGTAACCCGACTACGGCATGAAAATAAGTATGTATTTATGAAGAAGAAGAAGTATTGACGAAGTGAGTGTAACTTGAAGTTCATACCTGAATTACTCTCATATTTATAGCTGGGAGTTTGGGCGGGAAAACTCGTTGTTGAAATATTAACGGAAGATGCTAACTCCGTAAGCGGTTATTTCCCTCCGTTAATTCTCTTGATCGGATTGTGAGATCACACACGGATCGTGATTTTGATCGACAGCTGGGGTGTTGCCACGTGGAAACTGGGCAAGTGGAGGTTTCTCTCCAATTCCATGCCATCCTCGTGATTACAGGATGGTCTGGGGTGATGACACGTGTCCCAGACGGTTATAACCGCCTGGTGGTGCACGATTGAGTCTTCTAGAAGATTATTGCCATAATCCAGTGTGACTCCTTATTGTGTGGTATCAGTGCAGTAAATAATATCCAAGTCTGGGTATTATTTAAGCGGAAGTGTTAAACTAGGATTCTCATCATTTGTTTGTTACGGAGGAAGGCGTAAGGATTTATTATCTTCCTTTTGGCGCGCGGGTGTTACTTGCTGTTTTTCTTCTAAACTCTTTGTAGGACCAGTGCGCTGTCGCGCAAGGTCTAAAGAGGGCTAAAGATGGGGTTGTGGTATGATCCTAAATACTTGATATGAGGTTTTTGGGACCTTACCCCTTCAAGTCCCCCCAGTCTAGTGTTGCTCTTATGCAAATAAGTGGAGCACTGGACTATATGGGAGAAATGCTTGTAGGTTTTTTAAGCGCGAAAGTGGGGAATCTTCTATGAGAAGATACACTTTGCTTATTATGCTGACGTTTGGGAATCTTTGACTTTGGGTAAGATGTACAGTTTGTGAGGAAAAATATTTATGACTTTATTTATTCTGAACTGTTGTAATCTTGGGCGAAGAGTTTGTGTAATTATGAGCTGACGTCATTTCTTATAGCTTGTGCTGACCCTTTGTCTTCTGGTTTAACTGTAGTTTCTGGGAATGCGTGTGGACCCTGTCAGAGGGTTTTAAATGAGATGTGATACTTGCAGTGGCAACGCCGTTGAGAAGGCAGTTGATTTGACACTCAATCATCACAATTCTTATCTCGATGTTACTGCTTCTCTTTTTTTTTTTTGGTATATATATTCACTTTGGGTGTGATATTCTCTTCCTAATTTTGGAAAAAATGGAGAATAGGCGACCGATTCGGTGGAGAAGACCTTCTGAAGTATTGAGGGTTCTAGAAGCTGCTGACGCTTTGCTACTGCTTTCCAATCCATTGACTGATCTTATTGTTAGAGATGAAGGTGTTGATGATGCAAACCGTCGGGATGCTTTGGAGAACCGAATCCGTCTTCGTCTTGCAGATGACAACAATGGTGGGGTTACTCGGCTGTCTGCACACCTTGTGACCCGGTCCTTTCCGGTTGATCGGAGAGGGAGTTCGTCAATTGTTTACCAGCGACGTCGCCGTGTTGTCACTCCGGCTGAAGTTCCGGCTGGTGTTGCTGAAGATGGTGAGGAGAATGTCAACCTTTGGATTGTTGATCCCCATCCCTTGTCTGAGTATGGTAAGGTTCTCCATACTCCGTATGGTGTATTAGATCAGCTTTCTTAGTTCGTTTATGTAACTAGTACTCTTTTTTTTTTTTTTGAAGAAACACTGCTGTGTTCTTTGTAAATGGTTTGTTTAGAGTGCTTTGTTGCACTAATGATATTTTTGATGCACTGATGTGCATGTCTGTTTTGGTGGTTTATAAGTTATGTTTGAATTACAATATGTTGCATATGCTTAATTTCTTTGTTTAGGTAGGGCGAATGAGAATGGTATTGTGCTCATGTGTGAACGTATGTCTAAAATGCGCGCGAGGTTGTGCTTTTTTAGACTGTTCATGAGGCGTACAATGTTCACCATGTTGTTTTCGCGTAAACCAAAAGAATTATATGCAATTTGTAACAAACAATAACATGTGTAAGGATAACTTTTGCATTAATAGGGCGCAGGGCCAATAATACAAAGTGAAATAGAAAAATACATTGCCTGTATAAATCTGACTTGTTGGGTAGCTCGGCTACATATAACACCTGCGCAACTGCTGCGCGTTCTAGGTGCGGGGAACGGGTGTTCCGTCGATTCTTTTTAGGGTGTATGCCCCTTTGCCTAGGACCTCGTTGATGATGTAAGGCCCTTCCCATTTTGGCGCTAGCTTGCCTTGCTTTTCTGCATTGTAGGCTTCATTGTCGCGTAAGACAAAGTCTCCTGGAACGAAAGTACACACGCGTACACGCGCGTTGTAGTACTTTTCAAGTTTGGACTTGTATCTTGCTACAGTGATGGCGGCGTTCTCTCGCCTTTCTTCGAGAAGGTCTAAATCCATTCTTCGTTCCTGTTCATTGTTTTGCTTTTCCATGGCAAGCATGCGCGATGATGGAAGGCCAATTTCGGCTGGGATTACCGCCTCCGATCCGTAGACAAGACTGAATGGGGTTTCTCCCGTACTGGTCTTTGGCATGGTACGATGGGCCCATAGGATGCTGGGGAGCTCATCGACCCATCCTCTGCGCGTAGTCCCAAGTCTCGCTTTTATGCCATCAACTATTTGTTTGTTGACATTTTCAACTTGCCCATTTGCCTGTGGATGCGCCACAGAGGCGAAGTTGTGTTCAATCTTCATTTCCTTGAACCACTTCTGAAGATCTTCTGAGGCGAAGTTGGTGCCGTTGTCGGAAATGATGCGCAATGGTAACCCGAATCTGCAAATAATATGTTCCCATATAAATTTGCGGATTACCATTGCTATGGTTGAAGCTAACGCCTTGGCTTCGACCCACTTTGTGAAGTAGTCTACTGCTACGATAATGAATTTCACCGCGACAGGCGCGTCAGGGAATGGCCCAACAAGATCGATGCCCCATTGGTGGAAGGGCCAGGCGGATGTGACCGGTACGAGTGGGTTTTTTGGACGGAGGGTTTTTGGCGTGTGACGTTGACACATAATTGTAGATTTTTTGAAATATTATAGGATTTTCAACTGATGATGAAAGACCAAATGATTATCATAGATTTTTTTATTAATAATGAAAGAAACGTTAAGAGGTACACCGGAATATGATACGAATTTGTGTACTCTTATCTTAACACATAATTGTATTAAGACTGTTTTAAGGTAATGAACTAACAGAAATTAAATAAATAAATCTGTACATCAGGTGTGAAAATGAGATTAGCGCAAGGTTCAAATTAAAGAAAACGCCACCACAAGGTGTCGTAACCAATTAAATGATTCAATGAAAGCGAAGACCAAACAATATTATGGGTTTGAATAGATGAAGTATTTGACAGGATGCATTTATTTAAAAACTTTTATTTATACTAGGGTCAAATAATAACTTAACTTAGATATTACATATCAGCGATTACGTCTGGAATCATTTCTGCTTCTTGCGTAGTAAGTACGAATGCTCGCGCGTTTTTCTTAGCTCCGTCTGTTGTTTTTGCCTTGTTGTCGAGTGCTTTGGTCAGTTTGGGGCAATATGGTTTAATGTGTCATGTTTCTCCGCAATTGTAACAAATATTAGCCTTCCTTCTACACTCTTCCTTTATATGCCCGGTCATCTTGCAGAAGTCACAGTAGGGTGTTCTCCTAAAACGACATCTTCCTGAATGCTTTTTGTTACAATTTCTGCAGGTAGGTTGCTCTAATGACGTTTCAGTTTCTTTCTTCTTGTAGAATTCTTGGGAAATTTTCTGGGCTAACTCTTTCTTCTTGTTTTCTTCTCTTGTGCGGATTAGCCCATCTGTCAGGATGTTAGCTAGTTCAACTGCTTCTTCAATAGTCTGTGGCCTAGCAGCCTTGACCATGTCTCGGATTTCACCAACTAATCCCCAAATATAACGAGAAATTAGTACGGGTTCTGGCGAAGCCAGAGTTGGTACCATTCTTGCGTATTCGAAGAATGCTGTCGTATATTCCCGACAATTTACATCTATCATTTTATGATTTAGGAACTCGTTAGCCATTCGTTCCTTTTCATAAGGGGGACAAAATTTTCTTTCTGTCATTTCCTTGAATTTTTCCCAGTTCATGTTATAAGCCATGTCACTTCCTTTTGCCTGAAGAATTGTATTCCACCATTCTAAGGTTTCTTCCTTAAAGAGGTTGGACGCATACATCACCTTATCTTCTTCGGCACATTTGCTGATTTTAAGAACAACTTCGGTCTTTTCCAACCATCGCAGAGCAGCCGTGACGCCTTCACTGCCTGCGAACTTAGTTGGTTTATAAGCTAGAAATTCTCTGTAGGTACACCCGAGAGTCATTTCCTTCATCTTCATGGGAAATGGGGTTTTGATAATATCCTCATTGCCTCCAATGACACTATGGCTAAAACTGTCGTCACGAGTATGCTTGCTACTCGCAGCTTTGGTGGGTTCTAAGGGGTTTTTAACAGCTTTAATTATTAAAGGTAAAGCATTAGCTATTCCTTGGGCTATTAGATTTTCTATAGCATTTTTATCCAAAGGATTTTCATTATTAGCATGAACTTCTGGATTATGTGATACTTCATTTGACATCTGAATGACAAACATTTTCAATTATTAATATCACAGAATAATTAAAACAAAATAATACTTCCAGGAATCATATGTGCCTATCTACATATATATTCATATATTTAAATTTACAAAAATAACACATACGTTACTTTGTATTAATTTCCTAACTTTATTGTTTCAGATTAGGTATTAAAAGAACACCTAAATAGCTTAAACAAGTGGCTCTGATACCACCTTCTGTCAAGGCCCCCGACCCCACCCTGGGAGCGAGAGCCGTGAACCAGCCAGATGGTATCGGTGTTGATTAATTACGCAGCGGAAAAATTTTCATCAGGATCGTAGTAAGGAAATGATTTCAGAGTTGGTAAAACACCGAACTTTTAATATAAAACAAATGGGCTAAAACCCGTATTTCATTCAATTGTTTTTATAGGGATAAACCCAAATTAATAAAACATAAATTTCTTATTTTATTCAGGTATTTATAGCCACTTTATTTAAGCCTTCAGTGCTCCATAGCTGGCTTCTATCATCTTTATAGCAAGTTACCTGAAACACGTTTTGAAAACATTTTATCAGTAATAAATACTGGCGAGTTCATTCCATTTTTATAAAATATATTGTTATACTTTACAGCATCAAGGTTTTTATATTTATTTATATTTACCCAACCCAATCGGTATTTGTCACATGGTGACAGTTTCGATGTGACAGTGGTCATATCACTCATTGGCTCATTTTCGTCTAATAGTTAATTTATCAAGTAATAGATATATAGTATATCTTACTATTATATTGGTCACTAGGCGATTCCTGTGACGGTGGTCAAATCACTGTTGATCATTCTCTCAACTAGTGACTCGGGTCATATTACTGTTGATCATTCTCTCAACTAGTAATTGTGGTCATATCACTGTTGATCATTCTTTCGACTAGTGAATCGGGTCATATTACTGTTGATCATTCTCTCAACTGGTAATGGTGGTCATATCACTGTTGATCATTCTTTCAACTACTGACTCTGGTCATAACACTGTTGATCATTCTCTCAACTAGTGCCTTTGGTCATGTCACTGTTGATCATTCCCTCAACTAGTGACTCTTATCAAATAATGTATACCAAACTTCACATATATTGGTAGTAACTGCTGAATACATAACTCAACTATACATGTATAGTAATAGATTAAATAGGGGTTATGGCTATTGAAGTTTTAGTCCCCATGCTTATTGTATGTAATATTTACTTTATATATTTTATATATATATATTCACTTTATATGCACCTATATAAAGAAAATATACGTAATATTCCCTGTATCAAGATTGGCTACAAAAGCATATATACAAAATAACACATATAATATAATTAATATATTATAAAAATGGTACCTAATATATTAATGGTGTCAAGTGGTACCTTATATACATAATCTTAATATAGTGGTTCTCTAATTATATAATCTTTTAATAGTGGTTCTCTAATTATTTAACACATATTAAATTGTAACATTAAACCCTGATATAAAAGAACACATATTAAAAGTTATATTAAAGAACATCTAAATGGAATAACACATACGTTGGAAAGGATTTTATATATATTTCAATAGCATATTCTAAGAATATGACTATTAAAATATATATAGTTCTATTATAATATGTCTTAACATGAGCCAAAATTATTTTAATATGTTTATTAGTTATATTTTCTTTAATATAACTAATATATTTTAATAATGATTAATAAAGCTCTATTTTATATACAAACCATTTAGATTTATTTTAATCATACATTAAATTTATTAGTAATGTAAAAATAATATTAGTTATAGGCTATAGCTACTGGGGCACAATTCCCCTGTGCTAGTGGTCATGCTACTATTGGCTAACTTTTTGGCAAATAGTAACGAGGGTCAAGTAAAGTATAAACCCCTACATACTGGCAGCTATTGTAGAATACAAAAACTTAATCACTGTAGGTATAACTGATAAACATTTAGGATTTTAGAAAATATTTTTAAATATAACTGTATCACAAAAAGGTGATAAAACTGTGAGAAAAGAGAATGGACTCACTTTGTAACTTTAGGGTTCAACTAGAAAGCCTCCTAGTAGAATCTTAGGTATAACTTCAGAGCTATTTTAAATATATATATATATATATATATTTGCACTCGTGTTAAGTATAATAACCCTAATCAACCTTGTCCCTATGTCACGAGACAAAACCCTAACGAACTTAGTCGGGCAGAGCCTTGACATGCGTTATGGGGCTCCAGATCAATCGGAAAGGGTAGCGGTGATCGGGAGTTAAAATACTTAAAACATGGCAGGGCATTATTATTATTATGGGATGAAATAAAAAATATAGATTTTTAGAGAGAGAAAGAAAGCTAGGGAGATCTAGAGAGAAGGCTGAGAAAGGAATGGTAAGCAAATGTTCTGAAAGAAAATTCCCTATTTATAGAAACTTTCCGAGTTTCTTGGAAAGTCCTTTTGTTTACACGTATCCTGGCAAACATACACGTATACTGGCAAACACATTAATTCATGTTACACCTAATTTGAAATTTTCATAATTGGCATGCACATGCACACGTAGACAACCTTGGTATTTAGAGTTGATTTTATTATTTTATTTATATATTATAATAATTAATTCAGCTGCTTCACTTATTTCACTTATTTGGCGCTTATAATTTCTAAAATATGACGTTTTATAAAAGAATGAATATGTCATTAGAACGAGAATATTTGTATCTACATTTTGAACCAAGATTCATTAAAAACGGAGTAAGTCCAAATACAATATATTTTTATAATTTAATTATTTGACGGTTTCTAGGTCCGTCTAGGTACTTCATATTTCTAACAGTCAACTTACCCGTAATCTACCTGTCTAATTATATAAGTTTTTATATACTTTTATTTTAATAGAAAGGTCACCCGTATACAGGCCAATTAATTAGTATAACATTCCAACCAACTAGTTTTTAAAACTATTTGGGTCGAATAATTATATTAAAAATAAAACTAGTTACTAGTGGTTAATAAATTTAAACAATCTATAATTCTTATATGATAAAAAAATGGATATGTTACATTAAGCACGTATAATCAAGTTTTAAGGCCCAACAATAGAAATAAAACAAAATTTCTGACATATAAGTCGGTCGCGCCCCACGACCGTTTTTGGCTCATCCTTCGCGGCCCGCGACCAGTGTCGCGTCGCGCGACCATATTGTTGACTTGCCATCGCGTAGCGCGACGGCCTATTTTTTCACAGCAGGTTCGTTTTCTTGTTGCTGCACTTGCCCAGCTACGAAAATTGACATATAACAACTTAAAACCTGCATAACTTTTGCTATACAAGTCCGTTTTACATAATTCTTTTTCCTACGCGGCCGTAATACAATTACGGATCCGTTTGTCATCTCGATAAGCAATAAAAGCTGATTTATAAGCAAATGGTTTATAAAGTCTTTATGCCAGTATTTGACCCATTTCATTTTAGCACCATACTACATGTTTATTAATGAATATTATTTCTTGTCATTTTACCCATTCCCGAGCTCGTCAAACGTTAGCGTTTTCGCTCCCATTACATGGTTTGCGTACGCGTTTACTTTTGCCGGTTTATTTTGTAACTTCGTAACACTTAAACCAACATCTTACAACCTACTTTATTTTGACCCGTTTAGAAGTTTTCATGCCTTTAAGCATCTAACTAGCTCATTCCATTTCACACTTTGCATTCTCATATTAGGATAACTACTTATATTCCACCACAACTAATTTTTGTGGTGGATTTAACATAATTAACCAATCTTCCAAAATTTTACCTTTCGGTTGGTCATATTATGCAATTTACCAACTTTTAGGCATTTGACCCACGAATGTGCATACCTATAACTTTAATTCAAATTTAATGATTCCATAATCAAATGCAAGTTACTAAACAACCTTTATGGGTTGTTTGCCTGATTTACCCATCAAGGGTTTTTTGGTCAATTTTAGTCCCTCATTTACGACGAAGGACTTTTGCTAATATTTGACCAAAATATCACTTTTTAAGTATAATTCTAAATATGCGTACCTGGCCCGGGTCAACAAATAGACCCGATTTATACTTTGTTTTTATTATCACAATTTCTATGGCGACAAAATCATCCGAATTGCTAATCGTTCCTGTTAACATAAGGCTCGACAACCACATTAGTCGATATTGTCAAATGGTGACACCACCACCATTTGACCCGTTTGGCCTATATGGCCAAACCTTTACATGTATAGCAAAAACATGGTTTTTAGTTACCAATTTGCCCATCCGACCTATTTCGTATTTTCCTTTCATTGGATCTCGTTTTCTTAATGTTAGATTACACTACAAGGTAATCTTATCGAAAACTCATAATTTCTTAGCCCTCTCATGACCAAGTTACCATTTCGCCCTTTTTACCATATCCCATGGTTTTTATTGTTTATATTAGTCCGACCCGCATCAACTGCGTCGAAAATCGATGTTTCCCGTATTATATATATCATAGTTATACTCAAAAAATAAGCAAATATTCTACAAGGGGGTGTAAGTTTCACTTACCTCTCATCCGGTTTACGTTTCTCTTCTCGTACTTGATTTATTTGACCGCTTCTTTCCCAAGCCTCCACCTAGCTCGTTTAAGCGACAAACTATTGTCAATAATTTACAAGGCGCTTAAATTAGTCATTAGCATTCACGACTATTCCACCTCACTTATTTTCTATGTCGAAGCTACTATTCGACTTCATGATTAGTTAACTTAGTTTGTCAAAGTTAACTACTTTCAATCACATGGTTTACAACATTAAGTCTAAATCAACATAATATTTAGAACCCTTATCACTTCATATTACGCGTAATTGCCATATCATTCAAATACGCGTTTTCACTCTAAATTTCAACACTTTAGTTCTCATTTAGGCATTTTAACAAACACCTAATGTGCATAATTTGTATTCTTCTTTTATCAAGTTCATGGTTATTTTCTCAACCAAGTCTTAACATCAATTAACATGTTCATATCAATTTTTCGTATCTACAACATCAGAATTTACTTACGAAAATTCAAATTACACTAGAACAACTATCAATTTCTAGTGTTTAACATGTTCATACAAAAACCCACTTATCATCTTCAATGGTGATCATGAATTCACAAGAATTAGGCCTAACTTCATCATATACTTGTCTAGGGTTTACTCCTAGACACTACAATGTTCCTATTTCATCATATAACAAGCATGCAATCATCTAATTCGAATTCTCTAGGTTTGCTCAGAAATTCAACTAGAGATTTCTGTTGAAATTTACATACCTCGTGACTCCTTTTTCAGTGGAGATCACTAATTCGTACTCGGATTTTGATTTAGACTTGATTTGGACCTTCAATTTGAGAGATTTGTGAGAGTTTAGGGTTTTGATGATGAGCTTATGTCGCCCCCTTCTCTGTCGATCGGCCAGACACACACAATTGTGTGTGTTTGGTAATTAAATTTTGTTTTTAATAATTCTAGTTTCAGCTTTTAGCACCTTTGGTCCTTCTTGTTTCATTTATTATAAAAGAAGCTATATCTCATAGCTTTTCATTTAATTACCCATTACTAACTAGGTTAACTATTCCTAGTTAACTTGGTGGGTGTGGGGAATTATAACCCGTTTTATTTTTAAATCCCATTAACTCGGGCTTCTAACAAACCGTGTTTTCTCAAAGCGTTTATTCTTCTTTTTGATTAATATAAGATTATTTATTTAAATCCTAATATTCACCGGGTTAATTTTACCACTAACGGTATTTTACCCGTCTTTATTAATAACGGGGTTTGATTACCAAACCCATTTTTGGGGTATTACAAGTCTACCCCCCTTAAAGAGGTTTCGTCCCCGAAACCTTTCTCATGTACTTCCTTAGTTTAGAATCACATGAACCTTGATTTCGGTGATCACTTGAGCATTACTCTCATTAAAAAAAAATCTTGCCAAAGAGTATGGTAATGTGTTCTTGGTTTTAAGGCGTATGCGCCTTTCACGCGTAAAGCCATTACTTTACACTTGTATTTCTTATTCTGGTCACTTATTTGACCGAGTTGTCATCTGATCACTCGGTTATATTATTTTCAACATGCTTACTTCAAGCTAATCTTATTTCAACAGGCGCTTTGTAAAAGTCGTAACACTATTCCGACTGTAAAAGGTTTTACCGGCTAGACCGATTAGTCGCCGTCACTTTATGTAACAACCCTCGGTAAAACCAATATCCTCGACACTCTAGTATATTATAAAATGTCCCAATATGTCTTTTATTACACCCCATATGTGAAAACTAAGCCTTAGTTATATTATAATTATAAAATAAATTAAAAACATGAAATATAGGGCTAAGACAGGCCGCGTAGACCCACCTTAACCACTTACGCGGGCGGTATAAGGGCTAGAACCTGATATCGTTGAAACCTTTAGTTCAAGCGGGTCACGTAAGAGTTTTGATTAGTTAACGCGGGCCGCGAGAGCTCATCAAACGCGGATACATCCTGAGCTGACACGTGTCGTCATCGTGTCAAGCCTAGTGGTGATCCGGATAAGCTATGCGTTGACCCTCGGTTTGACGCGGGCCGCGTAAGGCTTCGCCTTACCCTACGCGGGCCGCCTGGAAGTCAGATATCAGCACTATAAATAGAACGTATCAGTTTTCGTTTTCCGTCGCTCACGATTCATTCTCAATCTCGAATTCTGAAAGTAGTTGGCATAATTTTCAAGTATAATACCCCCTAATTAGCAAGGTTCTGCTCCGTTGTAAGTATTATAACCCCAGTTTCGTAATAGTTACGCTGCCCGATTGATTTAGGGTTCCGTAACAACTGTCGTGGTTCTGCCCGACGTAGTTGTTGGAATGCCGTCTCAGGGAGGGTATTATTAATATTTTCAAAGGGTTATGGTACTAACCAATGTACATTTGTATAAATTATAGATTATATCCAGGAAACCCTTACGAAAAGCCTAAGACAGCAATGTGAGTTTATCCTCTTTTTGTTAACCTTTTTGGAATGTTTTACAAAACCTTAATTGTTTTACAATGTGATTAAGCGATGATTGAGTCTTTGTAGTTCTTCAATTACTGCAGGTATTATGGGGTTTTGTATACAAAATTTATTACTACGAGTAGTAGTAGTAAGTCTGAATGACAGTGCATTACCATTGGACGACGAGTTAGCCAATGGGTAATTTGACCATAGCCATAGATCCGGTCGAGTGGCAAATACTGAATGAGTAATTGTGTAGACAGAAACAATGTGATCGCTCTCAATACTGTTTTAATTGATAAAATGTTTCTTGATTAAACTGGGATTCACTCACCAGTATTTCTGACTGACAAATGTTTTTAAAACGCGTTACAGGTAACACAATGTGAACAGCCAATTAATGGAAGCCAGCTGGAGAGCACTAAAGGCTTGGGAAAAATGTGGCTATAAAAGTTACCTAATAAACGATGTTTTAAATTCAATAAAATAGGGTTTGTCCCTATAAATGTATTGTAACAAGAAACTTGGGTTTTACCCATGTGATTATTAATAGTAAATGAGGTGGTTTTACTCTGATAAACATTTCCTAACTACGGTCCTGATGTAAATTTCGCTGCGAGATTTCATAACCTGATACCACCGAAACTCTGAGATCGCGTCCGCCCGTTCCCGGGAATTAGGGATCGGGGGTTGCGACAGAAGGTGGTATCAGAGCCTAGCCACTGGTCTGAGCCAAAGAAGTGTTCTGCTGACACTTAAATTTTAAATTTTGTTAGGAAATAAATTATGAAAGTATATGCATAACTGTATTTATTTGTTATGTGTTATTTGACTATCTGTTAGTTTACAGTAATACAGTATGAGTGATCAAGGACCATCAGACATGAATCGTCTATTGTCTGAATCACCTAAGAGTGAAGGTACTTCGTCACAGCCTGCCCTTTCTGGGTATTCTGCTGATCAGGAAGAAGGAGTGCTTGGTTTTAGAGCTCAGTCAGAAGAGCCATTCCCTAATAAGAAACGAGGATGGTTCAGTAAGGAAGCTTTTGCTCGTAGAAAGAGAATGCGAAAGTTGCAACAGCAAAGAGTTCTAGCAGCTGCTAAGCGTAGAACCGATGACCATACACAGGATATGCTTAATAGAAGCCTAGCTAATTTTCATATCCTAGCCACAACTGCTGCTGACCCGAGTCTGGAACAACTAGTAGCCCCACAACCACAAAACCCAGATCAACCCATGGAAATAGAAAACCAGGAAAATCAGGTGGAGATGCATGACTTTAACCCAGAGGAAATCCCTAGGGTACCTGCGCCAAACCCTCTAGATCCAAATTACGACCCCTGGTGGGACGATAATAGGGATTTTGTGCAACGTTACCCTATCCAGGAATACCCACCCATACAGAACATAGAAGCCTACCCAGGTATGGACCCTTTAGATCCCTATTACCAAGATGAATATATTAGGGAAATTTTAGAGGATCCTTACCGATTTCAGGAACTGTCACCCCCATATCATGAAACCGCACCCCATATTCCAAACCCAGTCCGAGAACCTGCACCCCCAATGAGTGCAGAAAACGTCCAAGAACTTAGGACTTTCGGGGAGGAAATTTTAGAGAACAGTGAGAGAATGCGTCAGGTGGGAGAGCGTCTCGTATGGAAATACGATGAGCGCAATATGGATTTTTGGATAAATCCATATCCATGAATGTGAATGGAGGAAATGGTAGTAGTAATAATAATAAAATATAATAAAATAAAAATAAAATAAAATATGTGTGTACGGATGCATATTACTATTAGTGTAATTTTCTTTCTGTTGGTATTGTAATCTTTATTTCTGTACTAGTGTGTAATAGACGCATAGTATATGAAAATAGAGTACAAGTCGCAATGATCGACGGTTTTGGTTAAATTGCGTGTCATGTAATTAACTATATTACCTATTATTTGTGATATTAATATGGGATACATCTTTAAAATTCAGATGGCCGACGAAGGAAATCAAGGAAATCTGAATAACGATAACCAGAGTAACATTAACGTGGTTAATGAGAATCCAAGCATCAATAACAATAACAATCAAGTGGACAATAGTGCTATCCAACATATAGTAGCACAGGGAATTATAGATGCAATGCCATTTATTCTTCAAACTGTTAAGGATGCTGATAATAAAAGTAAGCATAGCAGTAAGCGACCAAGTGAACCAGAAAACAGCGTGAACAATGGACCTGTACTTCAAATGCCCATTCCCAAAAGAAGAAGAACCGTGCCTTACGGTTGTTCTTATAAAGAATTTTGGTCTTGTAAACCAATGGAATTCTCGGGCAATGAAGGGGCCATTGCAACTTTATGCTGGATAGAAAAGACTGAGGCAGTCTTAAGGATAAGCAAGTGTGCTGAAGCAGATAAGATACTGTTTGCTTCTAATCTGTTTAAGAATGCAGCACTAGAATGGTGGAACACTATCCTCCAAACAAAAGGAAGTGATAGAACCTATAATATGGAATGGGAAGAGTTTAAGGACAAGGTAGAAAGAAAATTCTGCCCTCCAAATGAAAAAGAACAGATAGCAAACAAATTCCTAAACCTTAGGATGACTGGTGTGGATAGCAAGGGGTATACAAAGTTATTCTTCGAATATGCTAGGATAGTGCCAACTCTTGCTTCACCAGAACCAGTATTAATCTCTTGTTATATTTGGGGATTAATTGGGGAGATAAGACACGTAGTCAAGGCAGCTAGACCTCAAACAATAGAAGAAGCTGTAGAACTAGCCAATACCTTGACTGATGAATTAGTCCGTACCAGAGAAGAGGATCAAAGGAGGAACCTAACCTAGAAGTTGACACAAGAATTTCGTTCTGGAAATTCTAACCGTGGAAAAAATATAGGTTCTACCTCTGCACCCTACTGTAGGTATTGCAAAAGAAAGCATTCCGGAAAATGCTCCATATATTGTAACTTTTGCAAATTATCGGGACGCAAAGAAGAAAACTGCAGGAAGAAAGCTAACAGCAGGGTATGTTACAATTGCGGAGAACAAGGTCATATCAAGCTAAATTGTCCAAAATTAGCTCCAGCTCCAGATAACAAGAATACTAAAAATGCTAGAGCATTTGTTCTAACTGCAGAAGAAGCCAAGATGATTCCAGATGTCATAGCTGGTACGTTTTTAGTTAATGATGTTTTTGCTAAAGTATTATTTGACTCTGGTGCAAACCAAAGTTTTATTAATACATCGTTTTGCAAATTTCTAAATCAATCATTAACTAAACTACCACAAGAATGCTTAGTAGAGACAGCTAATGGGGAAATTGTTAGAATTTCTGAAATCTTGCAGGGAGCAAGCATAGAAATTTTAAATCAGAAATTTATTGCAAATCTTTATCCCATGAATCTGGTAGGATTTGATGTTGTTTTAGGAATGGATTGGTTAATAGCTAATAAGGCCAGTATTTTATGTGATCAAAAGTTAATTCAAGTAAATTCACCAAAAGGTAAAATGATCACAATTAAAGGAGATAAATCTTCTAGGTCAACTAAATTTATCTCTGTAATGAAAACTGCAAGTTGTATGAGAAAAGGTTCTATAGTGTATTTGATTTCTATAATCATTAACACTAAAGGGAAGGATTTAAAAGATATTCCAGTAGTATCTCAGTTTTCAGATGTATTTCCAGAAGAATTGCCAGGGCAACCTCCAGACAGAGAAGTTGAATTCAGGATTCATCTATTACCAGGAACAGCACCGATTGCCAAAGCACCTTACCGTTTAGCACTTGCAGAAATGCAGGAGTTGAAGAAACAATTAGACGAATTGTTAGAAAAAGGATTCATACAACCAAGTTCGTCGCCGTGGGGAGCGCTGATACTCTTCGTTAAAAAGAAGGACGGATCAATGCGTATGTGCATTAATTACCGTGAATTAAACAAGGTCACAATTAAGAATCGGTACCCATTACCGAGAATCGATGATCTGTTTGATCAACTGCAAGGAGCCCGATTTTTCTCTAAAATCAATTTAAGGTCAGGATATCATCAATTAAAGGTACAGGAAGAGGACATTCCTAAGACCACATTTAGAACAAGGTATGGCCATTATGAATTTACTGTCATGCCATTTGGTTTAACCAATGCCCCAGCTGTATTTATGGACATGATGAACAGAATATGTAAGCCATATTTGGATAAATTCATAATTGTTTTCATAGATGATATTCTAATTTACTCTAAGAGTAAAGAGGATCATGCTAAGCATTTGCACACATTTTTAAGTTTGTTAAGAAAGGAAAAGCTTTATGCTAAGTTTTCAAAGTACGAATTTTGGTTAGAACAGGTACAATTCCTTGGACATTTAGTCAATCATGAAGGAATTCATGTGGATCCAACCAAGATTGAGGCAATTACTAAATGGAAAACCCCTGAGTCACCAACTGAAGTTAGAAGTTTCTTAGGATTGGCCGGTTATTATAGAAGATTTATTAAAGATTTCTCTAGAATAGCCATTCCCTTAACTAAATTAACTTGTAAATATGTTAAGTTTGAATGGGGATTAAAACAAGAAGAAGCCTTTAGAATCCTTAAGCAAAGATTAACCCATACACCCATACTAGCATTACCAGAAGGAGCTGAAGACTTTGTAGTCTACTGTGATGCTTCTAAATTAGGTTATGGATGTGTGTTGATGCAACGACAAAAGGTTATAGCTTACGTATCTAGACAACTTAAGAATCATGAAGAGAATTATTCAACCCATGATTTAGAATTAGGAGCTATAATATTTGCTCTTAAGATTTGGAGACATTACCTTTATGGTAGTAAGTTTACCATATTTACTGATCACAAAAGTTTAAGGTATGTTTTCGAGCAGAAATAGTTAAATATGAGACAAAGACGTTGGATGGAATTTCTTAGTGATTATGATTGTGATATCCAGTATCATGAAGGAAAAGCCAATATAGTGGCAGATGCTTTAAGCCGAAAGTATCATGAAAAACCAAAAAGGGTACGTTCTCTTAAATTAAATCTGCAAGTAGATTTAAATGATCAGATAAGAGAAGCACAAGAATCAGTAATCAAGGATGATTCTGAAAAATTAAAAGGTATGCAAAAAGAACTGGAACAAGGGACAGATGGAATTTGGAGATTCCATAAAAAGAGAATGTGGATACCTAAATTAGGAAATCTACGTCATTGTATATTAGAAGAAGCCCATAAGTCCAAATATACAATGCATCCAGGAAGTGACAAAATGTACCAGGATTTAAGGAAAAATTTATGGTGGATAGGAATGAAAAAGGATATAGCAGCCTATGTTTCTAAATGTTTAACATGTTTACAAGTCAAAGCTGAACACCAAAAACCCCCAGGTTTGTTACAGCAATTAGAAATGCCAGTTTGGAAATGGGAATTTATAACAATGGATTTTGTTACTAAATTACCCAAAACAAGAAAAGGTAATGATACAATCTGGGTGATTGTAGATAGGCTAACTAAGTCAGCTCATTTTCTACCAGTGAAGGAAACAATTAGTATGGAACAATTATCTAAGTTATATGTAAATGAAATTGTTTCTTTGCATGGAATTCCTTTATCAATTGTTTCTGATAGGGATAGTCGATTTATATCTCATTTTTGGTCTAGTTTCCAAAAGGCAATGGGAACCAAGTTAAAGCTAAGTACGGCTTATCATCCACAAACGGATGGACAAAGCGAAAGGACAATTCAGACAATGGAAGACATGCTTAGAGCTTGTGTAATTGATTTTGGAGGTAATTGGGACGATCACTTACCTTTAATAGAATTTTCTTATAATAATAGTTATCACACAAGTATCAATGCTGCACCATTTGAAGCACTTTATGGACGAAAATGTCGAACCCCAGTCTGTTGGGCAGAAATTGGGGAAAAACAACTATCTGGACCTGAGATAGTGCAAGAAACAACCGACAAAATTATTCAAGTCAAGGAACGACTGAAAGCAGCACGTGATAGACAGAAAAGTTATGCTAATAACAGGCGAAAACCATTGGAGTTTCAAGTAGGAGATAAAGTATTACTGAAAGTCTCTCCTTGGAAAGGAGTGGTAAGATTCATCAAAACGGGGAAAGCTAAGTCCCAGGTATATTGGACTTTTTAAGATTATTAGAAGAATAGGACCAGTAGCCTATTAGCTACAACTACCAGATGAAATGGAAGGAATACATGATGTGTTTCATGTATCTAATCTTAAAAAGTGTTTAGCTGATGAATCATTAATAGTACCTCTTAAGGATATAGAGGTAAATGAACAACTCAAGTTTGTAGAAAGACCTCTACAAATTGAAGACAGGAAAGTCAAAAATCTCAAGCATAAGAGACTAGTTCAAGTCAAAGTGAAGTGGGACTCCAAAAGAGGACCTGAGTATACATGGGAACTCGAGTCAGAAATGCAAAGGAAATATCCATATTTATTCCAGTAGATCTCGAGGACGAGCTCTAAAACAAGGTGGGGAGAATGTAACAACCCTCGGTAAAACCAATATCCTCGACACTCTAGTATATTATAAAATGTCCCAATATGTCTTTTAATACACCCCATATGTGAAAACTAAGCCTTAGTTATATTATAATTATAAAATAAATTAAAAACATGAAATACAGGGCTAAGGCGGGCCGCGTAGACCCACCTTAACCACTTACGCGGGCGGTATAAGGGCTAGAACCTGATATCGTTGAAACCTTTAGTTCAAGCGGGCCGTGTAAGAGTTTTGATTAGTTGACTCGGGCCGCGAGAGCTCATCAAACGCGGATACATCCTGAGCTGACACGTGTTGTCATCGTGTCAAGCCTAGTGGTGATCCGGATAAGCTATGCGTTGACCCTCGGTTTGACGCGGGCCGCGTAAGGCTTCGCCTTACCTTACGCGGGCCGCCTGGAAGTCAAATATCAGCACTATAAATAGAACGTATCAGTTTTCGTTTTCCGTCGCTCACGATTCATTCTCAATCTCGAATTCTGAAAGTAGTTGGCATAATTTTCAAGTATAATACCCCCTAATTAGCAAGGTTCTGCTCCGTTGTAAGTATTATAACCCCAGTTTCGTAATAGTTACGCTGCCCGATTGCTTTAGGGTTCCGTAACAACTGTCGTGGTTCTGCCCGACATAGTTGTTGGAATGCCGTCTCGGGGAGGGTATTATTAATATTTTCAAAGGGTTATGGTACTAGCCAATGTACATTTGTATAAATTATAGATTATATCCAGGAAACCCTTACGAAAAGCCTAAGACAGCAATGTGAGTTTATCCTCCTTTTGTTAACCTTTTTGGAATGTTTTACAAAACCTTAATTGTTTTACAATGTGATTAAGCGGTGATTGAGTCTTTGTAGTTCTTCAATTACTGCCGGTATTATGGGGTTTTCTATACAAAATTTATTACTACGAGTAGTAGTAGTAAGTCTGAATGACAGTGCATTACCATTGGACGATGAGTTAGCCAATGGGTAATTTGACCATAGCCATAGATCCGGTCGAGTGGCAAATACTGAATGAGTAATTGTGTAGACAGAAACAATGTGATCGCTCTCAATACTGTTTTAATTGATAAAATGTTTCTTGATTAAACTGGGATTCACTCACCAGTATTTCCGACTGACAAATGTTTTTAAAACGCGTTACAGGTAACACAATGTGAACAGCCAATTAATGGAAGCCAGCTGGAGAGCACTAAAGGCTTGGGAAAAATGTGGCTATAAAAGTTACCTAATAAACGATGTTTTAAATTCAATAAAATAGGGTTTGTCCCTATAAATGTATTGTAACAAGAAACTTGGGTTTTACCCATGTGATTATTAATAGTAAATGAGGTGGTTTTACTCTGATAAACATTTCCTAACTACGGTCCTGATGTAAATTCCGCTGCGAGATTTAATAACCTGATACCACCGAAACTCTGAGATCGCGTCCGCTCGTTCCCGGGAATTAGGGATCGGGGGTTGCGACACTTTATTCCCCGTCATTCGGGTATATCTTATTGCCAACCCGGCCTTTTGCGTGTTTTCTTATTTTCATATCTCGTAACTCACGTTACGACTTGATTGTATTCTATATCATTTTCTATATTTCTTTTCTTGTCCGTGGGCGTGTCACGTCACGTTTAAATCTAATTCAACTTTTCTTTATCATGCTTCTTCTTTTCGAACGTATCGTCTCGCACCCATCGGTGTTAAGACCCACATTCTTTGATTTATTCTTTTCCGAATTCGTCTCATAGTATTCATATGTGTTAAAACGTTGTTTCTTACCAAAAAAATTGAATTTTTAGTTTAACGTTTTCTTTTTAACTCCTGTCAATTCCAAGGAATTTACGTCCAAGGATTTATTGTAACAACTCTCATCAAAAGTCCTATTTATTACTTTAATTGTCCAATAGGAAACCCTAATTGAGAAACCCAAGTGATTCTGCATAAACCCTAAAATTTTCAGAATAATCGGAATCAGGATCAGGGTCCCTAAAACTCGGGGGGGGGGGGGGTAAACCCTAGTTAGTATTATCTCGACAGTTTAACGTGTAAATTGAAAATGCATGCATGACCAACTCACCTGAGCTACCTGGACACGGGGCTACCCTATGGTAGACTGGGGTCCCTCGCACCACGCGACAGGTACAAGTGGTCCTGTCGCGACACGCGGGGGGGGGGGGACAAATTTTAAGTATAAATACAGGGGCTTGGGACTTGACTTTCTACGATAGTTCGACGTAGAAATTCAAAGTGTACGTTGAGATATTGTATAATTACTACAAAACACACACAAATCACGAAGTGCTGCCGCAATACAGGGTAATAACTCGATCGCTGCTACGATTCAATGTCCGATTGATTAAACTATCCAATGGATGTTTAAGTGCTGCCCACATTAGGGTTTATGCTTTGTCATTCGTCGTGAATACGATGGATGTTTAAGTATCACACTTTGTCATTCGTTGTTAAGGTTTAATCTCGTGAGTTATTGTAAATGCTGTATTAGTTACTAACCTAGTTTGTGTGCATTGTTATTTAAATTAGGTTATCAAGGCTAATCAGTAGGCTAAGCTCTGCTCATATAAAATCTGCAATGTGAGTCATTCTCTTTTTATCAAATTTAATTTCAAAAGCATGTTTATTATCAAAGTTATAATTACGGGGATTAAGTCTTTGTAGTCACCAAATTACAGCCGATATGTGGGGTTTTGAATACATTACTTGATAAACTTCACCATTGGACAACGAGTTAGCCAAGGTGTGATATGACCATAGTCACAGACACCATTGGACTCTGAGGTTACCGATGGATGTTCGAGTGACAAATACTGTGGGTAGTTGGTTGATATATGGAAACATTGTAATCGCTCTTAATACTGTAAATTATAACAAATGTGTCGTTTTAGTAAAAAGAATGATTCACCAGTATTTCCCGCTGACAAAACCTTTTTCAAACATGTTTCAGGTGATCTGTTGTGATCCAGGAAAAGTGCCGCGAAGCACTACAAGCTTAAGGAAGTGGCTCAGTATAAAATAAAGAAACATGTTTTGGAAAAATAAAGATTTCTCCGTGAAATCATATGATTGTAAAATACCGGGGTTTGTCCCGAATTGTGAAATAAAATAATCGGGAAATATTTCAGTTTGAAAAAGATCCTGTTAAAATCTTCTGTTGTTAACTCAATTAAATAAATACCACGGGATTTCTGTCCCGCGGCTCCTGAAACGGGTCAAACCGGGTCGGGGGCCGTGACAGAAAAAGGTGGTATCAGAGCCACTGATTTAAGCCTATTAAGTATTCAGAAAATACTTAATTACCATTTTTGTGATTATATGTTTTATTATTTGAATATTTGTTTACAGTATGGGTAAGCAAAAGCTTTGAAATATCTATCTTAAATTAGACAGGTCATCAAAAGAGAAGGGGAGTTCATCCCAAACAAATTCCTCAAAATACCCAACAAATATTGATGAAGGAATATTTGTTCGAAAGGCACACTACGAGGAACCACTTTTTCCTAATAAAAGAAGTTTGATTATTAGGAAAAGTAAGGAGAAAATAAAGAAATCCCGAGAAAAGAAAGTTAACCAGGAAACCCAGGAATTAACCAGTAAACCACCTTGGGAAGACAAGTTAGATGAAAAATGGGCAGATCTTTATATGCTAGCCACTGTAGCCGTAAATGCAAATCTTTAGATACTCTGACTCAAGTTTTAGCACCTTTATCACCTACAAGTCAGAAACCTTATCCAGTAAATAAATAAGTTACAGTAAACCCTAATATGTCAGTTGTTCTTTGTATTAAAATTTGTCACACGGTATGCAATAATATTTAAAGGTTATCTATGAAATTTTATTATAAAATTTAACTTAGCTTTTTGTGTGTATTTTGCATATATGCTAAACAGCATGAACGACTTGTCTGAAGCTCTTCAAAATCTAAATCTCTATCCGGTGAGAATAGAAGTTTCTAGAGATTTTACTGGTTACACACCAGATATAGAAGAACCTATGGAATTCAATGCTCCACCTACGGAGAAACCCAAGCCTAAGAAAAGGAGAAGATTTGTAGGATGGAGGCGTGTGCGCAGGAGGAAACCCACAACTAGGAGAATTCCTAAAATAGAAAATCTCTTAGATAAAGGAAAGGGGATTGAAGTCGGGGAAAGTTCTAGGCAGATGGAAAAGGAGTTTGGGGAAGGTTTTAGGCAAAATCAGAAGGAACTTGGGGAAAGCTCTAGACAAGTTGAGGAGTTACCATTTCAGGATGAATTGGATCACGCATTGGCGAGCTGTGATATAGTCAGGCCTGTCAATAATAATTTTTACTCTTATCCTGTTGAAAATCAACTACCAATAAACTTAGAACCAGCAATCCCAGAACCTATAATCCACACCCAACCTCTAGGAATGGACGAGTGGTGGACTAATGACTGGCAGTTCCAAAACCTGCTCAACAGTCCTTATTCCTTTCTCCCTCAATTCGACCCAGAACCTATACCAAATCCACCCATGAGCAATGAAAATCTAGCTGAACTCCGCCACTTTCGCGAGGAGCTGGTGGATGCAGGAAATAGGATCAGGGAAGTAGGAGAACAGATCTCCTGGAAAAATGACGAGAGGGAACGTCGTTACTGAAATACCAACTGACGAGGGATAGTGTGGTGTGAGAATGTGAAACTGTGGTTGTAAAATAAATAAGTAGAATATAGTCTGTAAAATAACTATAAAATAAAACTTTGTAAGATAAATGGTGTGTATTGACGCATATTATAAAAATATAAAAATGGGAAATCGAGAAATCGATAGTTTTGGCTATATGTGTGTTGTGAAATTTATATGATTGTTTGTGTATAATTGTTATTTATTCGATACTAATAAATTATATATATTAATTATGAGATGGAAAACGCTAATAATGAACCAGTAAATGAGATTAACCATTCTGAGCAACATCCGGAGGATCAATTTATGACTAGGCAAGATATAGAAAATATTGTTGCTCAACGAATAGCCAATGCTATTCCAGCAATACTTGCTGCTGCCCAGAAACCTGTTGAACCTCAACAAATCATTCCTAGTAAACGTATTTCTGAAGATAACTTTAGTAATAGTGTAAATGGAGGCGGTAATCATACTAATCACGATAATGATCCACGGCAGGCTCCGCTCCCTAAGAAAATGAAAGCTGCAACATCTGGTTGCACTTACAAAGAATTTCTTGCTTGTAAACCCACTGAATTTGCAGGCAATGAAGGAGCGACTGCGGCACTGCGTTGGTTCCAGAAAACCGAGGCAGTAATCATAATAAGTAAATGTGCCAAGGAAGATCAGGTCATGTACGCGTCAAATCTTTTCAAAGAAGGGGCGCTAGAATGGTGGAATACAGTACTTCAAGCCAAAGGAAGAAATATGGCCTATGCCATGAAATGGGAAGAATTTAAGAGTCTTGTAGAAAGAAAATTCTGTCCCGAAAATGAAAAAGATCAAATGGCAAATAAATTCTTAAATCATCGAATGGTAGGTGTAGATTGTCGAGGGTATACTTCGACATTCTTTGAATATGCTAGAGTGGTACCAACACTGGCTTCGCCAGAACCGGTACTCATTTCTCGCTATATTTGGGGATTAATTAGCGAAATCCGTAATATCGTTAAAGCTGCCAGACCTCGTACTATTGACGATGCGGTAGAATTAGCTAACACCCTAACTGATGAGCTGGTACGCACAAGAGATGAAAACAGGAAAAAGGAACTGGCTCAGAAAATTACCCAAGGATTTCGTAAGGGTAATAATAGTAGCTTCAGGAAAAGAGGAACAGGGCAATCTTCAACTCCGCCGTTCTGCAGGAATTGCAAAAAGAAACATTATGGAAGATGCAATGTAATCTGCAACTTTTGCAAAACTGTAGGACATCGCGAAGAAGACTGCAGAAAGAAAACCAGGATCTGCTATAACTGTGGAGAAAATGGGCATTTCAAAACAGAATGTCCTAAATTGGTCAAACCAGCAGACAACAAAGCCAAGCCGGCCGATGGAGCTACCAAGAAGAATGTTCGAGCCTTCCAGTTAACTACACAGGAAGCCGAACTAATTCCTGATGTGATAGCTGGTACGTTCCTAATTCACAACATTTACGCAAAAGTATTATTTGACTCTGGTGCAAACCAAAGTTTCATAAATACTTCATTCTGCCAAGCTCTTAACTTACCTTTAACCAACCTTAGGCAGATTTTTACAGTAGAAACAGCAGATGGGAATTTTATTAAAATAGATAAGGTTTTGCGAAAAGAAAATATAGAACTTTTAGGTCATAAATTTCATGCAAACCTATTACCAATGAATCTAGCTGGGTTCGATGTTGTGTTAGGAATGGATTGGTTAGTAGCCAACCATGCTCGAATCCTTTGTGATAAAAACTCTAGAAATTCGGGCACCTACTGGGGAAGTAATTATGATTACAGGAGATAAACCACGTAAACCCATGAAGTTCATATCAGTAATGAAAGTTGCTAGTTATGAACGAAAGCAAGGAATAGTATATATGATTTTGGTAATCATTAGCACTAAGGGTAAGGAACTTAAGGAAATTCATGTAGTCTCAGAATACTCGGATGTATTTCCAGAAGAGTTACCAGGATTACCACCCGATAGGGAAGTAGAATTTAGAATTCATCTAATTCCAGGAACTACACCGATAGCTAAGGCACCTTATCGGTTAGCACCTACAGAAATGTTAGAACTGAAAAAGCAATTAGATGAATTACTAAGTAAAGGTTTCATACAACCTAGTTCATCCCCTTGGGGAGCACCAGTATTGTTTGTGAAGAAGAAGGATGGTTCGATGAGAATGTGTATTGATTATAGAGAATTGAATAAGGTTACAATTAAGAATCGATACCCATTACCTAGGATTGATGATCTTTTCGATCAACTTCAAGGAGCTAGATATTTCTCTAAGATCGACTTACGCTCCGGATATCATCAATTAAAGGTACAAGAATAAGACATACCTAAAACTGCTTTCAGAACTAGGTATGGTCATTACGAGTTTACAGTCATGCCCTTCGGATTAACGAATGCACCTGCCGCATTCATGGACATGATGAATAGAATCTGTAAACTATATTTGGATAAATTTGTAATTGTCTTCATAGATGATATACTTATTTATTCCAAAAGTCAGGACGAACATTGTCAGCACTTACATGCACTCTTAACTTTGTTAAGAAAAGAAAAGTTTTACGCCAAATTCTCAAAGTGTGAATTTTGGCTGCAAGAAGTGCAATTCCTATGACACATGGTGAATCATGAAGGTATTCACGTAGATCCTGCTAAGATAGAGGCAATTACCAAATGGAAGGTTCCGCAAACTGCAATGGAAATTAGAAGTTTTATAGGTTTAGCCGGATACTATAGACGGTTTATTAAGGATTTTTCCAAGATAGCTGTACCATTAACTAAGCTAACATGTAAAGCAGTTAAGTTTGAATGGGGACCTAAACAAGAAGAAGCCTTTAGAATCTTGAAGCAGAAGTTAACAAATGCCCCAATCCTAGCCTTGCCAGAAGGAACCGAAGATTTTGAAGTTTACTGTGATGCTTCAAAACTAGGATTAGGATGTGTGCTGATGCAACGCAAGAAGGTAATTGCGTATGCATCAAGACAATTGAAAAAGCACGAGGAGAATTATACGACTCATGATTTAGAATTAGGAGCCGTAATTTTTGCCCTTAAGATTTGGAGACATTACCTGTACGGAAGTAAATTCACTGTCTATACAGATCATAAAAGTTTAAGGTACATATTTGGGCAAAAAGAGTTGAACATGAGGCAAAGGAGATGGATGGAAATCCTAAGTGACTACGACTGTGATATTCAGTATCACGAAGGAAAGGCAAATGTAGTTGCAGATGCCTTAAGTCGTAAGTATCATGAGAACCAAAGACGAGTTCGTGCTCTCAGATTAAATCTACAATTAGATTTAATGGAGCAACTGAAGAATGTTCAAGAAATAGCAATAGAGGATGCTACTGAAGGAATGAAGGGACGAATAAAAGAATTAGAACAAGGAGCTGATGGAATTTGGAGATTCCACAAAAGCAGGATTTGGGTACCTAAACAAGGAGATTTAAGAGATAAGATTTTAGAGGAAGCCCATAAATCTAGGTATACCATGCATCCAGGAAACAATAAGATATACCAAGATTTAAGAAATAATTTCTGGTGGATAGGAATGAAAAAGGACATAGCTAGATATGTTTCTAAGTGTCTTACTTTTTCGCAAGTTAAGGCAGAACACCAGAAACCTTCAGGTCTACTACAACAATTAGAAATGCTAGTATGGAAATGGGAACTCATAACAATGGATTTTGTTACTAAGTTACCCAAAACCAGAAAAGGTAATGATGCGATTTGGGTAATTGTAGATCGATTAACCAAATCAGCTCATTTTCTACCTATGAAAGAAACCTTTAGCATGGAAAGGTTGGCAAAGTTGTATGTAGATGAAGTTGTATCCTTACATGGAGTTCCACTCTCCATTGTTTCGGATCGGGATAGTCGTTTCACTTCCCATTTTTGGACTAGTTTCCAAGAAGCAATGGGAACTTGACTAAATTTAAGTACGGCATATCATCCTCAGACAGACGGACAAAGTGAAAGGACAATCCAAACTCTGGAAGACATGCTCAGAGCATGTGTAATAGATTTTGGTGGAAACTGGGATGACCACTTACCATTAATTGAATTCTCCTATAACAATAGTTATCATGCCAGCATTGAAACTGCCCCATTCGAGGCACTGTATGGAAGAAAGTGCAGAACTCCAGTTTGTTGGGCAGAAATAGGGGAAAGTCAATTATCAGGTCCGGAGATTGAGCAAGAAACTACCGACAAGATCACACAAATCAAGGAAAGACTGAAGACGGCTCGAGATCGCCAGAAAAGTTATGCCGACAATCGACGCAAACCACTCGAGTTTCAAGTTGGAGACAAAGTATTATTAAAAGTTTCTCCTTGGAAAGGAGTAGTTCGATTCGGTAAGAAAGGAAAGTTAAGTCCAAGATACGTAGGACCATTCCTAGTGATCCAACGTATAGGAACAGTTTCTTATCGATTACAATTACCAGAGGAGTTATCTGGAGTACATGATGTATTTCATGTATCCAACCTCAAGAAATGCCTATCAGATGAATCTTTGGTAGCACCTCTTCAAGATATAGAGGTAAACGAAAAGTTAAAATTTGTTGAGAAACCTCTTCAGATAGAAGACAGAAAGGTGAAATTTCTCAAACACAAACGGTTAGTACTTGACAAGGTCAAGTGGGATTCAAAGAGAGGACCTGAATACACTTGGGAGCTGGAATCAGAGATGAAGCGAAAGTATCCTCATTTATTCCAATGAATCTCGAGGACGAGATTTTTATTAAGGTGGTGAGAATGTAACAACTCTCATCAAAAGTCCTATTTATTACTTTAATTGTCCAATAGGAAACCCTAATTGAGAAACCCAAGTGATTCTGCATAAACCCTAAAATTTTCAGAATAATCGGAATTAGGATCAGGGCCCCTAAAACTCAAGGGGGGGTAAACCCTAGTTAGTATTATCTCGACAGTTTAACGTGTAAATTGAAAATGCATGCATGACCAACTCACCTGAGCTACCTGGACACGGGGCTACCCTATGGTAGACTGGGGTCCCTCGCGCCACGCGACAGGTACAAGTGGTCCCGTCGCGACACGCGGGGGGGACAAATTTTAAGTATAAATACAGGGGCTTGGGACTTGACATTCTGCGATAGTTCGACGTAGAAATTCAAAGTGTACATTGAGATATTGTATAATTACAACAAAACACACACAAATCACGAAGTGCTGCCGCAATACAGGGTAATAACTCGATCGCTGCTACGATTCAATGTCCGATTGATTAAACTATCCAATGGATGTTTAAGTGTTGCCCACATTAGGGTTTATGCTTTGTCATTCGTCGTGAATACGATGGATGTTTAAGTATCGCACTTTGTCATTCGTTGTGAAGGTTTAATCTCGTGAGTTATCGTAAATTTTGTATTAGTTACTAACCTAGTTTGTGTGCATTGTTATTTAAATTAGGTTAACAAGGCTAATCAGTAGGCTAAGCTCTGCTCATATAAAATCTGCAATGTGAGTCATTCTCTTTTTATCAAATTTAATTTCAATAGCATGTTTATTATCAAAGTTATAATTACGGGGATTAAGTCTTTGTAGTCACCAAATTACAACCGGTATGTGGGGTTTTGTATACATTACTTGATAAACTTCACCATTGGACAACGAGTTAGCCAAGGGGTGATATGACCATAGTCACAGACACCATTGGACTCTGTGGTTACCGATGGATGTTCGAGTGACAAATACTGTGGGTAGTTGGTTGATATATGGAAACATTGTAATCGCTCTTAATACTGTAAATTATAACAAATGTGTCGTTTTAGTAAAAAGAATGATTCACCAGTATTTCCCGCTGACAAAACCTTTTTCAAACATGTTTCAGGTGATCTGTTGTGATCCAGGAAAAGTGCCGCGAAGCACTACAAGCTTAAGGAAGTGGCTCAGTATAAAATAAAGAAACATGTTTTGGAAAAATAAAGATTTCTCCGTGAAATCATATGATTGTAAAATACCGGGGTTTGTCCCGAATTGTGAAATAAAATAATCGGGAAATATTTCAGTTTGAAAAAGATCCTGTTAAAATCTTCCGCTGTTAACTCAATTAAATAAATACCACGGGATTTCTGTCCCGCGGCTCCTGAAACGGGTCAAACCGGGTCGGGGGCCGTGACATTTATCCCCTTTCGTTGTCTTTTCGTTAATGACTTCACCCACTTTTGTGACGTAACATAATTAAAATAATTGTGAACTCTTTTGTCATTTTTGCCCATTTAAATGTTTTAGTGAAATTTTTCACTTTTGTCAACCAGACCTTTCACAATCTCTTTGCTTTTAACCCATTTAATTAACTTAGCGAAACCTATCGCTTTTATACTAACTTTACCTCCCGTTATTATTTTACGTGGGAAGTTACAACCAGTTTCTTTGTTTTATACTATTGACCCGTAGGTTATTTCATTTAGCCTCGTAGGCTATTTCTTTATATTTTCACCTTTTTACCTTATTAAGGTGAGACCCCAACAATTCGTTTCTTTCTATTTGTGACCCGAATGTCTTTTTGGTCCCGTAGACCTTAGCATCAATTATAATTTCGTAGATCATCTTTTATTCAAGTCTTTATTTAAAGGTATATACATTTATATATATGTATATGGCGTTAAGGCGCCCTTTTTATGTTCAAAATCATTTATTTTCACTTTTGTATTTCCTTTGACTTGTTCGTGTGAAATTTTATCACTTATAGATGTCAAATTTCATTCTTTATTCGACCCGTTCAACTTTAAAATAGTTGAACATAATTTATCAAAATTTCTATTTACATCATCTTGTCGTCTTTTTAGTCATGACTCAAAACCCGAGTCTTTTGACTTTCCATCCGAGTTCCCGTTTCTCGGTCTACGCATGTGTTTAAATCCTTACCCATCAATTGGGTGTTTTACCGAAGTCGTTATTATTGCAACCCTCCCGGTATGCATTAAGACTTCGCTTCGATTTATTTGGTCGTCTTAGCAAAATCCATCGCTTCTATTCGACCGTGTGTTTTATTCTTTATATGACCATCCTTGACGGCCTTATAGATTATGAGTGACGGTTATCATCGTCATCCTTTCTTTACTACGACCAAAGTTAACAACTTTGATTATCTTTTTCGTGTGGGTAATACCTTCGTTTTTATGATCCTATACTTTGGTTTTACTTGCCCATTTTGTCAACCATGGCTCTTTCGTCCCTTCTCTCGGGATCATTATTCTAATGTAATACGCTTCCGTCACCCGGCTTGCGTTTACATTATTCTCAAGTATTTTTCTCATTTGATTCATTTGGGAACTTTTAATTTGTCCCATTTACCATGTCCTTACTACATCGGATGTAAGTATGTCCACCATAAAAAGTTCATGGTACCACGTGCTCACCACTTACTTGGCCAGAGTAAGCGATCAATACTTGGTATAAATGACCTTTTTATAATTTTCACATTACACCCTATGTAAGTAATGCCTCTATTTGTTTCTCTTGGAAACATTATCCCGGATAGATTTTCTATTCGAGTTTTTCCAAGTTTTCAATCTACATATGCAACTTTAAATCTCTACGTATTTGTTGCATATTACTATTTGTGTAATTAAATTTAAAATGTGCACCTGGTAATGCTTGCCCTATCGGGCTTCTTTTGCCGTTAGCCTTGTTCGCGATCGCTACGCGTTTTAGGTCCTTGATGAGCATACTCTTTGGACCGTTCCTTCTTCAAATCCGCCATTAGTTAAACTCTCGCTATCTTCAGATGCGAGTGTCCTTCAATTAAAACATTTGCAAGAATTAGTAACATCAACTTCAATAATCGACCGTATTATAATACAAGGCTTTTCTACTATACGCGTCAATGCGCGCAATTTCGTCAACTATATTCATCATTTAATTGAGGAAACGTGTATCACACGATAGCCTTATGTGTTGTTTACAACACTTTAGCATGCTAAACTATTAACATACATGTACTTACCGAATTTGCGATCAAGCCTCGAACCGAACACTTTATTCTTTTAACCGTGAGCTCTGATTACCAACTTGTAAGACCCCTCTTAAAGAACTGAATTTTACAATATTTAACACGCATTTATTTCAAAATGCGAGCTTACAAAAACCTTGTTGGGCTTACAATCATACATGATCAAAATATTGGAGTTGTCATTCTAACTAGTTTAAACGTTTAAATGCAATTCTTAGTATTTACATATTAAGTTAAACAAATTAGATCAATGCGGAGGCTTGTTCGGTGTGTTTGGTTCTTGAAAGACGCTTGATCTTCATCCGAAATCTTGTGAGCATTCACCTAATGCCAAAACCACATAAACTGTTAGTTTTGACAACGTTTAAGCACGTATAATCAAGTTCTAAGGCTCAACAATAGAAATAAAACAAAATTTCTGACATATAAGTCGGTTTTAGCCCCGCGACCGTTTTTTGCTCATCCTTCGCGGCCCGCGACCAGTGTCGTGTCGTGCGACCATATTGTTGACTTGCCGTCGCGCAGCGCGACGGCCTATTTTTCACAGCAGGTTCGTTTTCTTGTTGCTGCACTTGCCCAGCTACGAAAATTGACATATAACAACTTAAAACCTGCATAACTTTTGCTATACAAGTCCGTTTTACATAATTCTTTTTCCTACAAGATCGTAATACAATTATGGATCCGTTTGTCATCTCGATTCGCAATAAAAGCTAATTTATAAGCAAACGGCTTATAAAGTCTTTATGCCATTATTTGACCCATTTCATTTTAGCACCATACTACATGTTTATTAACGAATATTATTTCTTGTCATTTTACCCATTCCCGAGCTTGTCAAACGTTAGCGTTTTCGCTCCCATTACATGGTTTGCGTACGCGTTTACTTTTGCCGGTTTATTTTGTAACTTTGTAATACTTAAACCAACATTTTACAACCTACTTTATTTTGACCCGTTTAGAATTTTTCATGCCGTTAAGCATCTAACTAGCTCATTCCATTTCACACTTTGCATTCTCATATTAGGATAACTACTTATATTCCACCACAACTAATTTTTGTGGTGGATTTAACATAATTAACCAATCTTCCAAAATTTTACCGTTCGGATGGTCATCCGGTCGGACGGTAGTCCGGTCGGATGACTATTCGAGTGGATTGTTTCTTCCTATGAGATGAATGTGTTTGTGTATGATGGCTTGTCTTTTGAAGTTTTCGTTGTAGCATTTGAAAACATTGAAGTACCTTTACCCTTCAGGTCGGTCGATCGGACGACTGTTCGATTGGCCGGCAACCCGATCGGTTAGGTATTTTTAGCAAGACAAGTTCTCAGCAGGGTGTCACCTGATCGGACGGATGTTCAATCGGGTGTTACTCCTAGTGCATCGAACATGTTGAAAAATCGATTAAGTTTTGAAGTTTAGTATCTCATGATCCGAAGAGTAATTCGATCGGACAGTAGTCCGATCGAACAGCAGTTCGTTCAATACTAGTCTTCAAAATAAATTGATTAAGTGTGGGACCATGTGTTAACCGATCAGCTGGCCAGTCGATCGGCCGACTGTCCGAACGGCTGGCTGTCTGTTCGGACAGCAGTCCGATCGGTCAGCATCCTGACCTGATCAGCCTATTCGTCTAACACTTGATTGTTCTGATTGTTTGTCGTTTTATTGAGGTATTTTGACAACGAGTCGAACCATAGATCTCTCGTTCTTACTTGGTTCCCCTGGTCGAACAGGAATCACCCAAATCCGGCCGGTGAACTGTTCGGAACGGAGTTTATCGTTTAACCCGAAATCGGTTAACCTCGTGGATAGAATCTGGATCTTGAGCCATGCAACCACCGGAGTGATTTGTAAGCTGGCACAGGCTCCGTTTCTATCGGTTTGAAAGCATTGAGTGAAAGAGAGTTGAAAGAAAGTTGGAAAATCCATCTTTCAATCCTTTTCACCGTGTATATGTTTAGATCTATGAAAGATCTTTGTTCGTTTATGTGGAAATCAGCTAGATCCAAGTTATTCTTGGTGGATTGAGGCCAAAACATGAAGTTCTTCAGGAACCCATGATGACATCATCCTAGAACACTTGAATCTTGATGATTTCACGGTTAAAAGTTAAGATTTGAAAGATAGAAAGGTGTAGGAGTGCGTGTAGATCAAGAAAGTACAAGATTTAGGACGAAATCTTACCGGAATCGAGAGGAATCTGAGAAAAGGATGAGCTAAGCGTGCTGGTCGGTCAGAGGTTTCCAAAAGTGGAAAGGATGACAATGACAGGGGTATTTATAGGATGCCAAATGAGGAAAGTGTTGGCCGATCAGCCAGGCAGCTCGATCGGACAACAGTCCGATCGGCTGGTAGCCTGATCGATCAGCTGCACGTTTCGAGTGTTCGGTGCGACGATTTTTTATATTTCGATTTCGGTTGCGAGCGGTTCGATATGATGGGGTTTCCTAGTCAAATTACTTTCAGTCCCAATCACTCATATCTCGCGTTGACTCTTCTCCGCTAATTTTCATAGTTCGATTGTTATTCGAGTTCGATTTCGAGTTTCGATTGAGTTCGATTGATTCCCACAACACAGCATAAATAAACATGCACAAGTAACACATAAGGCACACACACACGTATACCAATAACTAAATTTCATAGTTCGAGTTGCGATTCGATTCGATGTCGATTAGCATAGTTTGATTATCGTTTAGTTAGCTTTATAACATTGTTACTTCCTATAGTTCACGGTCGTAGGTCGATTGAATAGCGATTAACATACGTCGATTTATTGTAATTATAGACACTTATTCCACATAATAGCTACAATAAAAGAAATCTACTACAAGTCAAGTTGCGCGAAATCGGTCGTTGACTTTGACCTTGACTTTGACTTCTTGAAAACACGGGGTGTTACAGCCTCCCCTAGTTGAGGGAATTTCGTCCCGAAATTAAGCTGCAAGTCGTACCACACCGTGAATCACTTTGGAGCAATTTCTTTCTCTAGACTTTCTCCAAACAGTTGCGGGTACTTCGCCTTCATGTCGCTTTCGAGTTCCCAAGTGAACTCTGCGCCTCGCTTGCCTTCCCATCGGATTTTCACAATAGGAATGCGCGAGCGTCTGAGTTGCTTGGTTTGGCGATCCATGATTTCGACAGGCTTCTCCACGAAGTGTAGTGTTTTGTTTATTTGGAGGTCATCGAGAGGTACGATTAAATCATGCTCAGCCAGACATTTTCGGAGGTTTGACACATGGAAAGTCGGGTGGACGTTACTAAGTTCCTCCGGTAGTTCGAGTCTGTTGGTGACTTTTCCGATCCTTTCTAGAATCTTAAAAGGTCCAACATATCGAGGCGCGAATGGCCGATCTCGTGCCACACAATAGGCGATCGACATCTTCTTCCGTATAAAGCCTCGAATGGTGCCATTTGAATGTTGGAATGATAGTTGTTGTTATACGAGAATTCGACTAGCAGCAGGTATTTATCCAAATTACCACCGAAGTCTATGACACACGAACGGAGCATGTCTTCAAGAGTACAGATCGTTCTTTCAGTCTGACCGTCGGTTTCAGGGTGGAAGGCGGTACTTAGATTAAGCGAGGTACCAAGAGCCTTTTGAAACGTTTCCCATAGTCGCGAGGTAAACCGAGCATCACGATCAGATATGATGTCGCGAGGCATCCCATGATTACAAATGATCTCGTCGGTGTAGATTCGGGCTAATCGTTCTACCTTGTAGTCTTCCCGTATTGGCAAAAAGTGAGCTGATTTAGTCAAACGGTCAACCACAACCCAAATGCTGTCGTGACCTGATGACGTGTGTGGAAGCTTTGTTATGAAGTCCATAGCTATACTCTCCCACTTCCACATAGGGATCGGTGGTTGTTCGAGTAAGCCAGAGGGTCTTTGATGTTCAGCCTTGACTCTCACACAGGTCAGGCATTTTCCAACATAGAGAGCAATATCCCTTTTCATGCCCGGCCACCAGTACTTGTAGCGAAGGTCCTGGTACATTTTGTCGGCACCGGGGTGAATAGAATACCGGGATTTGTGGGCTTCGTCCATCAAGATCTGTCGCAAATTGGTCCGTTTGGGGATCCAAATTCGGTCCAGATAGTGGAATATCCCATTCGACTTGCTCACAAGCTGGGCTCCATCATGGTAAATTCGTTCTCTCTTCAGGGTGCGTTCGTTAAAACATGCATGTTGAGCTTCGCGGATGAGGGTTTCGAGATCGTATTGGGCTTGAACATTACGAGTGCTAAGCAGATAGCTCCGTCTGCTGAGTGCGTCGGCAACAACATTTGTCTTGCCTGGGTGATAGCGAATCTCACAGTCGTAATCGTTGAGAAGTTCTACACATCGGCGTTGACGCATATTAAGTTCCTTCTGATTAAAGATATGCTGTAGGCTCCTATGATCGGTGAAGATCGTACACTTGGTACCGTACAGGTAGTGTCGCCAAATCTTTAACACAAAAACAACTGCGCCTAGCTCGAGATCATGGGTTGTATAGTTCTTCTCGTGGATTTTGAGCTGAGGAGATGCGTAAGCAATAACCTTGTCCCGCTGCATAAGGACACAACCAAGACCAAGGTTGGAAGCATCACAATAGACAATGAAATCATTGTTTTCGTCAGGCAATGTGAGAACGGGAGCATTGCAAAGCATGTGCTTAAGGGTTTTGAAAGCAGACTCCTGTTTGGTTCCCCAAACAAAAGGTTTGTCTTTATGCGTGAGAGCGGTAAGCGGTACATCGATCTTTGAGAATCCTTCGATAAATCGTCGATAATAGCCCGCCAGTCCGAGAAAAGAACGAACTTCAGATGGGTTCTTAGGTGTAATCCAACTCTTAACGGCTTCGATCTTCGCAGGGTCGACATGAATACCTTGACTATTAACAATGTGACCCAGGAATTGAACTTCCTCCAACCAGAATTCACACTTGGAGAACTTGGCATAAAGTTGGTTCCCCTGGAGTAGCTCGAGAACCAAAAGTAGATGTTGCGCGTGTCCGGCTTTCGATTTGGAATAGATCAAGACATCGTCGATGAATACGATGACGAAACGGTCGAGATATGGTTTACACACGCGATTCATCAGATCCATGAAAACCGCAGGTGCGTTGGTTAAACCAAAAGGCATAACAATGAATTCGTAGTGGCCGTATCGAGTGCAAAACGCGGTTTTGGGTATATCCTCCTCTTGAATATGTAGCTGGTGATATCCTGAACATAGATCGATCTTCGAGAAACACGTAGCACCTTGTAGCTGATCGAACAAGTCATCGATGCGAGGTAGATGATAGCGGTTCTTGATAGTTAACTTATTCAATTCCCGATAATCGACGCACATCCGGAACGACCCATCCTTCTTTTTGACGAAAAGGACTGGCGCGCCCCAAGGAGAGGTGCTCGGGCGAATGAAGCCTTTCTCAAGTAATTCCTGGAGTTGGTTTGAAAGTTCACGCATTTCGGACGGCCCGAGTCGGTAGGGAGCTTTGGCAATAGGGTTGGCTCCAGGAATGAGATCGATACGAAAGTCGATATCACGACTTGGCAGTAGTCCGGGAAGATCCTCTGGAAAAACATTAGGAAATTCTCGAACCACAGAAACGTCTTTCACTTCCTTCTTCTCTTTCTTTTCCTTCTCCGCTACTACAATGTTTGCCAAGAAAGCCCTGTATTCCTTGCGGAGATACTTGCTAGCTTGAACACATGACATGAGCTTGAGACCTTTCGTAGTAGTATCACCGTAAACACACAATAAATCACCATTCACAAGCGAGAATCGAATCATCTTGTCGAAGCATACAACTTCAGCATGGTTTTCGCGAAGAAAGTCCATGCCTACTATGACGTCAAAACTTCCGAGTTGCATCGGAATAAGGTCGATTGGGAAGATGTGATTGTTGAGCTCAAGAGTACAATCACGAAGAACAGAATTTACGGCGACAGTTCTTCCAGTAGCGACTTCAACATCGAACGTCGAGGAGAGATGAGAGCGCTTACGACTAAGGAGTTTCTTGAATTCGAACGACACAAAGCAATTATGGGCTCCTGTATCAAACAAACAGGAAGCATAAATACCATTCACAAGGAACGTACCATTGACCACGTGGTTGTCGGCTTGGGCTTGACGCACGTTGATGTTGAAAGTTCGTGCGCGTGCTGCTTGTTGCTGTTGCTGCTGTTGGGGCTCTTGTTTCACGACCCTGTTTGGGCACATGTTGGCGAAATGATTCAGGTCGCCACATGCGAAGCAGGCTCTGGCGTTGACCGCGGGTGCCGGAGGAGCTTGTTGACCCTGAGGGGCGGTGAGTAGAGCTTGATGAGCAAGAGCTTGTCGAGCACGGCAGTTGGTAGTGAAATGGCCGTACATATTGCAATGAGCACAGAAACGGAAAGCGATAGTAGTCGGGTGGTGGTAGGTACAGGTAGGGCAGAGCGGGTGTGGCCCAGTGTATGCACGCTTAGCAAGGGGTGCATGTGCCACAGGCGCCGCCACTTGACGCTGTTGGGTTTGTACGGCTTGAACCGGTGCAGTAGTGATCGCACAGTTCTTGTTGCTGGAGCTATTCTTCCTCTTGTTGCTCGATGTGGTGGTTTCAGCAGTTGGTGCGGTGGTGGTAGCTTGATGCAGGTGTTTTGAAGTTTTATCCCAGAAACCAGCCTTGACCCGCTTGTCATTGATTTCAGCGGCCAGCAGATAAGTCTCTTCGATCGTCTTAGTCTTAGCCGCTTGCACGAAATCGGCAACGCAGTCGGGTAGGGCTCGGATGTATTTATTTATCGTTATTTCTGGGGTCTTGACTTGGTCGGGATAGATGAAGCTGAGCTGTTTGAAGCGAGCAGTGAGCGCAGCATTGTCACCTTCATGTTGCTGTATATGCCAAAATTCATCCTCTAGCTTTTGACGTTCATGAGGAGGGCATAATTCCTCTAGCATGACTTCTTTGAGCTCATCCCACGACATACCGTAGGCTGCATCGTTCCCTCGCTTGTTTCTCTCAGCCGTCCACCAGTCTAGTGCACAGGACTGGAAAACGCCGGTAGCATTCAGAGTACGGAGGTCATCAGGGCAACCGTTCTGTCGAAGAGTGATCTCAATGGAATCAAACCATTGGAATAATGCAGTAGGACCTCCCTCGCCAGTGAATTCTTTTGGCCCACATGACTTGAATTGCTTGAAATTGAAGGCCTTGGTGGTTGCTTTAGGAGCTTCGGTCCTTGATTCCTCAGATGATTTGCTGGCATTCTCGTAAACATCACTCACGGCCTTTGCTACACTTTTAGGGATGATGGCAGCAAGGCGTTTGTCTCTCTTTTCTTGACGAGAAAGTGGGTGACGGGATCCAGATGACATTGTCTGCAACAGACATCGTCACAGGACTCATCACAACGTATTCGAATCTCACCCCCACACGTCTACTACTTACTAAAGCTCAGGAACACATACAATTACGTAGACACGTAAACACATAGTCAATCAGTCACAGATTCATATAAGCACAGATTCACACAGTCACGTAAGCATATAGAGCACAGAGTCACAAAAGCACCTAACCATGTAGTCATAAGAGGCAGTCAGAATACAGAAACCTATCACTCACAGTTTGCGAGCGTTCGAATATAGCGGCCACGTTTAGTATATCGAGTAGTGTAGTATAAGCGTATAACGTAGCATAAAGTCGTCCGCAATCCAGCGATTTGTTAACGTTTTGAGGTAGAAATGCAAGACGAGTTGTGTGTGTCGAAGTGAAGGCAAAAATCGAGTGAATCTCTAAAAATTTAAACACATAAACAGGTAATCACACAAAATTAACGAATCATCAGAGTCAGCAATTGCGGCCTCAGAATCGAAACACATAAAATTCAAGATATAGATTGTCTGCGACTAGTAGACTTCGACTACCCAAAGTGGTTCGACTATTCACAAGGATCTGGTGTGCATATTTGACCTTCAGGATTATGCTTTTGCCTCGATTCTTGGGCGTTTGGCACACATCCCGTTAGTCATATGGTGACTTCAGGTCGTTGGAGTCCGTCGAAACTTTGGTGAGAGCTTTGTAAAATGAGCGGAACAAGTAGTCAAGGTTAGGGTTTCACCCCTAGCTTAACAACCCTGTCCCTGTTTTAATAAAATAGAGGAGATTATTCATCAAAATATGGATTTCACTCCTGGTTTGGCTTAATTCTCCCCGTTTGTAGATAAAAATGCGGGTTGTTCAAGCATCCTTAGTCGAGAGTTTGTGGTTTTCACACCTAATCTCGACTTTATCGCCTATTCATAATGGAAAATTTGAGTGCAATGATAGTGTAGCATAAGCGAGAATAGCGAGAAATAGCGAGCTCATAGATAATCCCTAATGGTTATGCACAAGTCGGTCTGTTGGTACCTAACTATAGACTAGGTATCTAAGACTTCGATCCGGACTAGATCGAGTCTTGCCTAACTCCCTATAGTTATGGCTCTGATACCAATCTGTCACACCCCAACCGATGGCGGAAACATCGGGGCATGGCACTGAGCGAAACAGATTGTCCAGAAGTTTCCATAACAATTATCATTACTATTCAATTTAAATTAACATGTCCCATACCATGTCTCAAACAGTAAACAAATTATTACAGATAAAACTAGGCAAATAATTTTGTTCCGACAACTCAGATTTAAATAGAGCAATTGTTTTATCTGCTTCTAGAGACCCTTGATTCAATTACTACAGACAACTATTTGTTGGGCTCTAAAGCTTTATTCTAGCTTCACTTTCCTACCAGATGTGCATCCTAAGCACCTGTCACATACGTTAAAATAAAGTCAATACATATAATGTAAAGGTGAGCATACAAGTTTGTAATAGCATATAAGTTCGAATTCGTTTACGCATAACCAGCACGTACACATAGTGAAATGAAGAACGTTAGTTATCGACATAGATCCATCGATACCAATGACTGCGGGTTGACTGCCCGAGGCAGTTCGCAATACATGTTTACCACCGTAATCCATGCAAGTAATTGTCCTTAACAACCCCCGTATGAACGGGTGCTGAGTCCAAACTATAGTACTATCGTTGCTAAGGCAGGTAGACAACATTCCATGTGTAAACATAACAAACAAGTATTCATAAGCCACGTATAACATGCATTAACGGTTAGCGTTCAAATAGTATTGAGTAGTGTGTTTACTGTGATTTGAATAGTTGTAATGTATGTAACACCCAAAAGTGCATAAAGCAAAAAGGGATCAAGTATACTCACAGCGGTTGATGGATTGAAGGGAGCGCTTAGCGAGTAAAGTTAGCCTGAATGGATTGATAGCATAACGATAAGTGACGCGTAAAATGATACAAAGTGTGAATGGGTCGGATAGCAGTTCGGTCGGATGGTAATCCGGTCGGACGGCTAGTTGTGCGGATAACAATCCGTTCGGATGGTCATCCGGTCGGACGCTAGTCCGGTCGGATGACTATTCGAGTGGATTGTTTCTTCCTATGAGATGAATGTGTTTGTGTATGATGGCTTGTCTTTTGAAGTTTTCGTTGTAGCATTTGAAAACATTGAAGTACCTTTACCCTTCAGGTCGGTCGATCGGACGGCTGTTCGATCGGCCGGCAACCCGATCGATTAGGTATTTTTAGCAAGACAAGTTCTCAGCAGGGTGTCACCTGATCGGACGGATGTTCGATCGGGTGGCACTCCTAGTGCGTCGAACATGTTGAAAAATCGATTAAGTGTTGAAGTTTAGTATCTCATGATCCGAAGAGTAATCCGATCGGACAGTAGTCCGATCGAACAACAGTTCGTTCAATACTAGTCTTCAAAATAAATTGATTAAGTGTGGGACCATGTGTTAACCGATCGGCTGGCCAGTCGATCGGCTGACTATCCGATCGGCTGGCTGTCCGTTCGGACAGCAGTCCGATCGGTCAGCATCCTGACCTGATCAGCCTATTCGTCTAACACTTGGTTGTTCTGATTGTTTGTCATTTTATTGAGGTATTTTGACAACGTGTCGAACCATAGATCTCTCGCTCTTACTTGGTTCCCCTGGTCGGACAGGAATCACCCAAATCTGGCCGGTGAACTGTTCGGAACAGAGTTTAACGTTTAACCCGAAATCGGTTAACCTCGTGGATAGAATCCGGATCTTGAGCCATGCAACCACCGGAGTGATTTGTAAGCCGGCACAGGCTCCGTTTCTATCGGTTTGAAAGCATTGAGTGAAAGAGTGTTGAAAGAAAGTTGGAAAATCCATCTTTCAATCCTTTTCACCGTGTATATGTTTAGATCTATGAAATATCTTTGTTTGTTTATGTGGAAATCGGCTAGATCCAAGTTATTCTTGGTGGATTGAGGCCAAAACATGAAGTTCTTTAGGAACCCATGATGACATCATCCTAGAACACTTGAATCTTGATGATTTCATGGTTAAAAGTTAAGATTTGAAAGATAGAAAGGTGTAGGAGTGCGTGTAGATCAAGAAAGTAAAAGATTTAGGACGAAATCTTACCGGAATCGAGAGGAATCTGAGAAAAGGATGAGCTAAGCGTGCTGGTCGGTCAGAGGTTTCCAAAAGTGGAAAGGATGACAATGACAGGGGTATTTATAGGATGCCAAATGAGGAAAGTGCTGGCCGATCGGCCAGGCAGCTCGATCGGACAGCCTGTCCGATCGGCTGGCTGTTCGATCGGCTGGTAGCCTGATCGATCAGCTGCACGTTTCGAGTGTTCGGTGCGACGATTTTTGATATTTCGATTTCGGTTGCGAGCGGTTCGATACGATGGGGTTTCCTAGTCAAATTACTTTCAGTCCCAATCATTCATATCTCGCGCTATCTCTTCTCCACTAATTTTCATAGTTCGATTGTGATTCGAGTTCGAGTTCGATTTCGAGTTTCGATTGAGTTCGATTGATTCCCACAACACAGCATAAATAAACATGCAGAAGTAACACATAAGACACACACACACGTATAACAATAACTAAATTTCGTAGTTCGAGTTGCAATTTGATTCGATGTCGATTAGCATAGTTTGATTATCGTTTAGTTAGCTTTATCGCATTGTTACTTCCTATAGTTCACAGTCGTAGGTCGATTGAATAGCGATTAACATAAGTCGATTTAATGTAACTACAGACACTTACTCCACATAATAGCTACAATAAAAGAAATCTACTACAAGTCAAGTTGCGCGAAATCGGTCGTTGACTTTGACTTTGACTTATGAAAACACGGGGTGTTACAATTTTAGTCCCTCATTTACGACGAAGGTCTTTCGCTAATATTTGACCAAAATATCACTTTTTAAGTATAATTCTAAATATGTGTACCTGGCCCGGGTCAACAAATAGACCCGATTTATACTTTGTCTTTATTATCATAATTTCTATGGCGATGAAATCATCCGAATTGCTAATCGTTCCTGTTAACATAAGGCTCGACAACCACATTAGTCGATATTGTCAAATGGTGACACCACCACCATTTGACCCGTTTGGCCTATATGGCCAAACCTTTACATGTATAGCAAAAAATGGTTTTTAGTTACCAATTTGCCCATCCGACCCATTTCGGATTTTCCTTTCATTGGATCTCGTTTTCTTAATGTTAGATTACACTACAAGGTAATCGTATCGAAAACTCATAATTTCTTAGCCCTCTCATGACCATGTTACCATTTCGCCTTTTTACCATATCCCATGGTTTTTATTGTTTATATTAGTCCGACCCGCATCAATTGCTTCGGAAATCGATGTTTCCCGTATTATATTTATCATATTTATACTCATAAATAAGCAAATATTCTACAAGGGGGTGTAAGTTTCACTTACCTCTCATCCGGTTTACGCTTCTCTTCTCGTACTTGATTAATTTGACCGCTTCTTTCCCAAGCCTCCACCTAGCTCGTTTAAGCGTCAAACTATTGTCAATCATTTACAAAGCGGTTAAATTAGTCATTAGCAATCACGACTATTCCACCTCACTTATTTTCTATGTCGAAGCTACTATTCGACTTCATGATTAGTTAACTTAGTTTGTCAAAGTTAACTACTTTCAATCACATGGTTTACAACATTAAGTCTAAATCAACATAATATTTAGAACCCTTATCACTTCATATTACGCGTAATTGCCATATCATTCAAATACGCGTTTTCACTCTAAATTTCAACACTTTAATTCTCATTTAGGCATTTTAACAAACACCTAATGTGCATAATTTGTATTCTTCTTTTATCAAGTTCATGGTTATTTTCTTAACCAAGTTTTAACATCAATTAACATGTTCATATCAATTTTTCGTATCTACAACATCAGAATTTACTTACGAAAATTCAAATTACACTAGAACAACTATCAATTTCTAGTGTTTAACATGTTCATACAAAAACCCACTTATCATCTTCAATGGTGATCATGAATTCACAAGAATTAGGCCTAACTTCATCATATACTTGTCTAGGGTTTACTCCTAGACACTACAATGTTCGTATTTCATCATATAACAAGCATGCAATCATCTAATTCGAATTCTCTAGGTTTGCTCAGAAATTCAACTAGAGATTTCTCATGAAATTTACATACCTCGTGACTCCTTTTTCAGTGGAGATCACTAATTCGTACTCGAATTTTGATTTAGACTTGATTTGGACCTTCAATTTGAGAGATTTGTGAGAGTTTAGGGTTTTGATGATGAGCTTATGTCGCCCCCTTCTCTGTCGATCGACCAGACACACACAATTGTGTGTGTTTGGTAATTAAATTTTGTTTTTAATAATTCTAGTTTCAGCTTTTAGCACCTTTGGTCCCTCTTGTTTCATTTATTATAAAAGAAGCTATATCTCATAGCTTTTCATTTAATTACCCATTACTAACTAGGTTAACTATTCCTAGTTAACTTGGTGGGTGTGAGGAATTATAACCCGTTTTATTTTTAAATCCCATTAACTCGGGCTTCTAACAAACCGTGTTTTCTCAAAGCGTTTATTCTTCTTTTTGATTAATAGAAGATTATTTATTTAAATCCTAATATTCACCGGGTTAATTTTACCACTAACGGTATTTTACCTATCTTTACTATTAATGGGGTTTGATTACCAAACCCATTTTTGGGGTGTTACAGACTAGTTCTTCAATGATCGTCTTGGTTATGTCAAGTATCTTGTTGATTTTCTTGGTCATAGCAAAGAGACCATCTAACGTAGAACACAAAGTATCAACCCCATGACTAGAGGTACACATATCGGTTTGGAACCCTAAAGTGGTTCGATTTGGCCAATAAAAAGTAAAAGTATGAAGTGCCACCAGTTAAATTGTCAATATGGATTATTATCGTTCAATAAGTAATAATTTAGATTATTAAAATCTTATTATTATTGTTGTTGTTGTTGTTGTTGATGATGTTGTTGTTATCATACATCAGTATTATATTGGCTGCTTATATATATATATATATATTTATAATCATCTATAATATTCTCTATATAATATTATTTTACAGAACTTTATGTTTGTTTTTCTAAATCGTTAACCATTTTTAGATTTGTGTTATTTCTGGTTAGCCGCTTATGTAATGTTTTGTTAATGGGTCTTTGAGGGTGATATAGTTGTCTTGGCTGCTAACTTAAGTGAATAAGTTGTGCAACACGGTTGTCAATCATCTTCCCTGATTCTATTGGCCATTCAACTATTCCAATCTTCTCATGATACATGTTGTACAACATAGCAGAAGACTTGACTGTGCATTCAACGTGCCTTTGTTAGACTATAAGGTGTGGTTTGGTTAGTCCCAAAAGAGAAGGACCATCCCCTTGGGCACTAGCAAAGGGTGTGGAGGACTACCCAACCCATAGTAAAAACCAATATAATATTAATATATAATAAAGGGGAGAGAGAGAGAAGTCAGAGGGGGGCCCACTTGTTTGCCTCGTCGCCTCCGTCTTGCAGCTACCGGGAGTGACGCGACAACCCCATGAGGGGCGGTGTGCGACGTGGGGGACCGACGGGGATGGGGAGGGGACGACCCCCACACCCGATGGTCTTATAGATTCCTATAATGGGTTGAGATGGGGGTTGACCCACATATATGTATTTTGTTCATTTATAAACAACATGTTATTAGTCACTGTTGAGCTGACCCGTTATAAATAGAAGATAATGAGAATATAAATGGGTTGGGTAAACAATGCTTGAAAACCGAAATTGTTATTAAAGATTAACATATTCTATTTATTATGGATTATTATGCAATAATATACCCTTATCTTCTACTATAATAAAGCAAAAGTTTTCTATCCTATGTGTCACAATCTCAAGCACTCCACCTTATATAATCCTAGGTGTAATTTTGATAGTTTTTTCATTTTTTATGTTTAATCCTATGTGTAATTTTTAAAGCATATACAACAAACCCTTCTCAAATCAGTTTATCTGGTTCAAACGTTAGAAAGCTTCCACCTTTCCAGTTTCCTCAAACAGTTTCTCATTCAAAATTCAAATTCATTTTTCCCCAAACCAGACCTGCAAAACAAATTCCATAACCCAGAGAGAGAGAGAGCCGATGGAAACCCTGATGGAAACGCCCTTGATTCAACCGATCTTCATCTATAAGTTTTTGACCGATTAGGGTTTTTTGATTCGTCGTCTGTAGAGATGAAGATCTTCTTCTTCAGGTACGATCATCTTAGTCATGTTGGTTTGTTTCTTTTCGTTCATCTCAAAGTTAGGGCTTCGATTAACGGAAGGGTTTTTGTTTTGGTTATATAGGTGTGCTCTAGAAACAGAATTGTTGTCAAAATGACAGCACTATGAATGTGAAGCATGTAAAATTAATTTAGTTTAGTTGTTGTAAAGCCTCCTGTTCACCCAACTTATGATTTGAAGAATTGAAGGTTTTCATTCATCCATTTCTGAAGATACTGGAGAAAGGGTTTGATTTTTTTTTTCAATATTTTTTTCTCAAATTTTTCAAATCTGAAGATACTGGAGATAAGGTTTGATTTTTTTTAATATTATTTTGTCAAATTTCCAAAATTTAGGTTGCTGAGTTCGGATTCATATGGTGACCATCCTAACCACATTTTGTCAATTTTCCAAAAGTTTGAGACTCGGGTAAAAGCGGAAAACCTAATTTTCAATTATTTAATTTGTATTTTTTTTCTTTTTGGTAACCAAACCAACGTATTTCAGGCGTCTGGAGTTACCCTTGAAACAAACTGTACACAAGATTGGGCAAACTAAAGTAAATGCACTTTTATGGGTAAAAAAGTGAACTTTTAAGGGTTAAAAGTTGCAGCGATTCTTTCAAAATTCTACACTTTTATGGGCCAAAAAACTTCACTTTTAGGAGTAACTGGCAAAGTTGGTTCACAAACAGTAAGGTTGGTTACAAGTGGTAATAAAGTCTCATCAGACTTTTTGCACTTGATTTGGAGAACTGTTAAATGACTGATGGTTTGTGCAGGGAGCATTTGACGTTAGGATTTTATGTTTGAGCTGCTGTACAAAGTACCATAGCAGAATATTTGGTGAAAGTATGGCTTTTGATAGTCATTAGATTAATAATATATTTGAGTTTCTTGAACTGTAAATAAACAAACATTGTTATTACTTGTAGATTATGCAGCAAATGAAGCTTGATGACACAATACATGATTGAAGTCAGCGTGAGGAAAGATGCTCACTATGTAGTCCAGCTGTAGAGAAGCTTCAACTTGTGGTGTGTGATTTGGAGAAACCAGGGCCATTTAAGCTTGCACTGGGCAATGCTTCAATAGTTATATGTTGCATCGGGGCGAGTGAGAAGGAAATATTTGATATCACTGGACCCTACTAATTAACTTTTAAGCCATAAAAAACCTCATTGATGCAGGTATTTAAGGTTTTAAATGCTTTTATCTCTTGCATTAAACTTGATTTGGGTGCGTTCATGAGCGTTCATTTATTATATTCTTTTGTGTTTTTCTTTTCATTATATTCGTTCATTTATAATTATTAAGAAAAACCAGATATAAGCTAAAAACCAGATATAAGAAAGGTAAAACAGATAAGTAAATATATTGCTGACTTGCGCAACGTGAACCTGAAAACATGTAATGCATATAATTAATCAGGAAATGAAAAATAATCAAAGTAAAAAAAACTCACAGTTAACTTAGTGGTAGCCTTCAGCTGGTTTATCATGATTGGAATCATCAAGGTTCTAATAACGAGAGTTGTTATTACAATGCTTGCCCACCTGACACAAGACAGAATATTATTGCTCACTGTATATATGTACCCGAAAAGCCGAAAGAGGAATACAAAAAATATAACACATAAATTGATAGTGCCTGTAATAAAAAAACTGCCAACATGTACCAACATTGTATGCTAAATGGTGAATCACATGGCATGTTAATACATTTTTTCAAGAGAATGCCTTGTTGTTTGTCAATTTGATTAATATGTTATGCATGTAGTTATGTACTTGAGTAATCTGCCAATATGGCCCCTTTCGTTTGGCCACATATGCCACTTTAGACAGTTTTTTTTAACACCGGGCCCCCTGGCATGTTTTTTATTGCCATTTCAACCCACTTTTTTCAGACGTTGTTAACTGAGGTCTGTTGACTCAGGGGTAAATATGTCATTTCTCACCTCAGGGTCCATTTTGACAATTAAAAAACAAAATATTTAATTTATTTTATATAAAACCCACCCCACCCCCAACTGAGGCAGCATTTATTGACCCGACATGAAAAAAAAACGGTTCGGGTCGGCTTCGGGTTGACCCGTATTTTACAAGAAGGATGCCTTGCTGAACTTGGTCGTTAGGAAATGATGGTATACCTTTTGATTTATATATTGTCTTGTTTTAGTTTATATCTATGGAAATTTTCATCCCATTTTATCATTGAGGCTTCAATATACTGCATGATTTTATTGCTTTAGTTATATAAGATAGTGCATACTGTTACACATGTAGAATTGTAGATGACCACTATGCTAGACTTAAAACCTTATTTTGATTGTAAGATAACTGTTGTCACTGTGTTCACTTCTTATAATGCGCTCAGTTTTCTCTTCATGAGTTCATTCTATTTATTGTAGTAAGGACTCACAACTGATTTAGGGCCTAGGGGAACCATTGAACTACATCATCCTGCGTTTGATTTTCCATTTCTGCGATTTTTATATGGGTCAACCAAAACCCAACCTGTTTTTAATACGGGTCGAAATAGTGATAGATTGAAGATAAGTTAGAAAATTAGATGAATTTCGTCCATTATATGATTGCTGATAAAGTGATTTTCATATTAGGATGTTATATAAGATGTTTGATTAATTCTTTCAGCAGGTAGTATTGGAGTGAGCTGATGCTTTTGTGGATTAGAATCTGAAGAAAAATGGCACACCCTCGACCGCAGACGCAGCGAGCGCAGCCGCAACGGGGCAACGAGTGGCCATTTGGAAATACCCAGATTGGTTTTTTATGAAATTGATCGAAATAGAATCTGGTTTTGTTAATTTAGTTTGCTTTTTTTTTCTTATTGATTTATTGGCGTCCAACAATACGCGGTGATTGATGCAATTGACGGGACAGATAGTCATTACTTTCACTCGGGAGAATGGGGTTATCATTGGATGTGGGATTCTCGCCTATTCAACTATGGACATTGGGAGGTACATAATAACAATCATCAATACTCAGTCATTGTGTAATGGTGAAGCACATTCTCAATCAGATCTGGGAATTAAGATTTGACGGTGTTAATTCAATGATGTACACACATCCCTTTTTCAGATTTTACGGTGTTACTTCACGGATTCAGATTTGACGTTGTTACTTTCGGTACTAAGATATCCAATCGTACGCTCAAAACGTGCCAGTTAGTTTAGCTATGGGGATGCCGAAGTCTTCTGCTAGAAACGATACAGACTTTGTGTTGGTAAACAGTGGAAGAATTTGTGTTTCCTTTATGAGGTATATGTTCTTTCTATGTCTACTGCTTTCTTATACTTTTTTTGTAAGGCAAGTAACTCGAGATCGTTTCAATGCAGAGGATGATATCTGGACCAGTCAAATTGAGCAAAGAAAAGTTGTTAAGGTTGGAGACTAATCATCGAAAAAAATAATGTTATCAAGTTATCAGTTATTTACCGCTAACAGTAATATATCACTCTGTTTGTATTTATTTTATTTATAAAGTTATAATTAATGTAAATCAAAATTTCCTACCCGGGAAGTTCCCGGGTGTCGTGGGCCATTCAGTGAGGCAAGTTTCTGCCTCCGGTTCTTGCCCAAAGTTGTTCTGACCCTACTCGCAACCCTAATTACTACAACTTTCAATTCAAAACAATTATAAAACAAGTTTCTTCGCAACCCTAATGGCTATAACTTTCAATTCAAAACAATTATAAAACAAGTTTGTGACATAGTTCGATTAATATAAAGTAAATTTTCTTACCCGCGAAATTCGCGGGTGATAACCTAGTATCATTATAAAAAACAAAATGAGTATAATGTGTTTGGGGTCAGCCCAATCCAATCTAATCTGTCATGACCGTGATAATATATAACTAGTTGTTTTGACTCATGAATACTCTTTTGTGTTTTTTACATCTAACAAGTAAATGGTGTTTATGGGTGAGTGCAAATGTGCAATCAAATTTGGTCCACTTTGACACGTGCTATAAATATTACTTGTTTTGATCTAAACCCTTTTTCGATATACTAACGGAGAGGGAATGAAATCGGAAAGACTCTCCATACGTCTTTTGCTTGTTCAAGCTCATGGAGAAGGCAAAGTTTTAAGATGAAGGCAGCATGATACATGCAATATAGAGTTTGTTCCCACATTTATTCAATTTCCACAACATAATCTTCAATTTTAGAGCTTTGTTTCCAAGCCTCAAACAAATTATAAGCATCAACGAAAAGATGGTGAAACACATAGGTGAGTAGAATCTTAGATTACACACCTACACATGTAAACCTTTTTGATCCATTTATTAATGATCCTTTAATTGGGGTTATATTATATTTCCAACATATACTCTTAAAAAACTCACTAAAAAAAGGAAGCGGGTCAAAAGTCTTCAAAAATGTTTTGACGATATATTTGTGTAATCACATTTAACATACTTGTTATCTAAACAAAATTAAAAGTTTTAGATAAAATTGCTTTGGGTCAACCCATCCTCACCTGTTGTCATGTATAGAAAATCATCCTTTTTGATAAGACTAAAGGGTATGGGGGCCGGCTAGGCCCGGCTAGGACCGGCGCCGGTCCCCCACACCGCCCCCTTTAGGGTCGGCTCGGCCCAATCGGTTCACCCCAGCCAAACGAGATGTGGCCCCACTTCACAAATATAGCCGTTTTCAAACGGCACTTTTTAAAAAAAAAAAAAAAAATTCATTTTTCAATTTAAATACCATCTATCTCATCCATTTTTATACATTTCTATCATTTCTACTCCCATTCTTCTCCAATTCTCTTCCTTTTTTATAAAAAACACTTCATATTTTTTATACCTTTTTCTCTAAATCATGCATCCTTTCAACCCAAACAACCCCAACCCGAACCAACCTAACTTTTTTTCGACCCCCGCTTACACTCCGAGTATGGATCAATCGTGGGGGGCTCCGCAATTTCCTTTTTCGGGTTTCCAACAAACACCCAACGCATTCTCACAAGTGTCTCAAGTTCAACAACTCCAACAATACCAAGCGCTACAACAAATGATGCAACGCAACTCGTTTGAACAACTCCAATCGCAACCGCCAACTTCCCAACCGGTTCACCTTAACGATGATGATGATGAAGTCGTCCCCGAATCGCCACCGCAAGAGCTCAACCGAAAAAAAAACAAGGGGAAGGGGAAGAAGGTTCAAAACGTAACCGAAACCGCGCCAAAAAGCGGTTCGAGAAAACCGGGGAGACCTTGGACGAAAGTAGAGGAGGAGGCGCTAGCAATGACGGTTACTAAGTGCTCTACTAACCCGATAGTCGGTATGAACCAAAGTTTAAATTTTTAATTTAAATTTTAAAAGTTTTAAATTTTTATTTTTACTAATGCATTATTTTTTAAAATTTAGGAAACAATCAAACGGGTGATAGTTTTTGGAAGAAGGCAACGGCTAAATTTTATGCGATTATGGAGCATAGCTCGGATCGTGATTTAGAAGCCGTCTTGGGCAAGTGGCGTAAAATGAGCAAGATCATCAATAACTTTAACGCAATTTATAACCAAATTATTATGAATCCTCCTAGCGGGAGTAACGAGACGGACATTCTTAACATTGCTATCGCTAAGTGGGACTCTCAAAATGCAAAGCCTTTCCCGCACTTCCGAGCATGGAACGTAGTAAGGAAAGAACAAAAATGGACGCCGATTCCAAATGAGGTAGCAACCGCCAAACGGACTAAAACTTCCGAGTCCGGAAGTTATAGTGCGGGAGGCTCCACCGGTCGTTGTCAAATCAACATAAACGACGACCCGGAAGATGACGAGGACGTGTTGCCCATTCACGAGGCGGAACGTCCCCCCGGGAGGGACAAAGCAAAAAAAGAGGCGGCCGGAAAGCGCAAAGGGGCCGGCTCGAGTGGAGGGGGCGGCTCGGGTGGAGGGGGCGGCTCGAAGGCATCAGCGAAAATGGACGAGTTGATAGACGAATTCCGTTCGTTCAAACAGTTCGCGGCCGAAAAATACACTCACAAGAAAACCGTGTCGGCCGACCAAGCTCGAGTGGAGGATTTTAGGATTATGAGGTTGGATCTCGACTCGGTTCCGGAGGAGGAACGAGTGGTTTATCGGAGGATGAAGGAAGAAGTGATGAAAAAATGGTCGTCGTAGGTTGTTTTTTTATTTTTAGGAAATGTACTTTTTTATTTTTCGGTAATTTTTTATTTTTTTTAGGAAATGTAATTTTTTTTTATGTTATGAAATGAAATTATTTATGTTGTATTTTTTATTTTTTATTAAGTTAATAAATTAAAACTTAGAAAATTATAAAATAATGAGGTGGGGCCCCATCCCCCACGAGCCTCCATCCCCCTCAAATATGATGGAGGCTCATCCCCACGAGCCGCCTACGTGGCGCCTACGTGGAGGCTCATCCCCTCCAAGCCCATCCTCTCCATACCCTTTAGTCTAAATGATCTAACCCACCCAATCTGGCCATTCTGTCAGTTCCCATCCTTAGGAGCTACACCTGCTACCAACTAGGGATGATCATTTAATATCGGGTACCGATACTGAACCGGTACCAAACCATAATTCTATTTTAAAATATATCTGACTATAATATTTACTTTTATTTTCTATTATTATAGTTATCCTTAACATGCCCCCGCTCAAGCGTCAAGCTAGTGGATTTCAAATTGGTTAAAACTTAAAATGTCGAAACTCATTTCATAGTTACTCAAATGTGTCCAACTACTATATATACTTAACCGAAATGGTTCAGTTATATAGTAATCTACTATAATAAAAGAAACCAATAAGTGACACGTGTCATTCATTGAAGGCGTCTACATTTGTAATTTCCTGCATTTTCATACTTATCTTATATCAATTAATTATATATTAAATAATCAATTAATATTAAATCTTATCTTACTTTGAATGTCGGATAGAATCATTCTATTTTTTCTAATAATATATTATCTTAAAATTAAGGTTATAAATTAAAGATATTTTTTTAAATAATAACACAAAACAATAATCTTAAACTTAAAAAAACAATAATATGCTCATATAAAAAATTTAAAGTACAAACAAAATATACAAAATAACTTATTAGACATTAGCTCAAACTTTAAAAATAAAAACACTAATCAGGAAGAGAAGCTAATAATATAATTCTGTTTTTGATTTTTCAAATTGGGGTTCTAATCAATTCGAATTAAACTTAACCAAGTTTGTGATTTGATTCGAATTAAACCGAACCAAATTTATGATTTTTAAACGAATCCAATAACATATTATTTACTATACAAAATTATTTTTATTTAACCCGTGTAATACATGATGTTTTTAAAGATATAACTTGTTTTATTATTTAGTATATATTCGCCCCGCTTGCGGCATACAAGGTTACAAAATTACATTTATTTAACCCGTGTAATACACAATGTTTTTAAAGATATAATATTTTTATTATTTAGTATATATAATTAGATTTATTCAACTCATAAAATACACAGATTTTTATTATTTGGTATATAAAATTACAATTATTCAGTACAATACATGGGGTTCTTAGAGATATAATTTTTTTTATTATTTAGTTGGGAAATTGGCCTGTAATAATCCCACCTAGACCTTATTGGCCATTAATAATCCCACCTCAGAATATTCCCCCCACCAGTCCCACATTTCACCTATTTTTCCTACAATGGTCCCCCGTTAAAAAACCTTAACGAAGTTAAGCTTTTTTCCAAATTACAAACAAATTTTTTAGGGCTTTTGATTAGAACGACGATACGAGTCCATTGATATAAAACTTGCCTCGAAACAATGCGCCAAACGATGAAAACAGCGCTTCAATTCGGGTGTTTAAATTTCCAATTAACCAAAATCAAGTCACTTGGAGCACCATTTCGAAGTAAGTTTTACATCAATGGACTCGTATCATCGTTCTGATCAAAAGCCCTAAAAAATCTGTTTGTAATTTGAAAAAAAGCTTAACTCCGTTAAGTTTTTTTAATGGGGGACCATTGTAGGAAAAATAGGTGAAAGGTGGGACTGGTGAGGGGAATATTCTGAGGTGGGATTATTAATGGCCAATAAGGTATATGTGGAATTATTACAGGCCAATTCCCCATCCCCTATTTAATATATAAAATTACATTTGTTCAACTCGTGTAATAAACGAGATTTTTAAAGAATAACTATAAAATTACATTTATTCAACCCGTGTAATACACGGGGTTCTAACCTAGTATTACTAATATTTAAAATATATCTAGTTTGTCTATCTGACTTGAGTCAAGGTTAATTCGTATAAAAAATACTTTTAATGGATTTACAGCCCGATCACAATATATATGTTATATGTGCTGCTAAAAAAAAAAATGTATGATGCAAAAGATAAGGTACATGTGGCCTTGAGCAAGGCTGACCTGATCCTTTCCAATCACACACATTCGTTATCTCATCATAGGCAGCTCCACATTCTTCTCTTCCCTTTCTACTTATCCCTAATTCCCTATCACCTACAAGGAGATACAAAGTTAACAAATAACATTAAAATATATGTTCAAAACAATTTGTCAAATAATGGCTTTCTAATTTTATAACTGTATAAACATCTCTTATTTTTTTTGTCAAGTTCTTGTGGTTATTTGTCGGATTTTTTCATCGGTAAATTGTCTTTGATATAATTATATTATTTGTATATTAGTGTATCTATATATGACTTTTATGAAGGTTTATGTTTAAAGTTACACATTTTGACAATGGTTCGTTCATTAGATTAATAAACGAAATTCACGGTAAGAGATTAAATAAATATATGAAATGGAGAGGAGCTTAAATGTTTAAGTTAACCTATAATTATACGAATAAGCAATTACATTGTTATTGTCATTGACTCTGGAACATGATGTTGATGGCGAAGGGTTTGTGGCTGAGTAGTATCAAATGTGTAGGAAATGTGTCTCTTCACATGAGGTTGAGGGTTCAAGTTGCATGGTAGTTTTATATGTAGATTTAAGAGTAGAATTAAAGGATGTGTGAGTTTTCTGTTACAAAGAAAAAATGGTAAATTACACTTTTCGTCCTTTATGTTTGTATCGGACTGCAGTGGATATCTTTTAACTTCAATAATTACAGTCACAGTCCTTTTTTTGTAAAACCCACTAACTTGGTTAAAATTTTCAGTTAAATCCTATCACATAAGGTTAGTTTAGTCTTTTTACCAATTTAATTAAATTAAAACTTAGAACAAAGCTTTAATATTTACCCTGACCCCCTCCCTCTCTCTCTCTCAACTCACACTCTCCCCCTCGACCCTCTTTAAATCCTCTGAAAATAAAACCGCCTCTGACCACCACTAGCCACCACCAAATCTAACTGACATATCCAAAACCGACAACCACAACCAAACACCACCAAATTTAGCTCAAATCCGACAACCACCGTCTGTAACCACCACCAGACACCCCCAAATTTGGCTCACAAATTCGACAACCATTGCGCCACCCACACCTGACCCGACCACCATCAGCATGGTCTTCGTCTTCAAATGAAACCCTAACCCTCAAATATTCAACAACTCTGGCGGCGATAGGGTTTCAAGGATCTAACGGCGGCGACATTGCAGGTTATTAGGGTTTCGAGAGAGAGAGAAAGAGAGGGGGAGGTGGAGATGGCGAAATCTTGTGATGTTGAAGGTTATTAGGGTTTAGCGACGACGACGCTGCAGGTTATCTGATGGATTAATATCTGATGTCTTTTTTCAGAGAGTTTAGGGAGAGTTGAGGGGAAAGAGCGAGTTGAGAGAGAGAGAGAGAGAGAGAAGGGGATGGGCGAAATCTGTACGTACCGAAATCTCCATGAACTACACTCATTTTGCCTAAAGACTTCTGAAATTTGAGTTACAATTTAGGGTTCATGTTTGTATTTTAAGGGAAAAAGAAAGGAAACAGTTTAAATGTTATCTTGAGAATGAAAATGAAAAATTCAAGTGTTACCACGAGAATGAAAACAGAAAAGTCAAACGGGTGGTCGGCGATGGAAGTTGGATTTGGTGGTGGTGGGGTTTGGTTGAAGAGAGAAAGAGAGATATAGAGCGAGAGAGCGAGAGAGCTGAGATAGATAGAAAGAGAGAGAGGGGGGATGGGGTGAGGGTAAATATTAAGCTTTGTTCTAAATTTTATTTTAATTAAATTGGTAAAAATACTAAACTATCCGTAAGGTGTAATGAGTTTTACAAAAAAAAAAAAAAAGACTGTGATTGTAGTTATTAGTTAAAGGCTATATATAGCAATCCGATACAAACATAAAGAACAAAAAATGTAATTTAACCAAAGAAAAAACTTGATATTGATGTTTAATTTAAGGGTTATTGGATTTTAATAATCCTAAGTTTCACCTGTTGGCCGATAATAATCTCAAGTTTAAAAATTCCCTCCAATAATCACAACTTGTAAAAGTTTGGCCGCCATTGATCATTTTCAAACATATAAGAATTTGGTATCCTCAATAGATTCAATTACACCGAGAGACTCCTTAATTGATTTAAGTGCAGTTATGTTAGAAAATGATCAATGGCGGCCAAACTTTTACAAGTTGAGATTATTGGAGGGAACTTTTAAAGTTGGGATTATTATCGGCCAACAGGTGAAACTTAGGATTATCAAAATCCAATATCCCTTGATTTAAATCAAGGTCTCTTAGATATAAGTTCTATATGTGAATCGAATAATTGTGTTAGACAACACCAAACCAAACCAAACAAATCCAAATCAAATTATATGTCGACATCAACATTATATATTATATTATACATATATTAAAAATAGAAGCTAATCAATAGTAATTTTAATATTATAATAATATATAGTTTTTTTTTATTATATTTGCTCACAAATCAATAATCATTGTCAGTTATCCACCATTATCAGGCTAGAGGGTGTGGGATAACCCCCTTGGGGCTTTATAAGCGCCACCTCAGCGCCACGTAGGCGCCACGTCTGCCAAGGGGGCTTTATAACCCCCCCTTTAACATGGAGGGTGTGGTATAACCCCTAGGGGCGCTATAGAGAAAAAAAAAAAACTTGATTGGTGCAAACAAGTGGGCCCCAGCTGATAACCCCCTCCTCCCTCGTTACCATGTTGGCGAGCCATGTATGGCGCCCCCTCCTTAACATGGAGGGTGTGGGTGTATAGCGCCCGGGGCGCTATAGAGGCTGAGGTGGCGGGTATGGCGCCCCCCACACCCTCCGGCCTTAGTGTTAACAAAATAATTAATCTTTCTACTTATGTAACTTTATATTTCCATGTCTTTGAATTTTTATTTTTTCATTTCCCGTTTATTGAAGAGTAGTTTTTAGCCTTTATTCTCAATTTTGAAACCTTAGAGCATTCACAGTAAGGCATTTTTAGCCTTTATTTTTTTCTCATTTTTCTACCATTCATTTTTACTTATTGTGGACTCTATTTTTTGGGTTCATTTTTCACATCCATATTTCCTCACAAACATGAAAAAAAATAAGAAAAAGTGGGTTATGTGGCAGATGGTGAGGCCGGGAGGGGGATTTTGATGTAAAAGGTGATAGTGATGTGGCAACGTTTTTAGATTTCCTTATTGGGTGAGTTTTTGATTTTTTAAGAATGAGGAAGTAACAGCTGACTAGACATGTTTTTAGGTGTTTTTGATTTACCTTATCGTGGATGGTCTTATATTACTGGAAGCTGATAGAGATCGGTAATTAAAGGACGTTTGGTTTACAAACTTTACAAAGGATTTTAATTCTATTAAACAATTTAGAATCAGAAAGAATTTTGTTTAGTTTTGAAATTTCCCAAATTGAAGTAACTGAATTATAACTTTTTAATGCATCTAGTTATTAATCATGTTTTGGTTTGCTAATATGATAAATGAGTTGGGACGTGGTGGTGATGGAAGCCAAGGCGAAGGTCTTGCCGACAATGATGGTTGCTGCAAGGGCCACGAGGGTTGTTTTGCCGGAGGTTGTATAGAGACGACAACAAGGTTAACTATGTTGGTGGTGAGATAGCTAGGGATTTCAATTCCGTTAGTTTCAGTTTTCACCCTATCAACATATTATAAAGTGCTAAAATGTGAATGTGATGGTGGGTTGATATGTTAATTATTTAATAGTTTTTTAAAAAGTTAAAGGAATTCTGCCCCTACCCCTTGCCCATTTGCGTCCGTTTAGCGTGCCAACCGTTTTGTGCCCCCATTGCCACCGTGGTAGGGTTTCACGCCCCTTTCACCCAAGTCACAATACATGAACTTACTAGTAATTTTATTAAAATTAGTAAGATTTTACCAAGTACGTTTGTGTGCTTGTTTTGGTTCATCCGGTTAAAATGAGCAACTTTTTACTATATGTAAAATACATGTTAGGCTAGGTAATTGTTATTATTGTTTACGTCCTGTAAAAAATGATTACGTCCTATTTTAAGTAAGATATCGTGTCTACACTAGTATTAGTGAATCAATTTAATAAGTTACGTAGTCTGGCCTTTGATCTTGTTGTGTAACAAGTCAGAATATGTTTGTTTATATTATATCACCTTATAAACACATGTTAAATGAGTAAGGATCAAAAGAAGTTGGGTCACAACGGGTTCGATAGATATATTGGTTTTATGGTGTCCAACGAGAACGATGACGACCGATAGGTGGTGACGGTGGCCGGTGAGCATCTGACAGTGGCTGATAGAAGGTGCCAACAATGGAACAGTGACCAAGATGGTGACGAATGTGATAATTAATATGAGAGTTACGAAAGTAAATTGAGAGAAGATATGAAACAAGTCTCTTGGCGAGTGAAGTTAGAAGAGAAAAAATTATCCCTCCAATGGAATTTAAACTCTACATATATAGAAGATGGGGTGAGCTAAAACTCTTAGGGAGAGACCAACCATCACTCGCCACATCAAAAAGTGCTCTAAGTACCCATTAACTAGTAAGGGTGAACGGGGTGGGTGCGGCAAACTATGGGGTAAATGTAAGGACCTTCAAAATTTTCCCAAAACGACCCGTAAGTGAAAACCCGGACCCCTGAAACCCTAACGTGCATGAAAAACTGTGAAAACAAGAAATCTGGTCTTCAGGCGGGCCGCGTAAAGGTTAAGCATGGCCTTACGCGGGTCGCGTCAACCTTAAGTTGACCAGATAAGCGCTACAGTCCACGTGGCATCCACCTGGCAACCCTACGCGTGACCCATCAAACCTACACGTAGACTAGGTGGCCACGCGGGCCGCGTAAGGGTTGAGCAAGGGTTCACGCGGGCCGCGTGAGACCCATTTTTCACCTATAAATTGCCTGGACATCGAGCTTTCATCTGGTGTCGAAATCTTTTCATAAAAACGAAATCTCACTGCTCAAAATCGAATTTCAATATAGCAAGGTGCTGTTACGATACAGGGTATTAACTCGATCGCTGCTACGATTCAATGTCCGATCGACTGAAAACTATCCAATGGATGTTTAAGTGCTGCCCACATTAGGGCCATACTTTGTCATTCGTCGTGAATTTGATGGATGTTTAAGTATTACACTTTGGCATTCGTTGTGAGGGTTTTAATCTCGTGAGTTATCGTAAATGCTGTATTAGTTACTGACCTAGTTCGTGTGCATTGTTATTTAAATTAGGTTACAAGGCTAATCAGTAGGCTAAACTCTGCCCGTTTAAATCTGCAATGTGAGTCATTCTCTCTTATCAAAAGTATTTTACAATACTCCATTATTTTCAAAAGTTATAATTACAGGGATTAAGTCATGGTTATCTTAATCACTGACTAGTGGGGTATTGTGCACATTACTAAATTTCTCACGGTTAGGCTAATAAATCCTAACAGTGATAATTATCACTACTTGGGGAAGGACCCAATAGTGGTATGACCATCGTCACTAGGAGGTGATACGGCGCCAGATAAAAATAAGATAGAAGCCATTGTAATTGCTCTTATGTTGTAATTTATAACTATGTGTCGTTTTATCAAATTTGAATGACTCGCCAGTATTTTCCCGCTGATAAAATATTTTCAAAACATGTTTCAGGTGACTACTGTGAACCAAGGAAAAGTGCTACGGAGCACTAACAAGCTTGAAGTAGTGGCTCAGTTAAATAAATAAACATGTTTTGTAAATCAGGGAATTTCACAAGGAAATTCCTCTATTGTAAATTACGGGGTTTATCCCGAATTATGTAATAAAATAATCGGGCATTTCAAGTTTTAAAAGATCCTGTAAATCTTCCGCTGTCGACTCAAATAACTAATACCACGGGTTTTTATCTCGCGGCTCCTGGACCGGGTAAAACCGGGACGGGGGCCGTGACAGGAAAATGTGGTATCAGAGCCACTGATTTAAGCCTATTAAGTATTTAAAAATACTTAATTTTCCTGATTACCGTCTTGTGATTATGTGTTTTATTAACTGACTACTTGATTAGCTACAGTATGGGTAAGCAAAGAATTGTGGACATCTATCGTCAATTAGATAGTTCACCAAAAGATAAGGGAACCTCGTTCCAATCAAATTCCTCAAGATACTCAGCAGATACTGAGGAAGGAATATTTGTTCGTAAGGCACAGTTTGAGAAACCACTTACCCCTAATAAAAGAAGTTGGATTATTAGAAAAAGTCAAGAGAAAATAAAGAAGTCGCAACCAAAAGGGGTGATGAGTAATAAGGAGACTCGGGAAGTAGGTGATAACCCACCATGGGAAGATGAATTAGATGAAAAATGGGCAAATCTCTATATGTTAGCCACTACAGCAATAAATGCTAACTTATAGATGAATCGCTAAACTAATACCAACACTTATATTATCCATAAGCCAGAAACTTGCCTATTAGATAAACAATTTAGTAAGAAAAGATAGACTAAAATAAATTTTCCCTAGTATATTTTCAAGTTGTAATTTGTAATAAAAATATATATATATAAATCGTAATATTTTGTTTTAATCAATCTGTTTGTATAAATATATTAGATAATTGTACTGATTGCCAATCTGTGATTGTGTGAAAAATTCAATTTACAAAATTTTAACCTAGAATTTTGTGTTTCTTCATATCTGCTAAACAGCATGAATGAGTTGTCTGAAGCTCTTCAGAATCTCAATCTCTATTCTGTTAATGTGGAAGTTTCCAGAGACTTTTCCGGTTATTGTGCCGACATGGAGGAACCTATGGAATTTCAAGCCCAGCCACCGGAGAAACCCAAGCCAAAGAAAAGAAGAAGAATTGTGGGCTGGAGGCGTGTACGCAGGAGGAAACCAGCGACACGAAAAGTTGTAAAGACGGAGGATCCCAAAGGTAAAGGCAAGGAAATAGAGATTGGGGAAAGTTCCAGGAAAGACTAGGAAATGCCACCCTGGGAGGAGTTGGATCATAAACTAGCACTTAGTGACCTCATCGGACCTGCCGGTGAAATTCTCTTTCATTACCCAGCGGAAGAACAACTTCCAGTTGACCTAGAGCCTGAAATCCCAGATCCTATTATCCATACCCAACCTCTACCAGCAGAGCTAGAAGAGTGGTGGACCACCGACAGGCAGTTTCAGAATCTCCTAAACAACCCTAATACCTTTTTCCCTCAATTTGACCCTGAGCCTCCACTACATCCACCTATGAGCTCAGAAAACTTGGCGGAACTCCGTCATTATGGCGAGGAGCTGATTGATGCAGGGAACCGAATTAGGGAAGTGGGGGAAAGAATATCTTGGAAATACGACGAAAGGGAACGTCGTTTCTAAGATGCCAGCTGACGAAGATGATATGACAGTGGTTGCGTGGTTATAGGAATATATGTTTAATAATAATATAAGAATAAAATATAATTATGTGAAATAACAAATAAAACTTTTGTAAGATAATAGGTGTGTACGGAGGCATATTATAATATATAAAAATGGAAGTCGAAAAATCGACAATTTTGACTATACTTGTTGATGTGATTATGTGCAATTATTTTATTATCTTTAGTCATTAATTATTTTGTGCTAATCCCTTATATAAATTAATTACCAGATGGAACACGCTGGTAATGAACCCGTTAATGAAGTACATCAATCTGAACAAAATCATGAAGATCAATTTCTGAATAGGCAAGATATCGAGAATATCGTTGCTCAGGGAATAGCCAATGCTATTCCAGCAATACTTGCTGCTGCCCGAAATCCAATTGAACCTCAACAAATTATTCCTAGCAAACGTACACACGGTGACAATTTTAGTAATAGTGTAAACGGAGGCGGCAACCATACTAATAACGACAACGATGGAATGCAAGCCCCACTCCTTAAGAAAATGAAAACTGCAACGCCTGGTTGCACTTATAAGGAGTTTCTTGCCTGTAAACCGGTTGAATTTGCAGGCAACGAAGGGGCGACTGCTGCACTGCGTTGGTTAGAGAAAACCAAGGCGGTGATTAAAATAAGTAAGTGTGCTGAGGAAGACAAGGTCATGTACACGTCGCATCTTTTTAAAGAAGGGGCGCTAGAATGGTGGAATACGGTACTTCAAGCCAAGGGAAGCGATGTAGCTTATGCCATGAGTTGGGAAGAATTTAAGCGACTGGTAGAAAGAAAATTATGTCCCGAATATGAGAAGGAACAAATGGCAAATAAATTTCTGAACCACCGGATGGTGGATGTAGACTGTCGAGGGTATACCTCGACATTCTTCGAATATGCGAGAGTGGTACCAACCCTGGCTTCGCAGAACTAGTACTTATTTCCCGCTATATATGGGGATTGATTGGCGAAATCCGTGATATCGTTAAAGTTGCGAGACCTCGCACTATTGACGATGCTGTGGAATTAGCCAACACTTTAACGGACGGACTGGTACATACGCGAGAAGAAAATAGAAAGAAGGAAGTGGCCCAAAAGATTTCCCAAGGATTCCGTATAGGTAACCGTAGTAATTTTAAGAGAAAGGGAACTGGGCAATCTTCCACTGTTCCATTTTGCAATGCCTGTAAAAGAAAGCATTTTGGAAGATGCAAAGGATATTGCAATTTCTGCAAAATCCCAGGGCACCAAGAGGAAGATTGCACGAAGAAGAAAGCAACAATCTGCTATAACTGCGGAGAAGCTGGACATTTTAGGCCAGACTGCCCGAAATTGGTCAAACCAGCTGATAACAAAGCCAAACCTGCAGAAGGAACTACCAAGAGGAACGCAAGAGCCTTCCAGTTGACTACTCAGGAAGCAGAACTAATTCCTGACGTGATAGCTGTTACGTTCCTAGTTCACAACGTTTATGCAAAAGTATTATTTGACTCTGGTGCAAACCAAAGTTTTATAAATACTTCATTCTGCCAAGATCTTAACTTACCCTTAACCAACCTTAGGCAGATTTTTACAGTCGAAACGGCAGATGGGAATTCTGTTAAAATAGATAAGGTTTTGCGAGAAGGAAAGATAGAACTCTTAGGCCATAAATTCTCTGCAAACCTGTTACCTATGAATTTAGCCGAATTCGATGTGGTATTAGGAATGGATTGGTTAGTAGCCAACCATGCTCGAATTCTCTGTGATAAAAATTCCATAGAAATTCATACACCCACAGGAGAATTAGTGGGTAATTACAGGAGATAAGTCACGAAAGCCACTAAAATTCATTCCAGTAATGAAATTGGCCAGTTATTCAAGAAAACAAGAAGTGGTGTATATGATTTCAGTAATCATTAACACGAAAGGTAAGGAACTTAAAGAAATTCCTGTAGTAGCAGAATACCCAGATGTATTCCCAGAAGAGCTACCGGGATTACCACCAAATAGGGAAGTCGAATTTAGAATTCATCTAATTCCTGGAACTACACCGATAGCCAAGGCACCTTATCGGTTAGCACCCACCGAAATGCTAGAATTGAAAAAGCAATTAGATGAATTATTAAGTAAAGGATTCATACAACCAAGTTCATCCCCATGGGGAGCTCCGGTGTTGTTTGTGAAAAAGAAAGATGGGTCAATGAGAATGTGTATCGATTATAGGGAATTAAATAAGGTTACAATTAAGAATCGATACCCATTACCTAGGATTGATGATCTCTTTGATCAACTTCAAGGAGCTAGATATTTTTCTAAGATAGATTTACGCTATGGATATCATCAATTGAAGGTACAGGAAGAACACATACCTAAAACTACTTTCAGAACTAGGTATGGTCATTACGAGTTTACAGTCATGCCCTGTGGACTAACAAATGCTCCAGCAGCATTTATGGACATGATGAATAGGATTTGTAAACCGTATTTGGATAAATTCGTAATTGTCTTCATCGATGATATACTTATTTATTCCAAAAGTCAGAAAGAGCATTGTAAGCACCTGCATGCACTCTTAACTTTATTAAGAAAAGAGAAGCTTTACGCCAAATTCTCGAAGTGTGAATTTTGGCTACAAGAAGTGCAATTTCTAGGTCACATGGTGTCACGGCCCCAGCCCCGGTTTGACCCGGTCAGGAGCCGCGGGACAGGAACCCGTGGTATTTATTAATTGATGCGACAGCGGAATATTTATCAGGATCTTTTATAAACTTGAAATGCCCGATTATTTTATTTCATAATTCGGGATAAACCCCGTAATTTACAATAGAGTAATTTCATAAGTAAATTCCCTGATTTCTAAAACATGTTTATTCATTTTAACTGAGCCACTTCTTCAAGCTGGTTAGTGCTCCGTAGCACGTTTTCCTTGATTTACAGCAGGTCGCCTGAAACATGTTTTAAAAATATTTTGTCAGCGGGGAAATACTGGCGAGTCACTCAATTTGATAAAATGACACATAGTTATAAATTACAGCATAAGAGCGATTACAATGACTTCTATCTTATTTTTATCTGGCGCCGTGTCACTTGGTGACGATGGTCATACCACTATTGGGTCTTTCCCCAGTAGTGATGATTATCACTGTTAGGATTTATTAGCCTAACCGTGAGAAATTAGTAATGTACACAATACCCCAATTAGCCAGTGATTCAAGATAACCATGACTTAATCCCTGTAATTATAACTTTTGAAAATGATTGGAGTATTGTAAAACAATGTTGATAAAAAGAGAATGACTCACATTGCAGATTTATACGGGCAGAGCCTACTGATTAGCCTTGTAACCTAATTTAAATAACAATGCACACGAACTAGGTCAGTAACTAATACAACATTTACGATAACTCACGAGATTAAAACCCTCACAACGAATGACAAAGTGCAATACTTAAACATCCATCGAATTCACGACGAATGACAAAGTATAACCCTAATTTGAGCAGCACTTAAACATTCATTGGATAGTTTAAATCGATCGGACATTGAATCGTAACAGCGATCGAGTTAATACCCGGTATCGTAGCAGCGCCTCGCTATTTATAAAGTAAATTCGACTTTTGAGCAGTGAGAATTCGTTTTTTGTGAAATGATTTCGACACCAGTGAACTGCTCGTAGCCTGCTCTATTTATAGCTGGAATTTGGGTCTGTCACGGCTCGCGTGAACCTCCAGCTGATCCTTACGCGGCCCGCGTAGCCACCTAGTCTACGTGTAGGTTTGATGGGTCACGAGTAGGTGTGCCAGGTGGACAATGCGTGGCCCGGATGCTTATCCGGTCGAACTTCAAGTTGACGCGGCCCGCGTAGGGCTATGCTAACCTTTATGCGGCCCGCCTAAAGACCATTATTCTTGATTTCTTGATTTTTGATATGGATTAGGGTTTCAGGGGTCCGGGTTTTCACTTACGAGTAAATTTGGGACATTTTTGAAGGTCCTTACATCCTCCCCACCTTATTTAGAATCTCGTCCTCGAGATTTATTGAAATAAGTGAGGATATTTTCGCTTCATCTCTGATTCCAGCTCCCAAGTGTACTCGGGTCCTCTTTTTGAATTCCATTTGACTTTGACTAGCACTAGTCGCTTGTGTTTGAGAAACTTGATCTTCCTGTCTTCTATTTGTAGTGGCTTCTCAACAAATTTTAACTTCTCATTTACCTCTACATCTTGAAGATGTATTACCAAAGATTCATCCGATAGATATTTCTTGAGGTTGGATATATGAAATACATCATGTACTCCAGCTAGTTCCTCTGGTAGTTGTAAGCGATAAGCGACTGGTCCTATTCGCTGTATTACTGGGAATGGTCCTATGTATCTTGGACTTAGCTTTCCTTTCTTACTAAATCGAACTACTCCTTTCCAAGGAGAAACTTTCAAAAGTACCTTGTCTCCAACTTGAAACTCTAACGGCTTACGTCGATTATCTGCATAACTTTTCTGGAGATCTCGAGCCGTCTTTAGTCTTTCCTTGATTTGAGTGATCTTGTCAGTAGTTTCTTGTACTATTTCAGGACCTGATAATTGACTTTCTCCTATTTCTGCCCAACATACTGGAGTTCTACACTTACGTCCGTTCAGTGCTTCGAATGGGGCAGCTTCGATGCTTGAGTGATAACTATTATTATAGGATAATTCAATTAAAGGTAGGTGGTCATCCCAGTTTCCACCAAAATCTATCACACATGCCCTAAGCATGTCTTCCAAGGTTTGGATCGTCCTTTCACTTTGTCCATCTGTCTGAGGATGATATGCAGTACTTAGATTTAGTCGGGCATTGCTTCTTGGAAACTTGTCCAGAAATGGGAAGTGAAACGACTATCCCTATCTGATACAATGGAGAGTGGAACTCCATGTAAGGATACTACTTCATCTACATACAACTTGGCTAACCTTTCCATGCTAAAGGTTTCTTTCATGGGTAGAAAGTGAGCTGATTTGGTTAATCGATCCACAATTACCCAAATCGCCTCATTACCTTTTCTGGTTTTGGGTAACTTAGTAACAAAATCCATTGTTATGAGTTCCCATTTCCATACAGGCATTTCTAATTGTTGGAGTAGACCTGAAGGTTTCTGGTGTTCTGCCTTAACTTGTGAACAAGTAAGACATTTAGAAACATATCTAGCTATGTCCTTTTTCATCCCTATCCACCAGAAATTATTCCTTAAATCTTGGTACATCTTATTGTTACCAGGATGCATGGTATACCTAGATTTATGGGCTTCTTCTAAAATCTTATTTCTTGATTCTCCCTGCTTAGGTACCCAAATTCTTTTCTTGTGGAATCTCCAAATTCCATCACTTCCTTGCTCTAATTCTTTTATTCGCCCTTTCATTCCTTCAGCGTCATCCTTGATTGCTGTTTCTTGAATGTTTTTCAGTTGTTCCATTAAGTCTAATTGTAAACTTAATCTAAGAGCACGAACTCGTCGTTGTTTCGCATGATATTTACGACTTAAGACATCTGCCACTACATTTGCCTTTCCTTTGTGATATTGAATGTCACAGTCGTAGTCACTTAGGATCTCCATCCATCTTCTTTGCCTCATGTTTAATTCTTTTTGCCCAAATATGTATCTTAAACTCCTATGGTCAGTATAGACAGTAAATTTACTTCCATACAGATAGTGTCTCCAAATCTTAAGGGCAAAAATTATGGCTCATAACTCTAAGTCATGAGTCGTATAGTTTTCTTCGTGCTTTTTCAATTGCCTTGATGCATACGCAATTACCTTCTTGCGTTGCATTAGCACACATCCTAATCCTAACTTAGAAGCATCACAATAGACTTCAAAATCTTCTGTTCCTTCTGGTAAGGCAAGAATTGGAGCGTTCGTTAACTTTTGCTTTAATATCTTAAAAGCTTCTTCTTGTTTAGGTCCCCATTCAAACTTAACTGCTTTACAGGTTAGCTTAGTTAATGGTACTGCTATCTTGGAAAAATCCTTAATAAATCGTCTATAATATCCGGCTAACCCTATAAAACTTATAACTTCCATCGCTGATTGCGGAACCTTCCATTTGGTGATTGCTTCTATCTTAGTAGGATCTGCGTGAATTCCTTCGTGATTCACCAGTTGTCCTAAAAATTGCACTTCTTGCAGCCAGAATTCACACTTCGAGAATTTAGCGTAAAGCTTTTATTTTCTTAACAAAGTTAAGAGTGCATGCAGATGCTGACAGTGTTCATCCTGACTTTTGGAATAAATAAGTATATTGTCGATGAAGACAATTACGAATTTATCCAAGTACAGTTTACAGATCCTATTCATCATGTCCATAAATGCTGCGGGAGCATTTGTTAGTCCAAAGGGCATGACTGTAAACTCGTAATGACCATACCTAGTCCAAAAAGCAGTTTTAGGTATGTCTTCTTCTTGTACTTTCAACTGATGGTATCCGGAGCGTAAATCTATTTTAGAAAAGTATCTAGCTCCTTCCAATTGATCAAAAAGATCATCAATCCTAGGTAATGGATATCGATTTTTAATTGTAACCTTATTTAATTCCCTATAATCGATACACATTCTCATGGAACCATTCTTCTTTTTCACAAACAACACTGGAGCTCCCCACGGGGATGAACTAGGTTGTATGAATCCTTTGCTTAGTAATTCATCTAATTGCTTTTTCAATTCTAGCATTTCTGTGGGTGTTAACCGATAAGGTGCCTTGGCTATCGGTGTAGTTCCAGGAATTAGATGAATTCTAAATTCGACTTCCCTGTTGGGTGGTAATCCCGGTAGTTCTTCTGGGAATATTTCTGGGTATTCTGAAACTACTGGAATTTATTTGTGTTCTTTACCTTTCGTGTTAATGATTATTGAAATCATATACACCATTTCTGGTTTTCTTGAATAACTGTCCAACTTCATTACTGAAATGAATTTCATTGGCTTACGTGGCTTATCTCCTGTAATCACCACTAATTCTCCTGTGGGTGTATGAATTTCTATAGAATTCTTATCGCAAAGAATTCAAGCATGATTGGCTACTAGCCAATTGTCACACCCCGATTTCCACGTGTCACCGGTGTGCCCGGTGGGGGAGTATCGTGACGTGGTTGACAACATAATAGTCAAACAACACAATAATCAATATGCACATCGGAAGCAATTTAAAAATATGATACAACCGAATTTAATATTGTAATATCAAATGTCACAATATTCGGAAGTTTATCCACAGATGGATCGAAATAGAAATAATATTAATGGTTCAACAGACTTCAGGCATCTTAAGCTTGCGAGACTTCTAATGATGCTAAGGAGAAATCCCAGCCAATTTCGCTTAGTACCTGCATTTAATCTTTTTGGGAAAATACGTCAGTTTACACTGGTAAATACATTCAACTGACTCATTTTGGAAAATGATTGAAAATTGGTTTGGATGCACATGGCATAAACAATTTATTTAACTTGGGAGAATTATTTAATATTATAATCTTGTGAACGAATTATATGTTCCTTGTGCGTTCAGTAGCCCGGATCTTGTCCGGGTTAAAGATCAATAGACACACCACAATATTCTTTTGTGCACCGACGGGTGTACGCCTACACCCCGCGCTTAAGTCGTGGCCATTTCGTAAAATGATGCCAAGGATATCCGGGACATGGTCATTAACCCCCCAAAGGCTTTAAGTAACAAGACTGTTTAAACGAGCCGATCAAATTTATTCAATTACCCACTCAACGGTGGAGAATTTGATGCCCGATCAAGCGGTATGCTATATACCGTAACCCAAGCCCGTATAGGGAAAATAAGTTAAAAGTATTTACCTGAGCAAAGTATAATTCACAATTAGCAAAATGCACGTAGCTTTTACTGGTCCTCCTAATCTGGAACGAAGGTTTTATAATAACCTATTAGAATCCTAACGGGTCTTTAATTAAGCTTAAGCTTAGACCGGCTAGTTTCAAAGATACGGGTCGTACGCACGATTAAGCGAAGACCGGATAGAATGTGATTTAGACCCGACAAGTTTGAAGACTTGTTTAATATGGGTTTATTATTCACATTCTGGATTTTGAGATAAAACCGTTAAGGTTTGACCCGTTTCGGCTAATTTATGTAAACTTGTTACATAAACCGAGCCGTACGCGTAATAAGCGTGACGGGTATTCATGAGAGCTATATACAGGTTTCCTAAGTTAATTATGCCTCAAATATGTTGTGACATCAGTAAGATGTCTTTCATTATGCCCGAAACGTGTTTAAACACAAACTAGGCCCCGTAGGGGTAGTTTGGTCATTTAAAAGTTTATAAAAGAGTTTAAGTAACAACCTGAGTTACAGGTCTGATGTAATCAGCAAAAATACATAATTTGCTAAGTTATATCAGTAGGATAAAGTGTATATGTGAAATTTATCAATTATAACCAAACTATGCCCCGTAGGGGTATTTTGGTAATTTCACATAAGCCGAAAAGCTCAAAACTGAAGTCTGAGTTTATCAACTTTTGCTTACTATTAAAATATCATAATTTACCTCAAATATCAGTAGGTATCAACCTTAGTATGTTTAAAATAGTTCTAGTGCATACTATGCGCTAAAAACGCTTAATTAGGCGATTAAAGGCCATTTCCGGGTTCGATACTTAAATCTGATATTTTTATATTTCCAGAAGGCTTCAAATAATTTATTTATCATATGTGATCAGTAGCAAAAGGTTTGGAGTCGTTTAGATATGTAAAACTCATTTTATGGTCCGTAAGGGCAAAACCGACAATTACCGGATTAAGCCTACGACTACTAGTTATGCTCAGCCTAAAATTTATTAAAAATCTTTAAAAATCCCAAAATAATATATTGCATCAGTGGGTAAAAGATTTGATATCAAAAAGTAGGCTTAACTAGGCTATACGCTAATTACGCCGTTTTATTAACATAAAGCTTTAATTTTGCGATATTGAGCATAACTCTAAATCTACAATCCAAACTGATGTCAAACTTTGCATACAAGTTTATATATCAGTAATTAAAGTTTCTACTCTTTTACATTTCCAAAACTCACGTTTTAAGGTAATAAGGGCATAACGGTCAACATATGAGCAATTAACGGAAACATGCATATTAATTGGATAACTAATGAACCAAGGTGTAACATCACAGAGGGTTATTCTAACATGTAACCTAGTCCAATTAAAGCTCTGAGGCATTTCTAAAACATGCCTTAACGGGTCAGAACTGAAAGTCAAAGTGAAAGTCAAACTATGTGACTTTCGGTTCCGAACCGGGTATTTACAAGAATTTATCGGGTTGAACATGTTTAGACATGTTCTTACACTAATTACCAAGTTATATTAATGATCAAACAGGTTGTATGTGCTCTATATTGCTAATCATGCATAAATTGCAATTTAAACATTCTGTTGACTTTTTAATTACATGTTTGACCCGACATTAGACCTAGTTAGAGTGGGAATCAGGGAGAACCCTTTTGAGGGTTTATTACACACATAATTACCAACTTATATCTACTTTTAATTCGAGATTTGACTGAGCCATTATTAATTAATCTCGAAGTCAAACCGTAATTACGACGGTTTGACTTTTAGCTAAATAACTAAGCTAAACACAATTAAAGAAGGTTAAGCCAACTTACAAAGGTCCTATGCACGAAATGTGAACACTTGAGAGCAGACTTGAGCTCCAGGAATGATCAGAAAGCTTGATGGAAGTATGAAGAACAATGTTGCATATCATGGCCTTTATATAGTGTTTAATCCACCATAAGAAGTTGACACATGAGTCTACAACCCACCACAACTGATCAACACATGTTCCTAGTGCTTAGGGGGTGCCTAGGGGTCGCCCTTAATGTGGAAAATCGGATGAAATCGAGCAGAAAGCACTCAGCAGGCAAAAACCCAAGAATTTCGGAGCTGGGCATTCCCCCGCGTGTCGCGAAGGGTTCCCACCCGGGCGTCCCGTGTCGCGACGGGATGTCTGCACAATCTAAATTTTAGATTTTTGCGATTTGATCCTTGGCTCTTCAAAATCCGATTAGGCACTTGTTTCTTGCATTATGAACCCTCATAATTGATCTATAAGGGCTTTAAAACATATACCCACTTTGCTAAGTCCCCGGTTAACTTTATTGTTACCCGAAAAGTCCTAACTTTCAACGTTTACGCTTTAACCCTTCGCACACGAATTTGATCATAACTTTCTCATACGATAACGAAACTTTACGAAATTTAAATCGTGTATTCTAGTGAGCATAATTAACAGTTACAAAGCTTCGGGTTTGTCAAAAGGTCACTCAGAGGTATAACTTAAACATGTTGACACATTTAGTCCCTGTAGTTTGTAATTCCTCATTTTTAGCTTCGCATGATCCATGATTTATTCGTTTGATGATATAATCATCATGTAAGGTTAATGTACAATATATTTATTCACGGTTGACATTTATAACTCGTATTTCTACATACTTTCCATGTTTGTCAACTTTAGTCCTTCTATAACATTCTTTCACACGTTTAAACATATGACACGTGTCTACGCATTATAGGACGTGAATTTTCGAGGTGTTACACCAATCCATTCCTAACACAATATCGAATCCAGCTAAATTCATAGGTAACAGGTTTGCAGAAAATTTATGGCCTAAGAGTTCTACATTTCCTTCTCTCAAAACCTTATCTATGTTAACAGAATTCCCATCTGCCGTTTCGACTGTAAAAATCTGACTAAGGTTGGTTAAGGGTAAGTTAAGGGCTTGGCAGAATGAAGTATTTATAAAACTTTGGTTTGCACCAGAGTCAAATAATACTTTTGCATAGACATTGTGAACTAGGAACGTACCAGCTATTACGTTAGGAATTAGCTCTGCTTCCTGAGTAGTTAGTTGGAAGGCTCTTGCATTCTTTTTAGTAGCTCCTTCTGCAGGTTTGGCTTTGTTATCAGCTGGTTTGACCAGTTTTGGGCAATCTGGCCTAAAATGTCCAGCCTCTCCACAATTGTAGCAGATTGTGGATTTCTTCTTCCTGTAGTCTTCCTCTTGATGCCCGGGGATTTTGCAGAAATTGCAATACCCTTTGCATCTTCCAAAATGCTTCCTTTTGCATGTATTGCAAAATGAAATAGTGGAAGATTGCCCGGTTCCCTTTCTCTTGAAATTGCTACGGTTACCCATACGGAATCCTTGGGTAATCTTTTGGGCTACTTCCTTCTTCCGGGTTTCTTCTCTTGTGCGTACCAGTCCATCAGTTAGAGTGTTAGCTAATTCCACAACATCGTCAATAGTGCGTGGTCTTGCAGCTTTGACAATGTCACGGATTTCGCCAATTAATCCCCAAATATAGCGGGAAATAAGTACTGGCTCTGGCGAAGCCAGGGTAGGTACAACTCTAGCATATTCGAAGAATGTTGAAGTATACCCTCGACAGTCTACATCCACCATCCGGTGGTACAGGAACTTATTTGTCATTTGTTCCTTTTCATACTCGGGACATAATTTTCTTTCTACCAGTTGCTTAAATTCTTCCCAACTCATGGCATAGGCCATGTTTCTTCCTTTGGCTTGCAGTACCGTATTCCACCATTCTAGCGCCCTTTCTTTAAACAGATTCGACGCATACATGACCTTGTCTTCTTCGACACATTTACTTATCATAATTACTGCTTCGGTTTTCTCCAACCAACGCAGTGCTGCAGTTGCCCCTTCGTTACCTGCAAACTCAGCTGGTTTACAGGCAAGAAATTCTTTATAAGTGCAACCAGGCGTTGCAGCTTTCATTCTTTTGAGAGTTGGGGCTTGCAATACATTATCATTATTGTTATTGTTGTTGTTGCCGCCTCCGTTTACACTATTACTGAAAATTTCACCGTGTGTGCGTTTGCTAGGAATAATTTGTTGAGGTTCAACTGGATTTCGAGCAGCAGCAAGTATTGCTGGAATAGCATTGGCTATTCCCTGAGCAACGATATTCTTGATATCTTGCCTATTCAGAAATTGATCTTCATTGTTATGCTCAGATTGATTAACTTCATTATCGGGTTCATTACTAGCTTGTGCCACCTGGTAATTAGTTTATATAAATAATTAGTATAAGGTAATTAATAACCAAATATAACAAAATAATTACACATAATCACATAAATAAATATATAGCCAAAATTGTCAATTTCTCGACTTCCATTTTTATATATTATAATATGCTTCCGTACACACTTGTTATCTTACAAAAGTTTTATTTTCAGGTTATTTCACATACGTATATTTTTTTATTATATTATTATTAAACAACCACAGTTTCATAATCACACTATCTCCTGTCAGTTGGCACCTCAGAAGCGACGTTCCCTCTCGTCGTACTTCCAGGAGATTTGTTCTCCCACTTCCCGGATCCTATTCGCTGCATCTATCAGCTCCTTGCCAAAATGGCGGAGTTCAGCTAAATTTTCATTACTCATTGGTGGGTTTGGTGCAGGTTTTGGGTCAAACTGAGGGAAAAAGGTATAAGGATTATTTAGGAAGTTTTGAAACTGCCAGTCGTTGGTCCACCATTCGTCCATTTCTCCTAGAGGTTGAGTATGGATCAGAGGGTCTGGGATGGCCGGTTCCAAGTTTACTGGGAGTTGGTTTTCAGCAGGATAAGGGAAGAGGTTTTCATTGATAGGCCTGAGGATATCACAATTTGCCAGTATGCGATCTAGTTCCTCCTGCAGTGGCAATTCCTCGGCTTGCTTAGAACTTTCCCCAATTTCTATTCTTACTTGCCTAAAACTTTCCCCAATCTCGATCCCTTTTCCTTTATCCATGGGCTTTTCTATCTTGGGAACTTTCCTAGTTGCTGGTTTTCTTCTGCGCACACACCTCCAACCCACAAATCTTCTTCTTTTCTTTGGCTTTGATTTCTCCGGAGGTGGAGCTTGGAATTCCATAGGTTTCTCAACATCGGCCAAGTAACCAGTAAAGTCTCTGGAAACTTCCACATTAACAGGATAGAGATTGAGATTCTCAAGAGCTTCAGATAATTCATTCATGCTGTTTAGCATTTATGAAGAAACACACAAAAATTTTAGTTTAAAATTTTGTAAATTAATTTTCACAGAATCACAGAATGGAAAGCAGAATATTTAATATTAATTACAAATATTTAACAAACCATTTTATTGAAACAATTTTTTTTTACAACTAAAATATTAAAGTTTCGGGCTTGTAAGTGACATAAGTGCTAGTACTGGTTTGGCGATTTAAACTATAAGTTAGCATTTACTGCTATAGTGGCTAACATATAGAGATTTGCCCATTGTTCATTTAACTCATCTTCCCATGGTGGGTTATTGCCTAATTCATGGGTTTCCTCATTAATCATCGCTCCTTTTTGTAGAGACTTCTTTATTTTCGCTTGACTTTTTCTAATAATCAAACTTCTTTTATTATGGGTAAGTGGTTTCTCATACTGAGCTTTACGAACAAATATTCCCTCCTCAGTATCTGCTGAGTATCTTGAGGAATTTGATTGGGATGAAGTTCCCTTATCTTTCGGTGAGCTATCTAATTTAAGATAGATATCCGAAATTCTTTGCTTACCCATACTGTAACTAACAAGTAGTCAGTTAATAAAACATATAATTACAAGTTGATAATTAGGAAAATTAAGTATTTTAAATACTTAATAGGCTTAAATCAGTGGCTCTGATACCACCTTTTCCTGTCACGGCCCCAGCCCCGGTTTGACCCGGTCAGGAGCCGCGGGCCAGGAACCCGTGGTATTTATTAATTGATGCGACAGCGGAATATTTATCAGGATCTTTTATAAACTTGAAATGCCCGATTATTTTATTTCATAATTCGGGATAAACCCCGTAATTTACAATAGAGGAATTTCACAAGTAAATTCCCTGATTTCTAAAACATGTTTATTCATTTTAACTGAGCCACCTCTTCAAGCTGGTTAGTGCTCCGTAGCACGTTTTCCTTGATTTACAGCAGGTCGCCTGAAACATGTTTTAAAAATATTTTGTTAGCGGGGAAATACTGGCGAGTCACTCAATTTGATAAAATGACACATAGTTATAAATTACAGCATAAGAGCGATTACAATGGCTTCTATCTTATTTTTATCTGGCACCGTGTCACCTGGTGACGATGGTCATACCACTATTGGGTCTTTCCCCAAGTAGTGATGATTATCACTGTTAGGATTTATTAGCCTAACCGTGAGAAATTAGTAATGTGCACAATACCCCAATTAGCTAGTGATTCAAGATAACCATGACTTAATCCCTGTAATTATAACTTTTGAAAATGATTGGAGTATTGTAAAACAATGTTGATAAAAAGATAATGACTCACATTGCAGATTTATACGGGCAGAGTTTAGCCTACTGATTAGCCTTGTAACCTAATTTAAATAACAATGCACACGAACTAGGTCAGTAACTAATACAGCATTTACGATAACTCACGAGATTAAAACCCTCACAACGAATGACAAAATGCAATACTTAAACATTCATTGGATAGTTTAAATCGATCAGGCATTGAATCGTAACAGCGATCGAGTTAATACCGGGTATCGTAGCAGCGCCTCGCTATTTATAAAATAAATTCGACTTTTGAGCAGTGAGAATTCGTTTTTTGTGAAATGATTTCGACACCAGTGAACTGCTCGTAGCCTGCTCTATTTATAGCTGGAATTTGGGTCTGTCGCGGCCCGCGTGAACCTCCAGCTGATCCTTACGCAGCCCGCGTAGCCACCTAGTCTACGTGTAGGTTTGATGGGTCACGAGTAGGTGTGCCAGGTGGACAACGCGTGGCCCAGATGCTTATCCGGTCGAACTTCAAGTTGACGCGGCCCGCGTAAGGCTATGCTAACCTTTACGCGGCCCGCCTGAAGACCATTATTCTTGATTTCTTGATTTTTGATATGGATTAGGGTTTCAGGGGTCCGGGTTTTCACTTACGGGTAAATTTGGGACATTTTTGAAGGTCCTTACACATGGTGAATCACGAAGCCATTCACGTAGATCCTGCTAAAATATAAGCGATCACCAAGTGGAAGGTTCCACAATCAGCTATGAAAGTTAGAAGTTTTATAGGTTTAGCTGGATATTATAGACGGTTTATTAAAGATTTTTCCAATATAGCTGTACCAATAACTAAGCTAACCTGTAAAGCAGTTAAGTTTGAATGGGGACCTAGGCAAGAAGAGGATTTTGAAGTTTACTGCGATGCTTCTAAACTAGGATTAGGATGTGTGCTAATGCAACGCAAGAAAGTAATTGTGTATGCCTCGAGATAATTGAAAAAGCACGAAGAAAATTATACGACTCATGACTTAGAATTAGGGGCCATAATTTTTGCCCATGAGATTTGGAGACACTATCTGTATGGAAGTAAGTTTACTGTCTATACAGATCATAAGAGCTTAAGATACATATTTGGGCAAAAAGAATTGAACATGAGACAAAGGAGATGGATGGAAATCCTAAGTGACTACGACTGTGATATTCAATATCACGAAGGAAAAGCAAACGTAGTTGCTGATGCTTTAAGTCGTAAGTATCATGAGAAACAAAGACGAGTTCGTGCTCTTAGATTAAATCTACAGTTAGATTTAATGGAACAACTGAAAAACATTCAAGAAACAGCAATCAAGGATAATGCTGAAGGAATGAAAGGAAGAATAAAAGAATTGGAACAGGGAAGCGATGGAATCTGGAGATTCCATGAAAGAAGCATTTGGGTACCTAAGCAGAGAGAATTAAGAAATAAGATTTTAGAAGAAGCCCATAAATCTAGATATACCATGCATCCTGGTAACAATAAAATGTATCAAGATTTAAGGAATAATTTCTGGTGGATAGGAATGAAAAAGGATATAGCTAGATAGGTTTCTAAATGTCTTACTTGTTCACAAGTTAAGGCAGAACACCAGAAACCCTCAGGTCTACTACAACAATTAGAAATGCCAGTATGAAATGGGAACTTATAACAATGGATTTTGTTACTAAGTTGCCCAAAACCAGAAAAAGATAATGACGCGATTTGGGTAATTGTGGATCGATTAACCAAATCAGCTCATTTTCTACCCATGAAAGAAACCTTTAGCATGGAAATGTTAGCCAAGTTATATGTAGATGAAGTAGTATCCTTACATGGAGTTCCACTCTCCATTGTATCAGATAGGGATAGTTGTTTCACTTCCCACTTCTGGACAAGTTTCCAGGAAGCAATGGGAACCCGACTAAATTTAAGCACTGCCTACCATCCTCAGACAGACGGACAAAGTGAAAGGACGATCCAAACCCTGGAGGACATGCTTAGGGCATGTGTAATAGATTTTGGTGGAAATTGGGATGACCATCTACCCTTAATTGAATTCTCCTATAACAATAGTTACCATTCAAGCATTGAAGCTGCCCCATTCGAAGCATTATATGGACGAAAATGCAGAACTCCAGTCTGTTGGGCAGAAATAGGAGAAAGTCAATTATCAGGTCCTGAAATTGTGCAAGAAACTACCGATAAGATCACTCAAATCAAGGAAAGACTGAAAACGGCTCGAGATCGCCAGAAAAGTTATGCCGATAATCGACGCAATCCACTAGAGTTTCAAATTGGAGACAAGGTACTCTTAAAAGTTTCTCCTTGGAAAGGAGTAGTTCGGTTCGGTAAGAAAGGAAAACTAAGTCCAAGGTACGTAGGACCATTCCCAGCAATACAGCAAATAGGACCAGTTGCCTATCGTTTACAACTACCAGAAGAGCTAGCTGGGGTGCATGACATGTTTCATGTATCCAACCTCAAGAAATGTTTATCGGACGAATCTCTGGTAGTACCTCTTCAAGATGTAGAGGTAAATGAAAAGTTGAAGTTCGTTGAGAAACCGCTTCAAATAGTAGACAGAAAGGTCAAGTTTCTCAAGCACAAAAGACTGGTACTAGTCAAAGTGAAATGGGATTAAAAAAGAGGATCCGAGTACACTTGGGAACTGGAATCAGAGATGAAGCAAAAGTATCCTCACTTATTCCAATAAATCTCGAGGACGAGATTTTAAATAAGGTGGGGAGGATGTAAGGACCTTCAAAATTTTCCCAAAACGACCCGTAAGTGAAAACCCGGACCCCTGAAACCCTAACGTGCATGAAAAACTGAGAAAACAAGAAATCTGGTCTTCAGTCGGGCCGCGTAAAGGTTAAGCATGGCCTTACGCGGGCTGCGTCAACCTTAAGTTGACCAGATAAGCGCTACAGTCCACGTGGCATCCACCTGGCAACCCTACGCGTGACCCAGCAAACCTACACGTAGACTAGGTGGCCACGCGGGCCTCGTAAGGGTCGAGCAAGGGTTCACGCGGGCCGCGTGAGACCCATTTTTCACCTATAAATTGCCTGGACATCGAGCTTTCATCTGGTGTCGAAATCTTTTCATAAAAACGAAATCTCACTGCTCAAAATCGAATTTCAATATAGCAAGGTGCTGTTACGATACAGGGTATTAACTCGATCGCTGCTACGATTCAATGTCCGATCGATTGAAAACTATCCAATGGATGTTTAAGTGCTGCCCACATTAGGGCCATACTTTGTCATTCGTCGTGAATTCGATGGATGTTTAAGTATTACACTTTGGCATTCGTTGTGAGGGTTTTAATCTCGTGAGTTATCGTAAATGCTGTATTAGTTACTGACCTAGTTCGTGTGCATTGTTATTTAAATTAGGTTACAAGGCTAATCAGTAGGCTAAACTCTGCCCGTTTAAATCTGCAACGTGAGTCATTCTCTTTTATCAAAAGTATTTTACAATACTCCATTATTTTCAAAAGTTATAATTACAGGGATTAAGTCATGGTTAACTTAATCACTGGCTAGTGGGGTATTGTGCACATTACTAAATTTCTCACGGTTAGGCTAATAAATCCTAACAGTGATAATCATCACTACTTGGGGAAGGACCCAATAGTGGTATGACCATCGTCACCAGGAGGTGACACGTCGCCAGATAAAAATAAGATAGAAGCCATTGTAATCGCTCTTATGCTGTAATTTATAACTATGTGTCGTTTTATCAAATTTGAATGACTCGCCAGTATTTCCCCGCTGATAAAGTATTTTCAAAACATGTGTTCAGGTGACTACTGTGAACCAAGGAAAAGTGTTACGGAGCACTAACAAGCTTGATGTAGTGGCTCGGTTAAATAAATAAACATGTTTTGTAAATCAGGGAATTTCCTTGTGAAATTCCTCTATTGTAAATTACGGGGTTTATCCCGAATTATGAAATAAAATAATATGGAATTTCAAGTTTTAAAAGATCCTGTAAATTTTCCGCTGTCGACTCAAATAACTAATACCACGGGTTTCTGTCCCGCGGCTCCTGGACCGGGTAAAACCGGGACGGGGGCCGTGACAGTAAACTAGTTTACCTCGTGGAATACCGCCGCCATCAAAGTTTACCTCGCGATGGGACTTGATTTCGGTGTATAATCACCGCATAAAGGGAAGAAGAGAGAGAAAGTTGGATAACGGTGGAACTCACTCTTTTCAACCAATCACATTTTTTTGTTTTTTATAATTAAAAAAAGAGATCGTTTACCTCTCTCAAGAGAGGTGACCACCGCTTATGTTTTAGTGCAAGAGTGGATTTAGAGAGGGGAATTGATATGACAAGATGTGATTGGGTGGGTGGAGAGTTTACCTCTCCTCAAGAGGTGACCAACCCTCTCACTCTAAGTGGTGACGGCGTCTACCCATGCCGCAAGCTATTTTTTTTTATTTTTAATTGGGAAATTGGATTTAAATAATCCGAACTTTCACCTGTTGGCCAATAACACTCCGAACTTTCAGTTTGGCCAGCAGCACTCTCAACTTTCATCATATTTTCCCAAAACACTCCCAAACTAACATATCACTAACCAAGTTAGTTTTTAAGTTTTATTTATTACACAAACAGTCCCTGTAGTTATAATTTACTAGTTTTAAGTTTTATTTATTACACAAACAGTCCCTGTAGTTATAAAAAAAATCATAAAAATAAAAAAAAAAATCTAAAAATTCAAAAAAATTCAAAAAATCATAAAAATTCAAAAAAATTCTAAAAAAATAAAAAAAAAATCATAAAAAATCATAAAAATTCTAAAAAATATCAAAAAAATTCTAAAAAAATCATAAAAAACCGTTTCGACCCGTACCGTTTCGACGCGAACTGTTTCGACGCGTACCGTTTCGACCCGGACCGTTTCGACCCGTACCGTTTCCACCCGGACCGTTTCGAACCGTACCGTTTCGACCCGGACCGTTTCGACCCGTACCGTTTTCGACCCGTACCGTTTCGACGCGAACCGTTTCGACGCGTACCGTTTCGACCCGTACCGTGTTCGACCCGTACCGTTTCAACGGTACGCGTCGAAACGGTCCGGGTCGAAACGGTACGGTTCGAAACGGTCCGGGTGGAAACGGTACGGGTCGAAACGGTCCGGGTCGAAACGGTACGCGTCGAAATGGTTTTTTATGATTTTTTTAGAATTTTTTGATATTTTTTAGAATTTTTATGATTTTTTATGATTTTTTTTTATTTTTTAGATTTTTTTTTATTTTTTATGATTTTTTTGAATTTTTTTGAATTTTTTTGAATTTTTAGATTTTTTTTTTTATTTTTATAATTTTTTTTATAACTACAGGGACTGTTTGTGTAATAAATAAAACTTAAAAACTAACTTCAGTCACCCAAAATGTCCACATCAGCAATGGAAACTAACTTGGTTAGTGATATGTTAGTTTGGGAGTGTTTTGGGAAAATAGGATGAAAGTTGAGAGTGCTGCTGGCCAAACTGAAAGTTCGGAGTGTTATTGGCCAAAAGGTGAAAGTTCGGATTATTTAAATCCAATTTCCCTTTTTAATTCAAAGAAAGTCAAATGTAAATATAAAAAAACAAACATCATTAAAATAAAAAATATATAAATGAATTTTAACTAAAAACTGGAAAATAAATTAAAAAACGACAATGTTTAAAATGCTATAAAATCTCCCTTCTTCTTTAATCATATGTTTACCACACGTAGAGCATTATTCGTTGGTTGACGAAAACGAAGGCTATCCCCCACCTGTGGCTTAGTGGTAGTAAACTTGGGTTTTGCAATGGAGACTCAAGTTCAATTATCACTTGTGTCATATTGGATGGATATTGGGCAATGATGGTGACAAATGCACCAAGGGGGGTTCAGCCTGAGCCGCACCCCGATTTTCATCCGGCTGTTACTTCAGCGAAGCTTCTCATGTGGAGGCAGTACGGTTTCCGGGGGAACGCCGTAACCAAGTCTGACCAACTTAGCGCGGGCCCGGTTAAAATAACATTGTCTGAGCAGATCTTGGTTAGGGCCACCGTTTAGGCAATGTGACATTAGGTCACTCGTAAAAAAAGAAAGTCACCGTCCAAAAATAAATTGAAAATGAAGGCCAGAAGAATTAACAAAAGTTTTAAACTTACTTGAAAATCTAAAATAGTGTTTTTATATTTTTCAAAAAGAGTGGGAGAAAAGCATATGAACCGTTGGATGTTAGGGCAAAAAGTAAGCCACACGATGAAAAGCCTGGATGATCGGCCGCACACACCTCGTCTAAACTAAACTAGCTGCCAAATGAATCTACACGTTTGACCTAGCGAAGCGCTATTATCTTTTGGCCATAAATACCCCTTCTCTTCTGCCAACCATTTTCTCTCTTCTCCTCCTCAAGGATTCATTATCAGCTTCCGTTAATCAACACAAAACTCTCCACGATTGGTTCATTATGGCGTATGATTGATGTATCTCTAACATCGAAGGCTTTTTCTGTATGATTTATTCCAAGGATGGAGGTTAACTTTTGTGTGGATTGCTAGAGAAACACCGGCCATTTGTTGTTGATTGAGGTCCAGTAGAAGATTAAACGCAGGTACGGAAAAACCGTAAGTTTATTTTGATTTTGCACATCGGCTGTCAGAAACGATTTAGATCTCCGGAGTTTTTGTTCAACGAGTCCCAAATTTCTAATCGAAGATGTATGGTTTGAAGAGAAAGTACAGAACGATAACCTAATCATGTTACCGTTCGATTGTGTAACTCATCTCTGCCACACAGAAATCTTAAAATCACACTGTGATTGTACCTTTTATATTGACTTCGATTTGCTGTTTCACATCTAAGTTGCTGTGTGGAGGAATGATTCCGATAATCGGTAGATCCGGGGAAACTAAGTTTTATCGGTTATCGTGAAGATGAGCGAACATTCTTCCTGCTTTCGATTTAGGTTTTTTTTGTCTCGTTCATGTTCCGGAGAATGATTAACAAAAAGGATCTGAAAATTGAGTATTTGCCCCAAATTTTTTTGTTGAAAGATTGGATTAGGGCAAATTCTCGATCTCTGATGAGATAGCGACCTTTTCATTCTGAATCTGGTAATAAATATATGTTAAAACGTCCTCTGGGAAATCGTCAGGTTTTTGAAACTTTTGAGGTTTCTAGATCTAATGATACTCAATACCTTATGATCTTATAATACTCTATACCTTTAGATCTTATTAAGAATTTTTTCAAAGAACGTACCCTGCATAGGTTAGATCTGTATGGACTTACTTCTCTGTTTCTGGTTAGATCTATATATGTAATCCTGTTTTTGTCTGGCGGCTAAACATATCGATTTCTATTTTGTTGCAGGTCACTCTGCAAGCTATAATTTATGACGTTGAAACTGTCTCAACTAACGCATACCAGAATGGATCTGGAACTTTTGAACTATATCAATGTGGGTATGAAGTGGAATGTTTTGAGAAAAGGTCGAACCAGCATGACTAGACGCCCAAGGAAGCCAGGGGCAGATGGTTTATTGGTCTACAATATACAGGAAGCGCCCGCCTTTGAAAGCAAGAAGGTATTTATTTGGTTATGAGGGTTCTGTGTTTGGTTTGGTTTGGTTTGGTTTGGCATGAAGTTTTACCTGTATATGTTTTTTTTGACAGTCTGGCGGTACACTGAAGATTGTTGATGCTCCTTCAAAGAAAAGAAGACTTTCACATCAATCGGCATCACCACTTGCTCAAACACGGTGTGTTAAGGGTGAAGGAGGTGTGTCGCCTGGACCTCAAACTCCCTCTGTTTATCATGAAGATTTTGGTCAACGGTGTTGGGTATCGAAGAGCCAGAAAACAAAATCCAAAACTCGGTTGAGAAACAGTAAGATGACGAAGACGAAAAAAGAGGTTTTAAATCTAGATGACTTTTCAGGTATTGAACTTCTTGCTGATGTTGCATGCAGTAGCTTCATTCATGAAACTGCAGATCGTGTTGAGGATTTCTCTATGTCCAAAGAACACACAACACCTGAGGTTAAAACATGCAGCATTGATAAAAAAGAAGACAATGTATCACCTGGATCAAATTGTTCAGTAGTTCAACAAACTGTTCATGAAGTTGAGGAGAAAAAGGTTGCTCTTTCCAAAGAGTTAAGGTTACATTGGGACTTGAATACTGTAATGGATGAGTGGGTGGATCCTTGTGATGATAAGCTGATTGAACCTGTGAAGCATAATGATGCTTCTATCTCCGTTGTTCCAGTCATTGATAGCTGTAATGTTAATTCTTGTAAAGAAACATATGAATTAGTTGAAGGTTTGGAGGTGACGGGCACAAAGACTGCTACTAAGATGTCAGATGGCGAGAGTTCTGCAAGCAAATCAGAGGTGGTTGACTCTTTGACTCATCCAGCCAAGTGTGAAGATCTTTACGCTTCAACCACATCAGTTTTAAAAGAACAAGTCATTGCAAAATGTGAATCAGGCACCATAGATGGTCTCAAGTTCGACGAGCAGCCTGTTTTTGAGAAAGTAATTCAAGTTGGTTGTAACAACAAAGTTACTACAGATGATCATGTGAGTGAGTGCTGTTGCTCAAATGTTACTCAAGAAGAACAGGGTCACATGGCTGAGGGAGATTTAGAGGAAAAAAATCAGGTTGGTTATGATTCACCCTTTGAAGATGGCGAGTTACGAGAGCCAGTTGCAAAATCAGGAAAGGAGACTGTATGTAACAAGCCTGATAACATATATACCGATAACTTTGGCACTATTGAAAACCCCGTGACAGGAAAAGTCAACCATGGTCAAACCATGGACAATCCACATTCATTGTTGGTGAAAGAAGTTGTACCTAACAATGAAATCGAGCAAGGTGTGCAAGTAGATACTTTTGAAAGACTGCATGGTGAACCAGGAAAGGATATCCGTGAAAGGAAAGGCGGGTTGCATATTGATGAATCAACATCTTTTGATGTGTGTAGGAATGGTGAATTTATACATCGAAGCAGGTGATTTTATATGCTCTATGACTACCATTTTTTACATACGTAACCTGATGTTTTTATTCCTACGTTCTAATGGTTCTATTGAATGCAGGTCTAGTATTGGAGATTCGCCGATGAGAGTATGGGACTTGAAGAGCCATAGGAGTCTCGACAGAAACTATTCTAGAAACTATAATTCAAGAGGTGGTGGTGGTTACAGGACCCAAGACAGAAGACCATCACCGTCCGACAGAAACAACGGTTATGGTAGCTATAGAGGACCAGCACCAGCTAGAGGCCATGGCGGTGATAGATACAGATTTCATTCACAAGAATACAATGATCATAAACCTTGTTATTCAGAAGTAAAACCGCATCTTTCTTCTGGTTTCAACCGGCCCGGTACTCGATCTCGATCCAGATCTGGGTCCCCTCCGATTGCTTGGAATTTTCAGAAACGCAAAAGTTTTGATACAAGTAAATCTGGTGAGATTAAAACCGGAACCAGGGGCGGTCATGTGTCTCCGGAACGCTCGTCTAAATGTATTGATGACCGCCATAGATTCAGGGATGACCAATTTAGAGACACAAGACGGGCATCCATCACAATGATTCAGCAAAAACAACGATATGAACCAACTGGATATCCTGAAAGATTGAAGCCAGATGATTATTTGCGGTATAATCAACGTTCTGCAAGGTTTTCACATACAACTGGTTACAAATACAAGGATAACAGCGATGATATCAGGAAACATGATGGTTACCATGAAAAGGGGAACCGTGTGGGCCGATCTGTTGATGATGTGAGGCGGTTTAGGTATGCTCATAATCGGGAGTAAAAAGTTGTAGTTTAAAGGTTCTAGTTCAGGCTCACAGTGGAGTACTGAATCTCTTATTCTTTTTGTTTTTTCGTTTCTTTCATACAGTCTGGAGGGTAGTTATATATAAAACCAAGCCAGGCCTTGGACCAAAGTGGTAAGTGTCTTTTTTGTCATGAGGGGTATTTAGGACAATTTCATTGTACGTTTCTTGTCCTGTTTTTTGTTTGGTCAATTACCATTTTGATCGAATGGTTCTCTTTGGCCATCATCTCCTCTGTAAGAAGAAAAAAAAAGCTAGATTAAATTTTTTTGAATGCAGATCTGCATTCTGTTTTCAATCATGGTTTGGATCAGTTGTTGATTTAATAATAGCACGCGCTCCACATACAACAATTGTTTATAATCAAGTAATTAACACTTTGATAGTGGGATCGATCTCTACTCGTTATGAGTGAGAATCAAACCTTCAAATCCCAGAACAATTATTACACACTGTACTTGATTTACAACCAAAATATATACGGCTGGGGAACTTTTCTTGATAAAAAGTATACATCTATCAAACCCGTACATTTAAAAAGCCAGCCACACAGTATGTTTTTATCGTCATCACCAGTTAAAGCTCATAGATTCCAGATGAAGATTGTTAGCATGTTTTGAAGAACATATCTTAGCAACTTCATGTCTCATTTTTCTTGGCCCACAAACCACGACTCCCACATCAGAGCTTTTCTTCTTGTTCTCCATCAGTATCTCTGTCATCATAGAAAAACATGGATAAATGTATAGATCTTCTATTATACAACATTTAGTGCAAAGGGAATTGAAAAGTTACTCTTTAGATCAGGCCTGTGTCCGAAATGGACCGCAGTAGTTTCAACAACAGACAAATCAGCACGGCTTTCGATTTCTTCAATCCCATCCAGTTCCAAATTTTGCACCTTCATCGTTTCATTTTTATTGTTCTCCTTCTTTCTCCAAAAGAACACGAAACTGGTAGCCAAGAAGACGCTAGCACATACAAAGAGCATGTCCCATAGAGTTTTACAAGTGTAATTATAGGCTGAAGGTCCTCCAGCGAGCTCTTTAGGATAGATGTGGTATCGAATAAGAATCCCTAAGAAAATAAGAAACAAGACGAACGATGATGAGATTATCGTGCATAACCATAGCCAGCTGTCGGGTCCAAGTGGTGCCGAAATGGGCATGTCGTTTGGCATGGGTTTGAACCATATGGTTCGAAGAGAGTTGTCAGTGTTTTCAAGGGGTTGTTGTGGCTCAGTTTCTCTAGTGATGTAAGCTTGTATTTTCAGATTTGTTTGAGAAATATTTGAAGTGGTACTAGTGTTTGATGTTAATGGTAGCAAGAGCTTAAGCATTGAAAGATCTTCCGAGTGTTTGAAGGCACAAACGAGGAGAACATTTGTTGGAATCTTGCGGTTATCATTGAGTTGTTGGAACGTAAGCTCATGGATTATGGAAATGAATGGGGTGATGCCACTGCCTCCACTGATCAACACCAGATTCTCATAGCTACACACAAATATAGAACCGCTGAGTTACATATGATGCTTTCCTCGCTAAGTTTATGCATTATAAATAACTAAACCAAGAGTTAACCTTAGAAAATGTGGTGCAGCAGGTCCATAGGGCCCTTCAACAGAGACTTGAAGACTATCGATCGGTGAGCCAGAAAGCTGTTTGTAAAGCTTGTGGGACCAAGTTCCCTCACACTTGATTACAATGCTTAACATATCAGGCTCAGTATTAGCGTTGGACGTCACTGTAAAAGGATGCCACTGCAACGTGGAGATTGATGGCACATTCACGAACAAGATGCTTGTTGGAGTATATTCCAATCCTGCAACAAATTTACCTTCCTTTAGAGTTGCAACAAATTTATTAATTTAATGTGTTTTTGAAACAAACAACTGATCACTGTGTTAAAAAGACAATAAGTAGATACATGAGTTTTAACAAAGATTTTAAGGGGCACAAACAATCATACCAACAAGCTTGGAGAAGTTAAGTTCAATGACATTACAAGGCAGGAGACGGGCGGCGATAAGCCGAATTCTTGTTTGTGATTGTAAGAATCTCAGGTATCTATCGATTAAAAAGAGGAAAATGCCGGGAAGAATTAAGCAGAAGTAGGCCACTCCAACATGAATGATGTAAAAGAAGACGTATAGAAGGTAGGCTTGATGGACGTAGAAGAAAATCTCAAACATCTTCTGCCTCACTCTACGGATGCTTGTAACCCACATAATTATTGCGAGCACGAACGCGATTTCTCCGGCTACGTTGGAAAGGTAAGTTTTGCTCCATTCCTTCATCTGCATCATCACAAAATTGCATGTTTTTTTCTTGTTAAGTAGTCCATTGAACATGATGTAAACATGTTACATATCTATTAGTTTATGAATAAGAGTTTTAAAAGATCGTTCTAACATGAATATGATTCAGTTTTGTTAAGTCCATCGACTTAAGACGTTTCATAATGCAACATCGAGTTGTTTAACTTGTTTCGGCTACCAAGATAAATAGTTGTCAAAGGCGCAAGGCGCAAAGGTGAGCCTTGCTTGGGCCTAGGCTCAAGGCCCTTAAAAACCGAGGGCTCGAGATAAACGTGTATAGCAAAAACATATCATTTTTGGGGGTTTTAGACGTGTTTAAGGCTTTTCAGGCTGGTTCCAGTCCATTTTGGGATGGTTCTGATTAGTTTGCCAGGAATTTGCTAGAATTTTGCGAGAATTTCAGGATTTGGTGTAATCTCGACAAAATCTGGCCGTAATAGGGCCAGAATCTTACCCGAAGGTCGCCGGAGCGCCTAGATAAGAGTAAGGCGTTTTCCTTGCGCCTCGCCTAGCCCGAGGGCCTAGGCGTGCGCCTGAAGGACTTTTGAGTTTTGACAACATAGCTAAGCTATAACTAAGGACCTAATGCCATACCTTTCAAATTCACTACTTGGGCTATGTAAGCTGATTAAAGTTTTCAAGAATTTCAGTTAACCATAATCCATGCTTGGTACCAAACATGATATCTAGTATTTTGTTATATGAGATTTTTTTTTTTAATTATGAATGTATTAAAGGTTTAATGGTCACAAAAAATACAGATTCTATTACAGCTGCATATATAGACAAATTAGTGATGGTTTTGTCAAGCCACTAATTGGGGCAACATTTCAAAAAGATAACATGTTTGACATTGACACTTTTGAAACTTTCCTAGCTAAAAGAGCGGCAACAGTTCCTAAACATTTCGTCGCTAACTGACACCGCAGCTCGTGAACTATAGTCTAACACTCTAACCATTTGATTCGTCAATATAAACGACATCAAAACACATCCGAGCCGTCCCCGAAAACTCTTGAAAAAATTTAGGCCTCGGGCGACGAAAAGAATTTGGCCCAAAATTATGGTTAAGGGTAAATGAATTACAAAAATAAAAGCGCAACGAAAAGAATTGGGCCCAAATTATGGTCAAGGGTAAATGAATTACAAAAATAAAAACTTAGTGATGGAGCAAAGACTCGAACTTGAAACCTTTACATTATTTTGAGATGGTTTTGCCACTACACCACCAATATTTTTTTTTTGCATAATAGACGGATGAATATACTAAATATATATTTTAATAAATATATACAAGCTTATAAAGGCTTTTCGGGCCCTTTGAAATTTTGGGCCTCGGGCGTCGGCCAGGGGCGTACCCAAGTTAGCCCGTGGGTGGGCGGCCGCACCCCTTGAAAAAAAAAATTTAGTGTTATTTTTCGCGAAAAATCCCGACCGCACCCCTTGGAAAATTCTGACCGCACCCCTTAGAAAAAGAAATGTTAGGTATCTAAATAAAAAAAAAAATTGTGAACACGGATTTAAACCCGACCCAATTATGTAAAAAAGTTAGGCCACTAATCTCTTAAAATAAATCTTGTATTCCTATAACCCAATATCAAGCCCAATTATATAAGTGTATGTTAAAGCCCAGCCCAAATAACTAAATCAATTAAACAAAACATAACCCAAATAACCAATCGATCATTCATCTCCTCCCTCTCGCCCTCCCCTCTCTGCTGCCAGCGACCAAGAATTCAAGAAACAGAAACATCCGTGCAGACTCTGTTCGATCAATCAGCCACAACCCACAAATCTCGCCGCACAATACCGCACACCGCACTCTTGATTTTGTAGAGGTACCTTGATTTCATTCTTCAAAAATCTAAATAAGGCTGTTGTAGAGTTGTTCCTCGGATCATCTTGATTCTACTGTTTGAACTTTGAATATGAAGATTGAATATGAATTATGAAGATTAATAAGGCTGTTGTTGAACACAACGTTAATTGTTTAACATTCAATAATGAAATCTAAATATGATTAAATAATAAAGCCAACCAAACCGCTTTACTGTTACTTACTGCCGTTCATTATTATAATGAAATCACTTTTTTTTTGTTGATTTAATTGGTTCATTATTAATAGGCACAATGAGTAAGGATGTTGTGGCATGATTTCTCAACAAGAGGAAAGCGGTTGAAATTGGATAGAGAAAGACTTGTTTAAGAAAGAATTGATTAAGAAAGTACCTTTAGATGATGTTTTGGATAGATTTCAAAAAATGAAAACCCGTAGGGCGACATTTTAAATATGTTTGTAACAACGTTTGACGTGCTTTTGATGATTATATAAATTTTAGTTTGATGTTCTTTTTTTACATGACCCGACCCGACACGACCCGATTTTTTTATGTATATATCTAGACGCCTAAAATTTTTAAAAATTTCTGCACCCCCATGGAAAAATTCCTGGGTCCGCCACTGGCGTCGGCACGGGTTTGCCGGGCCAGAGCCGGGCCCTGAAACACATTTTTCAAACTTCATATGATTTTATCTAAGATTTGATTCTTTTATTTTATAATTTTCCTTACATAAATAAACTAAATTTTTTAGTCATAAACCATACTATTGAAGCAAGATACATCCATATTTCCAAGCAAAGCAAAAGCCTCACCTTTTCAATTTTGTCCAAAAAGAAAAGGGATTGAAATATTTAATATTCTAGACAACTGATAATTCCAATAACATAAAACAACAATTTTTTTCTTTTTGTCAATTCTCCCTCCCCCACCACCCCACTCACTTCAATTATCAGCCTCCACCATCATAACCAGTATTTTTGTTTCATACGTAAAGAATATTATATGTCATAATAATATAATGAACTTGCATTATAAAAATATGGTTTTGTAAGTTTTAATAACCGAATAATTAGTTATTTGAGCATTTTGATAAATTTGATCATTTAATAAATTAATATAAAAATTTTTAAAAATATTTTTGTGGGGAGAAATTGACCAACACAATTTGTCAAAATATATTTTTTTACAATATAAATGAAAGTTTGACTTTTAATATGAGCCCTTAGGGCTGACGGCATAAGCAAATCGTATCTAAGAAATTGATTATTTATGAACTAAAAACAACCCATGATAGTCATAAACAAAAACTAGTTATAATCCACACATACAAAATGATTTACGTGTTCAACAAGATTTTCATACGATTTTTTTGGCGACTTTCTAGAGATTGTGGTTGGCAAGAAACAACAAAATTTTTAAGAACAAAGGGATCTCTATTTTGCATCTCGTGCAACTTATAAAAGAGAATGTGTTCATTTGGGTGACGCAATGCGCAAAGATAGGTGCTCCGGTTTGGCATAAATGGATAGATTTTGATGTCGGCGATTTATTGTAATGTCTTTCTTTTTCTGTTTTTTACTTTTTCCCCAGTTTCTTGCCGAGCTCTTTATATTTATATATAAAGTTGCGTTGCCGTTCAAAAACAAAAATGATTTACGTTTATATGGGGTTATGATCTGTTTTCTCTTTCGTAATCTATTTTCGATGGCTTTTTACTTTGACAAGCAAAACAATCATGATCTAATAATCAGTACACTCTTTTTTGTATTAACTTTTCATTATTATATGTATCATTATTATGTTTAACGATCAATATTATAAGTAGAAGTTAAAATAAGAACCTAATTCGATAACTGGAAATCAAAGAATTGAAAGGATAATGCATGAGCAGGAGTAGTACCAACTCCATTTGATCAGTGATACCCCAGTAGATAATGAAGCCAACGCTGTGTAGAGCGAAGAGAACCATGGATATATGCCCCAGCCATATGTGATACTTGATACTCGATTCTGAAGTGAGCCCAACCAATCGTAATAGCGATGATCCACGAGTCACTGGAAAGAACAAAAACGCCCACGTTATGTTCCCGATATACCCAAGCCTCAATGACACGCTACGGAACCTCGCCTGCCACCTGCCGCATAATTTTATCAAACGTACATATATGTGTCCTAAAGTCAGATATATAAATGTATTAATGTGTCACCATATAAAACAAGTTATATAAAAGTACTCTAGAATTAAGGTGTTAACTAAGTAGTAACGATCCTCCACTTGTGGTGGAGTGGTGGAAAGGATTTGGTTTTCCTAGGATGGCCAAGTTCGATCCCCACACCCATCACATTTGGGGGAATGGCAATGAACGGGTGGAGGGCCAGTTGGTTCGAAACCCGGGAGCCACCCCGAGTTTTCTATTACAGTGCATTTACTCCAGAGAGTCCCCGACTCTTGTGGAGGGTGCAACTACACGCTCCCGGTTAATCGGGTGGGCAGTGGGCTGGAAATTTTCTCGGGGAACGCCTTAGCCAAACTCTGATGCACCAAGCGTGGGCCCGGTTAAGACAACATAGCCTTGGATGCCGGAGTGGGGCGGAGGGGCCTACCCGAGTTATAGGGTAGGTGCGATCTCTATCGCCTGTTGTAGAAATATCGCCGTTCAAAAAAAAAACTAAGTAGTAACGGCTACTTACACTTTTTCCCCGACCCGGTGCATATGAAGGTGGCCGAAGCTCACGTGCAAGTAATTGTATAAAGACCATCCTAGTAACGCAACGGATAAGACTGAAAACACGACGGCCATTGTGCTCACGATCCCTAGAGGATTCATCACGATCAATGGCCGTTTCCAAAAGTCTAACCATCTTCTTCTGGTAAAATTTCTGCACCAATATACATACAAAGTATTCAATTATATGTTAGTTCTAGTGCTTTTTTCGCAATATTTGAACGTTACATTTACCTTTTCGGGGCATTTTTCGCTTGAAAATGGAGGTAAAGACAGCCCAAAGATGCCAAAAACATTATTGGAAATGAGAAAAGCACAAGATTAGTTCCTGCATATTAACACAGCATATGGTAAATCACATATATATATTATCCGTTTCGAAGATTCAAACATAAGGAAAGCTAACCTTGTTCGCGGAAATAAGTTGAGTTTAGGTGTTTTGAGAGGGAGAGGCTCCATGTGTATTTGTAGGTTTTTGTTGGCAGCATAATCCACATAAAGAGCCACCCAACGAACACAAGAAGCATCACCATTCTTATTAATGCACCTGTGTGCTCCATCCTATCTTTCTTAATTGAGAACTCGATCAGGAGATATTTTTCAAAAAAGAATTAAGGGAATTAATGTGGTGTGTGTTTCTACCAAGGCGTACACTTAAATACCCTCCAAAATGAAAATGAGTAAGACAAATATCACAAACCCCTCTTTGGCAGTTGACATTAGGCCATCCGTAGTCATAAAGCCCCTTGAGGGGCGTTATGCGACACGTGTCATGCCACGTCACACGGGGGCTTTATGGGGCGTTGTATCACTAGAGCCCGTAGTCATAAAGCCCCTACCCATCATTATCTAATTATTAATTTTCAATTTTATTAATTAATTATAAAAAAACCTTACTTGTTTGTGATTGGTCAAAAGTTTGAAAGGAACCTCCATAACGCCGCGAAATGCATGGCACCTCCCCCCTTTTTTGCCCCATAACGCCGCCCGTCGCGGTGTGCGGGGCGCTATGGGGCGTTATGGCCCAAAAAACCCCACTCTTAATGCCCCACTACAGGTAGACTTATACCACCATATGTGTTAATTACAGCAAAAGTGTCATTTTCAAGGGTTAAACTATATATAATATGATATGATATAACTAATTAATAGGATACCATAAACTAATCACCATCCTTAACCCTTAGAATTTTTTTTATTTAGTTTTAACCGTAATAAATTTGTAACTTTTGATATGTTATACAAATGTTTTATTACTAATTTTATATAGTTCTTCTTACGTAAAACCGCATGTTACATGGATATATATCAAGTTCTAAAAAATTGCAAGCTGATATTATTAATTAATTAACCGAGTCTAGCAAGGTTTTTTTTTTTTTTTTTTTTTTTTTTTTTGTTCTATCAACAAAAAATGAACAACTAACTTCAAATTCCCCCTCCCTTGTCACCACTTTCTTTTTCTCTCCAATAATCAGTGTATCATCACTATCATGATTTATGAATGTGTATTATATATTTACCAAGGTTGTTATTTCACAGATAAAGTTTCTTCATTTAGTTTTGTGCATTCTTTTCCAAGGTGAATACACGACTTTTTCCTATTTGAAGGTTTTTGCTTCTTAACAATAAAATTTTTGCAAGAGAAAATGGATTTTTGATGATTCGGAGCATTTGTCATTGTTAAAAGTTAAGACGGTTGCCAAGGGCCTTCTTCTCCTTAATGGTGTTCCTTAGTGAGTCAGGTCTGGAGTGTCAAAATCAGTATGGACGGTTGACATCCCGTCTCAGGAAGGCTCACTCCGGTATTGGGTTAGTTTCAAACACTGTTAAAAAAAGTTAAAATGGTTGAGATTGTTGCTAAAGGATATTTGTTACTGATTATGATTAATTTTAACGGTCATAAATCAATGCAACTCGTCGTTAACCGAATATGCGAAAACCTTTTAACAATTGAAGAGGATTGTTGATTGGTTTTAACCTTGTATATCTTATGCTTATGATGAAAAATTTTCACGGTCATCGTAAATATATGCTTTTACATACATGTATATATGTAACATGTTGATGTATGATACAAAAATGATTTTTTTTGTTACATATATGCAAAACAAAGATCCTGTCAACGTTTTTTTTAAGTTACGAAATTACCCTCTTATACAATTTGCAACTTCGGTTGCCTTTCAACGCGCCGTTTCACTTTCACACAATTATAAGTTCCGTCTAACCGTCGTATCCATTAACCAAAATACCTGCTCTCACTGGCTCCTAACATTTTCATCTCCATATAATTCCTCCGGACCGTCAACAACATTCTCTCGCCGTTCTCTCTTGCCTTCAATTTCCACTTTTGCCGATCTTCATATCACTTCCAATTCCGTTCATCCCTGATTTTGCGCAGTGTCTTTTCATTTTTTAATCCCACGCTTCAATTCTGGTATGTTATCACTAGCAACGTTTTATGTTTTCAAGTTTTCGCTGTAGATTAATTCATATCTTTGTTTGCATTGTGAAGACTTAAAAACCAGTTGGTGCGACCTGGTCAGAGTAGAGCTTCAGATGACCTAGCAAGAAACCTGCAAGATCACAAGAGAACAAACACACCGTTAGCCTCGTCACAGGGAGGGGGGCCTCTCTGTGACCAAGCTCGGGCGTGAGAATAAGTATTTGTGAGGAGGAAATAGGTCAGGGAGAGAGAGAGGAGAGTTTAGAGAGAGAAAGTAGCGATTACCCCTTGCTGGAAGTCTTGGCGGGGTATTTATAGCTTTTGGGTGTGCTGACGTGGCAAGTTAGTTAGGGTCGGACCAGTCGCTGTCATGGCAGTTATGGAGGTGGGACCCAGTTAGTTATGCCGCACCAGCGTGTCTGTCCGATTCGTCTTATGGTGCAAGGTCCGGTCCGACCTTAGTGTGCCATGATTCGGTTCTATTTACGGCGGTGATTCGGTCCGGTCAAGGACGTATCCTCATCAAGTCCCCCTAGTTCGTAGCGTTTCTTAGATAACAGCTTCGAACTATGACGGCGCAATTTTGGCGGTCTAAATCTCTGATTTGTCGTTTTGTGAAGTTTTTTGAATTTTAAATTTCTAGGCGGTGACCTTAGTTGGGTAACCGACAGTCACTTTATGTTTCCCGCCTGATGTGACGGTTGGTGTGCGTCAGCTGTCATGACGTGTCACCATCTGATTGGCGGTTTTAAGTCGGTTCCACATCCCTATAAAAAAGGAGAAAAAACAAACTTCCGATTTCACTTTTCACTTTTCATCTTCTTCATTCCTTTTTCTCTGAAAATAGGCGATCTGCAAGACAGGTTAGTTTCTTCTTTATATAATGGCGAAAAACAACTTGTCCGGTTGCTTTAACGTTTTGAATAAAAACGGTTTAGCTTGGTACGTTGAAAGATATGCAATCCCTGCATCTCTGCACCCCGTTCTCCCCAAAAAGGACACGCCTATTTATCCGTTTCTTTCGGGGAAGATAGGGGTTTACACCCGTTTATTCGATTATTGTAACTATCGTCTTCCTCTGACGAAGTTCTTGATCGGAGTTCTTACGTTTCACGAGGTTCACATTTCTCAAATGAACCCCTTCGGCCTTGCCAAGGTGTGTCATTTTGAGTTGGCTTGTCGTAGTTTGGGATCCGACCCGGACTTGGATGTGTTCCGGGCTTTATACAAATTGAATCGGTCCGGCAACTGGTACACCTTCGAGGTCAGAGATAAGAATTCCTGCTGCTATACATGGATTACTACTAGCATAAAGGACTGGAAGGAACGATTTTTCTATGTTGATGACCGGTGCGTTCCGGAGTTTATGGTATGGAGGACCAAAAAGATGAAGCTCCCGTCTTCTCTTCCTGAAGACTTTGAATTTGATAGGGACTTATACGCAAACTTGATTAAGGAAGCAGGCCGCATACAAAGTTATCCGGAACACATTCTTGTTATGGGGCGGATCAGCACGATTTGGGCCGAACCGGAGTGGTATCCTACCCTTAGGTGGAACGGAAAGGGTTAGTCATGCCTTTTACTTTTGATACGGTGCTCGTCGTGTCGCTCGTATAATTATTTATTTTTACTTTTATTTTTTCTTTCATTATGCCGGACTTCGGATACTACTTGCTTACTTTTTTGCAGTTATGGGTTTGAGAGAAGCTTTAAGATTGAAGTCCTTCGACTCCAAGGAGCTTGAGATCCGAGCCACAAGGACACCGAAAGGTGACCCTCCGTATCTAAACGTGGTGCAGGAGAATCTTTATCAGATCCGAGAACCGGAAGTTCCGGATGACCAAGGAGGTTTAAACGGTCAAGGAGGTTCAGGCTCAAATCCTGCGGCACAAGCTGCAGATGTCGCTCCGGCTCAGACTGTGATGGTGACCGGCAGTGGTAAGGGTAAGGGTAAGGAAACTGGTTCGATCGGGTCGAAAGGATCCGGTTCCAAGTTTGTGATCGAAGATGAAGGTGTCCATCTATCTGTGGGGGATGAAGAAGAACGTGCTGAAAATTTAAAGGAGGGTGGTGATGATGATGAGGAAGAGGAGAACGAAGAGGAGCAGCCTCAGATTAGCTTGAAGAGGAAAAGGGCTCCGTCTAAGTCTGGTCCGAAACCTAGGCAAAAGAAGACGAAGACGGATCTTAAGACTATTACTCTAGATGACGATGATGACCAAGTTACTGAATTTTCTGCTGCTGGAGGCGTGTTAGCGAATTTAGACGCTCATCTTCATGGGGGTCGTACCCCAAGGGACCATCCGTTAAACATTCCATCAAGCCCGTTGTCCTTCGGGGGAGGTGCCACCAAGGTTGTTGCTGATGCTCTTATGTCCGATCCCAAGAAGACCGAACCTTCTCCTTCGGGTAAGTTCACCACGGGGGTTGCTTCTAATGTGTCGAGGCCGAGCCCCAAGCCCGTTGACGGTGGGGACAGTGCCTCTTCGTCCCCTTTATGGTTTAACACTGAAGCTGTTTTCTTATCTTGGGAGTTAGGTTCGGGCGGCATTGAGGATATGGATTCAACTCGAGCATTGGAGAAGTATGTTCCGGAGTGGTCGCTGACGAACAAGGACCGGATAGTGGATGCTCTGTCGGCGAAGATGGCATTATTTCATTTGGGGACTCCAGCTGAGCACTCTCATTATCGGAAGATGAGTGGCCCGGAGCTTGGGAATGCCCTTATGATAAATCAAGCTCAATCTAATTCATTGGTGGTGGAGTCGTATAAACGTTGGATCGAATCGGAATCAACCTGTAACAAGCTCCGACGCGAAATTGCCAACTTGAAAAATGAAGATAATGTTCGGTCGAAGACGAAACAAGAACTGAGCTCTCTTCGATCTCAGATTAATCGTTTAAAGGAGCAAAACTTAGAGGCAAAAGAGGTTAACAAATCGACCCAAGCTTCGGCTGCGGCCGCTTATGAGGCTCGAGACAAAGCTCTTCAAGATTTGGAAATTTTTAAGTCAAAATTCACTGACTTGGAGAAAAAATTATCTGGTGCGGAGAAGAAGCATGCGGCCGAACTGAAGGAAATGCAGACATCTCACGATCAACTTCTGGCCGATTATCACCGCCTAGTTGATGGTATGTTCATAATCCATTTATCTTTTATTGCTTCCCTTTCTTGCTCATTGAAACTTGTTTCTCTATAGTTAAAGACGAATTAGAGAGAGCCCGTGACAGGGAGTTTGAGGCACATAAAACAACGATTGATGAGGCAAAGGGGATGTTGATTCGCTGTGAGCGTGATATGATTGAATCGTATGCCCAACTGTCGGAGCTTAAGCTTACCAAGCAATGGTTCTTAACAGACGGGATCGCGTGGGTTGTCAAACTGGTGCACCAGAGCCCGGAACTGGAGAAAGTTGTTGCGGATTTGGTGAACAGTGTTAATGCGGTTGGAGCGAACGAAGGTATTAAGTACGGCTTTGAGGCTGCTAAGGGCCCTGCTCGATCCTTTGAGGAAGTTCCAGGGTATGATGGAGATGCTCAAGACAAATTAAATGCTGCAGTAAAAGCTTTTGAAGATTTTAACATCTCCGTACTTGGGAAAGTTGCTGATTTGGTAGACGAACCTTTGTCCGTTATCAAGGAACAAAGTGAGCTTCCTATAGTGAAAGAAGACTTTGAAGCTTGAAACTCGATCTTTCTCACCATATAACTTTTAGCTTTTATTCGCTATTGTAACCGTACAATTTTAAACATCTATTTTCTTTGGCATGTAACTAGTACAACTTTTGCTTGAAATATTCGACTGACATGTTTTGTATGGAATCAGACCTTGTCATTGGTTATCCATTCCTGGCTACTTAGTTTTCAGTTTGCGTCCAAACTTAACTGTTCGACCAGGCTTTTGGTTCGGTCATCTTAGGTGACCGAGGCCTAATAGGAAATCCTTTGATTTCTTTTTTCTTAATTGATTGATTGTAATCGGACCGTTTTAAGTACGGACCGTTTTGCTTAATAGATTTTGTTATTTTTTTGAACTATTTAAGCCTTCTCGATCGGCGCGAGGCATGGGTCGAGGCCCGTTTGTGCACGTTTGAAAAATTGTTCGAACTTATACATATACTATTTTATACTTATAAAAGTATAGATCGCTTTATTCATTAACTTGCTAATTGTTGATCCGGGGAAAAACCCTCCCGGTTACAAAGAGAATGGAAAAATATCGGGGCATTACCCTCCCGAATTACATACGGAAATTGGAAATAAAAAACAAAAGATAGCGATCTTTTTTAGCCGTAGCAGGCCGTTCACATGAAGCATTTCTTTAAATGCACCCCGTTCCACGTCCGGGGTACTGGAGTTCCATCAATCTTCTCCAACACATACGAGCCCTTATCGCTAGCTTCTTTGACTCGGTACGCATCGTTGTGGCTCGCATCGTTGTTTCGGAGCACGTAATCTCCGACCTTGAACTTGTAGAGTTTAGCCCGGGCGTTATAGTACTTCTCAATCTTCTTCTTGTATCGGGCTTCCTTGATTGCCGCGATGTTCCGGCGCTCTTCTAACAAGTTAAGGTTGGACCGGAGTTCATGTTCATTTTCCTCCCAATTCTTGCACCTCTGGTTTGGGAGTCCGATCTCAGCGGGAATCACTGCCTCGGTACCGTAAGTAAGACTAAACGGTGTTTCTCCATTGCTAGTCTTGTGCAGTGTTCGGTGCGCCCATAAAACGTTCGGCAACTCGTCCGCCCAGCCTTTTCCCTCGTAACCAAGCCTCCTCTTTATCCCATCGACGATTCGTCGATTTATCTGTTTGACCTGCCCGTTACCCTGGGGGTGGGCAACCGAGGAAAAGACTTGGTTAATTTTTAGATTTTCACACCAGCGCTTGAATGGGTTCTCTGCAAACTGCTTTGCATTGTCACTTATGATGTAGAGTGGAAGACCGAATCGGCATACTATTTGTTCCCAGAAGAAACGCGTCACGTTGTAGCCGGAGATGACTGTAAACGGTCGAGCTTCCACCCATTTGGTGAAATAATCCACCGTGACTAGCAGGTACTGAGCGCTTCCGCTTGATCTTGGAAAAGGCCCGACGATATCAACGCCCCACTTTTGGAAGGGCCATGCAGCAGTTACCGGTATCATTTCATTCTTGGCTCGGAGGCTGATTGGTGCGTGCTTTTGGCACTCGTCACACTGTTGGAGCTCTTTTACGGCACTATCATGCATCCCGGGCCAGTAATACCCTGCGTTTTTTATTTTCGTCACAATCATCTTAGGTCCGGCATGAATGCCACAGATGCCATAGTGTATTTCCCTGATGATATAACTGGCTTGCTCCGGGTCCAGACACTTTAGCAGTGGTCCAAGAAAAGTCTTTCGGTATAAGCCTCCTTCTTGCATCTGGTATTGAAGAGAGTTGATTTGGACCTTTCTTGCTTCCGCTTTGTCGGTCGGCAAAACGTCATGCACCAAATAGTTAATTATTGGCGTCATCCACGTTTGTGACGGTGCTTCGACCTGCATAACCTGCGGAGCTGCAATTGAAGGTGTAGTTAAAACTTCCACTCTCACTTCCTTGGCTAGGTGACTGAACGATAACGATGCCAACTTGCTCAAAGCATCAGCCTTCTTGTTCTTGCTACGGGGATATGCTCGACCTTACATGCTTCAAATGATGCCATAGCTTGCTTTACCTGTTCGAGATATTCGACCATGTTTGCTTCCCTCGCCTCATATTCTCCGTTTACCTGATTTGCTACGAGCAACGAATCTACATGGGCTATGACATTTTTTGCTCCGACTCTCAGCGCTAGGCGTAGGCCGGCTAAGAGGGCCTCGTACTCAGCTTCATTGTTTGAACTCTTGAATTCTAGCCGGAGCGCATACGTCATATCCGTTCCGTCTGGATCG